>LOEQ01000086.1:853202-872238 GCA_001685075.1 Bramus lutescens | reverse complement strand
GCCCCTCCTGGGATGGAGGCTCTGAGTGGTTCACTTCTAGCCTGGGACCCGCCCCTCCTGGGATGGAGGCTCTGAGTGGTTCACCTCTTGCTACTTCCCAGAGCTTGTGGGCACTGAGTTAGTGGATAACGGGGCTTCTGGCCAATATCCAAGAGGCTGATTCTTCTAGATGAGGCGAGTTGGTGTGGCCTCCTAGGGCTGGGTGGTCCAGTTTCTGCCTCTTCTTGGGCTAGGCAAGTTTAGCTCTCATCAGCTGTCTTATGAATTGGGTCCAGCAGCCTAGCTTTTGGGTATACGCAATGAGGAGAAATGCCCCAAGAGACAGCCAGGGTTTAGGAAGGTGGTTTTTAACATGGTAAGGGCTGGGTCTTGGGCCCAAGCCTTCAGGAAGCACATGCCATTGTACACGGCAGAGCGGGAATGTTGGTGGAACTGGCTGCCTATTCCAGCAGGGTCAAGGCTGGCTTGTCTCCTAGCCTTCTGCTATGGTTAGATGCGGAGAATCACACTACTCCAAGTCCTGGGTTACTGGAGCTTTCGTTCTGGTCGTTACAAGCTTAGGACAGTGGGCTATGAGATGAGGAACGGACCAGCATGCAATTAGTGGCCTGAGTCTGTGGGTACAGCGGGAGAGCCACACTGGGGTTCATCTTCATACTGAAAAACAGGTGCGGGTGGGGTGGGTGGCACAAGCCTTCTACAAGCTTGGTGACTAACTATCCTGATTTGTCCAGGACTTTGGGTGCTAAAAGCCAGGGGCAATTAGAGGCAACTTGAAGTGACCTCGTATGGTGAATGGGCCGTGAAGGCGCCAGACTGGCTTACCTGTCTGCCTGCATTTTCCTAGGGATCTTCACAGCACCGTACGATGGGCGCTACTTGATCACAGCCACCCTCACCCCCGAGAGAGATGCCTACGTGGAGGCAGTGCTGTCTGTTTCCAACGCCAGTGTTGCTCAGCTGCATACGGCTGGGTACAGGAGAGAGTTCCTGGAATACCACCGTCCCCCCGGGGCTGTGCACACCTGCGGGGGTCCAGGCGCCTTCCACCTCATCCTGCACTTGAAGGCAGGGGATGGAGTCAATGTTGTGGTGACTGGGGGCAGGCTGGCTCACACAGACTTTGATGAAATGTACTCCACCTTTAGTGGCGTTTTCCTGTATCCTTTCCTTTCCGACCTCTAGGGAAGTCAACGGAGGAAGGTTGTAAAAACTCCAAAGCTTTAATATATTCAGTGTGTGTCACTGGAGCACGCCCCACCTGCCCCCAGGATGAAGGTCTTCCCTCACTGTAGAGACTGCCACCCCTCAGGAGTTTCCAGTCAGCCTTGGAAGTGACACACGGTTAACGAGGCTCCCATTTTTCTGGAACTCTAACTGGGCAACCAGAAGACTTGGCAAGCCTCTCTGGCAGAAAACTGGCTTCTCCTGGGCTGGGCCTATGCGGTGCTAACCTGTGGAGGCTGAAGCTGCTCCCCAACTGGGCAGGGCCTGCTGCAGCTGGAGAACCTGTAGCTGGCCTTCACTGGAGGCCACCATAGGAGAGTTTAAACACTGAAGTGCTGAAGTGGCCTGGGCCCAGAGTGGAATCTGGGCCATCCCGCACTCTGCTTGTTACCTGGGCCCTGCTACAAAGGGGGATATGACAGACATTATTTATGAAGCTTGTTGGGCTCCTTAAATGACATGCACGACATAAGTGCAAAGACAGGGAGCGTCAATAAAGATGTCAATATCACCTTATGTTCCTCTTCTATATCTCAGGCCTTATGGACTGGGGGAAAAGCAACTCAGAAAACTTTTTATGGCTGTAAATAGTAATCTTGTGTGTAAATTAATTCCAGCCTTTAAACTGCTACTTTCCAGCTCTACATATTGGAAGCTGTACACATTGGGTTCTGATTTTGGCTGGTTAACAGAGACCAGATGTCCTTAAAGGTCAGGGCTTACTACGTCCTGCAGCTGAAGAGGGGACTCTTAGGGGAAGTGGTCTGGTTACAGGCGGATGAGACTGCCTTCTCACTGCTCCACTGTGCAGCTCACTGGCAGAGACAGTTTAAGTATACCAACTCTAGTTCCTAAGCAACACGAGGCCCCGATATAACACAGATGGCTGACTGGAAGCTGAGCTCATCTGAGAGGACAGGCACATTGGTCTAGGAGGCCTAGCATAATGGTCCTCTCCCAGCAGCCCACAAAGCTCTAGGTACATATGGGACATTCAGTTCGGCGGCTTTTGCTAACCAGCTTTGGGGAAGCCTGTTGATGAACCAGCACCCGCAGGGAAAGGCAACCCCCCCAGGTCCCTTGTAGAAGATACAGACAGGGAAACCAGGGTGTCAATAGTTGTATCCTTAGCCCAGTTGGCAGAAGAGGCTAATGCTATAAAAATGCCTTGGGTTTCATGGCTTGTTGGAAGGATGGGCCTGGACTGCATAGTTTTTGGAGCTCTCCCTGTTTCTACAGCTGAGGAGTTGGCTAGAGTATCCTTGCCTGTCCTAGCACTGACTAATGGAAAAATCCACAGCAGCGTTTTTCAGGAAAACCCGGCTGGCGCACGCGCCCTTTCCTCTCGCACTCTTCTTTGACCTTGTTCAGTGCCAAACTGGCCAAGTGCTCAGTGGCCCAAGGCAGGGACTGACACTAGGCACATGGCCACTGCATGCCCTGCTCCCACACAGGTCTCTAGAGCATCAACTAGAGCTCGGCCCGCCAGTGTGTGTGTGACTTACCTCCCTAGACCCAACAGGCAAAGTGGAGCGAGCCCATACTCGCTGCAGGACGAAATGGAAGGAAAGCCAGACGCAGCCCCTGCAGGATACAGGTTTAAAAAGGTAGAACATATCTTCTTTTGGAGACGGAAAATAAGGACAGACAGGCAGATTCTGTCTGTGGGAGCAAAGTTTGGAGCAACCCCCCTAAGTCACCACACCCCTCAAGTCATGTGCCCATGAGTCAGTGGTAGAAACTGAATTTAAGTACTTGGGCTTATGGTTTCAATGACCTATAAAACATTTTGAGAGTCTAGTTGTCACTCAGCTGGTCAAGCAATCCCCCCAAGCAGGGACTGGCACACACCACATGGCCACCATAATCAGGGTACAACTTATCAAAGTCAAGGAGCTCTTGATTACTGAGAAAAAGGGCAGTATTTACTAACGACTGGGGCATTTTGCCGGACACGCACACCACCAAACAGGACCATCTGAATGACTTCCCAGGAGGACCGCCAAGTCTGCTCTGGGTCTATCCTAGATCATTCCAGACGAGCACGTGACTGCATTCCCACTGACAAGCATTCTTGTTTCCATACATTTGCAGCATATGGACCCTATCTGCCTCCTAAATGCACACCTGTTTTCCTTACACACAGGTCTGCACAGAAGGGACAGACAGACCAGGTCCTCTGGGCTCCACACTCAGTATTTCAAACTGAGTTTGAACTGTTTGAGGAAACTTCAAACTGTTTGAGGAAAACCCCAGTTCTTTATAATCAGACTCTTTCTTTCTAGGCCAAAGTATACTACCAGAAGACCTGTGGCTCCTCTCACCCCAGCCTCGCGCCACAGGAAAGCAGCATCAAATACAGAGTTTTTATTAAATGATCTGTGACCTGAGGGGACAAGGACACCACTCTTGTCATGGCCTATGTGATGTGGGCTGTGACGTTCACTCTGTTGTCTCATGGGAACATCAGGACTGTAGCTGCCACATACCTCAAGAGGGGCTTATAAAAGGGGATATTGAAGGTTGAGTGGACCCTAGGGGGCTCTGAAGGGCTGGTGCGCTAGCCAGACTATAGGGAAATGACATAGGAATCAATCACTACTCGGAAGAACCTACAAGACGGAGATTCAGTTCCTGTGGATGGAGCTTCACTTCTGGAATCAGGGTTTACATGTGAGCAACAGGAAGAGGTTCCTCCTTTAGACAAAAACGCTATTCATATACAACTGATAATTATAATTATCAATCTCTGGCACTAATACAGATAAGATGGTCAAACATCCTCTAAAGGAAAGAGCCCAATGCACTCAGTTTATGTTAGTTTATTATTGTAACATTTTTTGTGAACATAAAACACTGCACCAAAATATGAGCCATTCATCTGAAGACATCTTTACCATGACTGAGGCACTGTGCTGGTGTTTACAACTACACTACCTCAACTGCTTAGTGACAATGCTGTCTGATTATCAATCAAATGTCATCAGCTGAACACAATTATGAAAAGAGCAATCTTTCCTGCCTTCAAATCAAAACGAAAGGCTTCCACCTGGAAAGAGCACTTACTTCACCCGGTTTTAAATAAATCCCAGCATGCTCAGAAACGAGGTGTCCCAGAGCTACACAATAATGCTGCACGTTCCCTGCAGCAATCAACTGCAAAAGGAGGTGTTCCCGTCGTCCTAACCGTTCCTCTCTCTCAGATGCCGTGCTTCAGCAGCATTGCAGAAGGGCAAAGGGGCTGCAAGGACAGAGCCTCCCTGCCACTCAGCTCTGGTCCTTGTCCATTCTATGGTTTTTAGCAGCTTTAGTTTGGGGTCTTCACAACTGAAACTATGCAGATGGGTTAGACCACAGGAAGTGCAGTCCTGATCACAGGGCTAAGTGTGCATCCTACACAGCTCGATGGAGGAAGCAGCCATCAGTTCTACAACAGTGCTTCAACCCTCGACATCAAAGCCAACACTGAAGTTAGAGTGAGCTGGAGGACAGAGGGCAACGCCGACAGCGACTCGAGGCCAATCTGCCAACAGTGCCCCGTCAGCATCACCTGCCACTGGCGACAAGGGAGACACTGCAACAAGCCATCTGAGGGTTTGTGTGCAAACACACTTGAGGGCATCTCTCTTTCACAGAAAGAACAAATGTCATTTGTAACAAATGGCAATGGATTTTCAGCACAAACCTAATACTTCAGAACACTACAGCAATAGTAATCATCTACTTTCAGCAAGAAGATTCCTTTAAATAAGGAAAAAGAGTTACATTCATTAGCCTAAATACCCACTGATCAATCTGTAGTGACAAGTGCAGGGCTAATGGAGATGGGGGAGAAGATCAGCACAGGCCAGGAGCCTCACAACCTAAGCTGGGCCCTCTGAGAAGGCCCATGTGTCCAAAGAAAAGAGTTTGTCAAGAAAAGGAAACAGGCTGCTGAGGCAAAGACTCCACAAAGAACAAACTGAAACTGTCTGAGGAAACATGACGAGATTTTCTGTACCACAGAGATTCTACTAAGCTCAGGGTAAGCGCACACAACTCTTACTCCGTAAACCAAAGGGTGCTAAATCCCAGGTGGCGCTGAGACCTTGAAAGCATCACGTGGCCACATGGCTGCTCTACAAATCTTACTTCACTGCCTGGGAAGAATTTCACATAAACAACTGAGTTTCCCTACACCTAACACAAATAACTCAAGAAGGAGACACAGGCTATTTATAGTGAGGCCAGTACTGTGGAAGCCTGCATTGCCCCCTCTGCGAGCATTGCCTCCAGTGGTTCTGCCACCGAGAACTATGTTCAAAGGGTTTTTTCTTCTATTAAAGAATGTTACATGGTCGCTGCATTCAACTGCAATACTGAAACAAGGCAGGGACACTCAACTCTCCAATCTGGAAAATAACCACCCCTTTCTAAGCCGACTGGGTGAAGCAAACTGGACCCAGCCGCAGGGTGCAGGGCTGGAAGTGGAACCATCTTTCCCTGCAGTGCCAGCCCTGCTCAGAAGACTTCATATCCACCATCCAAGAGGGCAGTACCAAGAACCAGTGAAGGTCCCTGGGACGCCTTCCGCCAACACTTCTCTTGATGTTTGCACTGCAGTGACCGTCCACACCCTGTTGGTCATAGGCTGTGGAGAGTCTAGGACATAACTCTCCCTGTCACATCTGTCCTGACATTTGACAAGAGAGCTTAACTAGGCCAGTGCATGCGGCTGACAAGGAAATGCAGGGGTACCCACATCCCCACGAGGCCTCATCTGCAGTATCAACTCTGTGAACTGGACAATGGGCTGGGGCCACTGCCGTGGTGCTGGCTCTCCACAGGTGCTCCATGACCCTCTCTCCCATGCCTCCAGGGACTCATTACATGGTTGAAGTCCAAATGACTGGTCAATGCTGCTAGCCAGGGGCTTTTCCCCTTGCAACTCTGAAGCCCAGAATTTCAGAAATCCTTTCTTGAAATACCTACTCACCAAGGGCCACTTAAGCCAGGAGACAGTGTCAGAGGAAAGAGTGACTCCCAGGACCCAGCACAGCTGCCTTTCTACACTTGTGAGGCAAAGCTGCTGCCTTTTCTGTATTTCAAACCAATTTCTCACGATTACTCCAGATGTAAAATGTGCACTTATTCTTCTGGCCAGGGTAGAGCCAACTCCAACGGCTTCTTTCTCCCTGGGAAGCAGGCACAGGTGAGATGATGATGCCAAGGTCCTCTCTCCTCAAAAGCCCATGCTGGTAGAGTTGGGATCATGGCGCTGGCACACAGTTGCTGGGGGCTGCCATCTTGGCACATGAAGCAGTTGTCCTAGTTCAGTGACCAAGAGCAGAAGTATCCCGAGGGGGACATGTACACGTAGTTAGCAACACTACACTAACCAGACTTCTGGAGAAAGCCCTGGTTACAGAGAGAAACGATCAACTGAGCAGTGGAAAATTTAACTCTTTACTGTGTAGTAATGTGCTGGTTTGTTCTTATTCAGTTTCTGATTTCTGCCATTCTAAGTCTTGCAGCCGAGGGGTGCAGCACACAGCTACACAGAAATCATGTGAGGAAGCCCACGTGATCAAGCACAGGCTTGTACCTCAGGCTAAGACCCTTAATCCTCTGTCCAGGTGCTGAGTGGTGCCTGGGGAGGTGAAAGAGGGCGGCAGTACCAGCTTCGGGAACCCTGTCCCTGTTCTGGAAAGCAGGCTTCTGACTGCAGGCTCTGGAGTCTTCATCTCTAAGAGGCCAGTTACTTTCCCTGTTGGGAGGCAGGTGAGTGTCCCCACCCTGCCGTAAAGGCTTCGTTCAAGCTAGGTCATCCAGGTCCACATCAGGGATTGGGTCTCGCCAGTAACAGAAGGAACTGAACTCTGGGCACGGAAAAGCAGAATTCTGTTCCTTACTGAGAAGTGGAAACACGTGTTCCACAAGCTCACTCAGCCTGTGATACCTGGAAGGAATTGGGAAGACATACAAGCTGTTATTTTACAACTCACGTTTAGCAAAGACCGTGGGTTGTGAAGCTGGCTATTCAGATTATACGAAAGGGATGCTCAGCACTTACTCAGAGCTCAGCCCCATCCCAGGGTCCACATGTCTTCCACACATAAAATAACCAGAGACTCCTTAAGCCACTACCCACAGAAAATGCTCACAGAGATACCTAATAGCTCTAATCCTCCCGGTTGAGCCCCGGCTCAGTTCTTATCTGTCCTCAGCTGTACATCGCTGCAACGCGAATGCACTTACGATGACTTGTTTCCTTTGGTCCTTTCTTGTATTAATTCACCCTTTGGATTCACGGTGAATATCCTACAGTCTGGAACTCCGACTTGTATGTAAGCATAGACATCCTGCAGAAGACACGAAAACTTAGCTGGCTCCTCATAAGCCAGAACTACTACATGGGCTGAAGATGGGAAATCTTTAGACAAATCCAGAAAGTGCACAGGGAGCCAGAAAATGGGCAGCAAAGAGCAAATCAGGGTCCTCTGAGAATACTGAAGTAACACCTTTAGTAGTCCAGATATGGAGGACTCCCTTCCCCCATAAGATGCAGTATACAAGGCAGGGTGAGAACTGTCAATGAAGAGGGAGTACTTGCATCATGGTTCTGGTGTGGACCAAGGGCATGGCTTAAAACCAGTTAGAACACAGGCAGAACTGACTGAGAAAATAAATTCAAAGGGGTTTGGGGGTGGGGTGAGAGAGGATATCCTTCTGTGTACATTCTTGGGGCCAAAAGGTAACTATAAAACTTTCTCAACTTCTAGGGAAATTTGAATAAGCCTGGTCTCTAGTGCAGATCCTGGCTACTCAAGCAGCTGAGGCAAGAAGATTTCAAGTTCAAAGGCTGCCTAAGCTACAGAATGGGTAACTTACTGAGATCCTGTATCAACAAAAAATGTACAAAGGGACCGGAGGGGTACTCATGGCTGAGAGCACTTCCTGCTCTGCAGAGGGACCTAGGTTTGATTTCCAGCACCCACATGGTGGCTCAAAAGTACCTGTAACTCTAGTTCAAGGAGATCTGATGCCCTTTTTTGACTTCCACTGGCATCAGGCACACATGTGTTTTTTATATATATATATATACACACATATATATACATATATATGTATATATACACACACACATATATATATATGTGTAGACGAAGCGCTCATACACAAAAAATAAATGAAAACAAGAATGGGAAGGGTCTGGAATAACAAAGCTCCATGGTAGAGGGCACTTCTAGAATGCGCAGGGCTCCAGCCCTGAGGTGTACGCCAAGTGAGACCCCTTTAGGCACAACCGCCAGTTCACTCTGCTTACAGACCTGGCTTCAGAATGGCAACATGGCTGTGCCCTAAAATGCACCTCTCTCTGACTCCTGCTCACACAAAATCCACACACTCCAAAGACACTTACATTAGGACGGTTTCCAAAGGCAGCGTAGAAGGGCTGCTTGGACGGGGCAAACAGGTTCTTAATATCATTCAGACACTCAATTTTGAACTTCTCTGGTTTCTTCTCTATCACTTCCCTAAAGAAGAGGAGATACAACCACCAATTCAAAACAGCAGTTTTTACTAGAGTCTGTTCTTAGACAGATCTTCACCTTCACATCACCCTATGTTCCTAATAATCCGCAGGCACCGTCAGCAATCTTCTTTTGCTAGTCCGTCCTGCGATAGAGTATTTGGATAATCACACTTTCCCTTCATCAACAAAGGACAAACACACAGACACTCTACAGCCTGAGGACCTGTTAAGACTTCTATCTCCAGCACCCCGCCTGCCCTGCCCCCAGTGGAGGAGCCCAGCATGTCCATGGGAAAGCTACCTGTGGAAGGCAGAGAACAGACTGCTGGGAGACAGCATCAGAGGGCCTCGGGGCAAGATCGTGCCCTTGTCATTGACCCAGTGCAGATAGCCTCGGGTCATGTCAGCCATGCCAATGGCGCGTGCAGAACAGTATAGAAACTTGTAACCGTTCCTAAAAACAGACAAAACCAAAAAACAACAAAAAGCACAAACACACACACACACAATCTGGTTAGCCATGTCTTGTGGATACAGGAAAACTTTTTTCTTTTAAAAGATCCAAATAAGTTCCTCTCATTTACTTTGAAAATGAAATTACTGAACACAGAAGGAAACCAGTTAGGGTTAGAAACCATGGAAAAAACATAGGCATATGCAAAAACGGATTGTGTTGAACTGCAAAGTGACTTGCACTGACTTAATACATGCTGCACTAGTTCAGAAAAGATCCAGAGTGGACAAAACTGGACTATATGTAAGGTATTTGATGTAAATGATCTAAGGGGCCTTATTTAGTTTGTAGGACACAAACCATTCTATAGGACAGGAGGCATAATTACACCTGAGTAACTGACATATTCTGACCTTCATATTATGGTATTCTCAACTCAAGCTGAAGATGGAACTGTATCTCCAGATCAGTGGCACGTGGACATGCTAGGATCCCAAAAAGGAAGGCATGGCTTCCCTTGAGGAACTGTTTTCCATGCATGCTTATACTAACAGTAAGTAAACCAGACATTAAAGTCAGCTCTCCTAATAAATCCTAGCTACAAATAGTTACAGTTCTGATGACCTAGGAAAGTTAGTGGTTCCCAGAACTTAGCTGAGTTATAGCAGGTAAAACGCAATAATACGCAAGTACATAACACTTTTGAAAACAAAACCAAAAAATACCTAGCCATAAACACACAATGTATACAGATCTGTATTATTTTTCTCTAGTTCTTGGTCAAAATAAAACGGGGAAGAGGACACTCAGGAATGGGTACTCACTCATTGATAGAATGGTAGAGCTTCGCTATACCCTGATGAGTCCAGTCTTTACCCAGCTGTGGGAGAATCTGTCCCAAAGCATCAGACCTGGTAAGAGGGTGGAAACAGAAACAGACACCAGAAACCAACATATAGAGCTGAGCATTTTCATACTGGCTGCCAGTAAGCACTAGGTGGGGGCGCAAAACTGGGGACACTGTCTCAAGGTGATTTCACCCTGACTTCATGTAAAGGGCAAGGCAGCCTTGCAATAACATACCCTGAGGTGCTCCTACAGGGGAGTTACAGGAACACACAGTATTTATTTTCAGAGATAATCTACTAGCACATCTTTTTTCCCTCATTCCCTAAAATCTTAAACAGTTTGTCTTCACTGAATATTAGAATTTGAGGACCAAATAGCCAAATCTTTCCAAGTTACATTTGAGAATTCATTTGTACGGTTCCACACCCCCCCTCCTCACCCATAAAAAATGACGCCATTTGGGCTGTTTTCAGTATATCTCAGGGCATATGGTTTAAAAGACACTCTCATTATTGCTGGGTTCTGACTGCTTCCCCAACCCATATCCTTCCTGGCACCCACAATATGCTCGAGCTTACTTGGTTATTGTTCCATCAATGTCAGAAATGATGATTTTATCATTCCAGTTCCACAGGTAAATGGTGCCGGCACAACGACAGGTACCCTGATACTGGGTTGTAATACTGAATACAACGTCATTGGGGCCGTCATGGAGCTTCAATTTTGCCTTTTATAAAAAGCGTAACATTAAAGAAAGCTGGAAATACATACTTTGGAACAGAGTTTAACTCTTTACAATGAAACTCAGAGCATGTGGTTTCTCTGGTGTTAGCTAGCCCCGACTCATGCATGGTTATAATTGTTGAGAAGACACATTGCTTGAGTACTGTTTTCCAGTCCCAAGGATTTCCTGATACCCTATACAAAACAAAACCTCCCTATTGTCCATCACACCTAAAATCACTATTCACTGCCCTGGTCGCAGCCTCATGCTCAACCCAGTAAAACCATTTCATAGTACAACTGTGTCAAAGTGAGATGGAAGAAATTGCATTTAAAATATGATTGCTCTGCTGTTATGAATGCCAAGCAGCAGCATGTGGTCCTGTGCTGAATGAGCAGTAAGATTCACCAAAGAAACCTGCTAAAAATACCCATTCTTTGGTTCATTTCCAGAAACTGGGGTGTTCTACATGGGGAGGAACCCAGGTCACAAGCTCCTTGAATGGTCCTAATTGCTCACCAGGATTTGGGGGTGCTGTTCTCCTAGAGAAGCACTTATATAAGCAAAACTCTACTGCGTAATACTTACTATCTGGTCCGAGGAGAGTCGGAGAGACTTCTTATATGAAGCTGTGCTACAGTGACTCAGTGTCTCCATGGAGATGGTATCAACTTTGATTGTTTCTTCCAACTCCTGTGACCCCTCATCACTAGAAGAGTCATTCTCTGCAGGCCTAATCAACAAACTAGTCACAAAGAGCCAAGCTACTGACAGATGAGAGGGCTTATAATTTAGGACAAGAAAATAAACAAGTGTTACATATCCATAAGCCAAGTCTCCAGAAGACTGAGGCAGAAGGATCTGTTCAAGCTTTGGCTATATTAAAACATCATTGGCAAAATGAGCATTCATTGGACATAGCAGAAAATATTTCTAAATTTAGAAAATTCACTTTATACTTCTTTTCCAAGAGAAAGTAAGGAGAGTAAGAAGATAAACTCCAGACTAGGATTACCACTGTGGGAGTGAGACCAATGGACAGGGTTGGGAATGTAAGCATACACAACACGACCGAGCCAACTCAAATGCCCAAATCCACCCTTCGGAAGCTTTTTAATATCCCTTCTGCCACCTGAAAAGTGGGGGAGTAGGGATACCCCGCAGGACAGTCCTGATTATGTCCAGGATCCCTTCCTGAAGTTCTACCTTTCCTAGTAGCCTGGCTCTGTGATGGGCAGAGTAATTAGAAGCAATGTTGTGTATTTAAATCCTGTAAACCAGGAAAGGCATTCTTTATCTACCAAGTGGCACTGACAAGCCACTTAATGTCATGTCTTTCTATAGGAAAAAGGTATTACGGCTAAAATTCAGCAGAATTGCCAAGATCAACTTTGATCTTACACCCAAGCAGGATTGCCCAAGTGCTGTGAGCTAGGAGAAAGAACAGAGCACCCACCTGGCACTGGCTGGCTCCTCAGCACTGGAAGGTAGGTCATTTGTTGGCGGGACCTCAGATTTTCCCTCCTTGGTCTCTGGTAGCTGAACAGAAAGATGATAATGTCAGTGTACAATGTTTTCTCCAAACTTCGGCTGTAGTCCTTGCTAGGAAACAAAAACCTCCACCCATGACTGCAAACTTGAGGAACTTTTTCCACTTGAAGTTGAAGGGCAGAAATCACACACTGCTTGTAAAAAGCTATTCACAAAATATAACTGGGCCAATGGTCAGGTATCTATCTGGTTGAGACATCTGGACTGCACCACGGAAATAACTACTGGTTCCTTCTGTCTGTCACCTGCAGAAGGGAGAAAGGCAGCCCGACCACACTGATATGGACATGAACTTGGTAAAGGCAAGACCACCCTCTGTTATCTGAAAAACAACAGTGAAACTCCCAGAATTCCCTTCTTTAGACGGCTCTCTGGACAAACTTGCTCTCCTGCTACTTTGTTAAAAGGGACATTCTTCATGTTTGTATGTGGATTTGTGCAGGATGTAACCTCTTGTTCACACCTGAGAGGTAACAAGGAAGCAGAAAGAGCAGTGTTCTGGAGTCAAATTCAAGTTCCGCCCCAGCTCCACCCTCACTACTCACAGGGCTTCACCCAGCTCTGCCTACAAACTCCAAGCTTCCTAAAAAACCAGCAGCTCAAACATCTGTAAAAGCACCAGCGTAGCACCTGCATGCAGCAATGCCGCAGAACTGCCATACAGTGCCCATACCCTGCTTTTTATGAGTGGTAGAGAGTTGTGTTTACACAAATCAGAGTCATTACCTGTTTGGTCATGCTTTCTCTCTTACGCCAAAACCACCACCGACCAGATTTCTTTGGCATCTTGTCTTTAACCCAGGACTCGACCGTGGCCTGCAAACAGTCAGGGTGGGTCAGTACACGAGATCTAGCAATTGTAATCACTGATTCCTCACTACCATTCTCCTGTAGGACAGAGCCTTACTACAGAATGAGAGACGCTCTACACACCTCTCAAACCATCAAGTGCTCTCCACAGCTCAGGAGGAAAGGCCATGCACTCCTTGGAAACGACAAGGCTCCAGGGCAGTTTTGCGTGAGGCCCAGTGGACCTCAGGGTTCTGCAAAAACAGACAGCTTCCACCTCTTATTTTTGGAGTCTGTGGCTTTTATGATACAAAGTCTGACAAAGGAGTGATATCTTGTGGGTGAGCAGAAAGTTCTCTGTAACAGGCGTGCCAACTGCAATCTAATTCAGCCACATGAATGTCACCTTTCAGGAGCCCGCTTCTTGCTGTTTCTCCCCATATTGAGAAGAAAATATTTTGTGCCTTGATTCCCTTTTTAACTGATGATGTAGTAAGACCTATCACTCCCTTCCTTTTGTGCTACTGGGGACTGCACTCAGACCTTCACACATTCACGAAAGTGCTCTACCACTGAGCACTCAGTCTGTAGCTCAGAAATTGGGATAAATAAATACTTAACAAAAATGGGGAAAAGTGGCAGGCCAGATAATTGCCTAGGATTTAGTGAATATAGCAGAATTCTATAGAATAGAGAATACTAAACTCAGAACCTTGACTAGAATCCAGTAATAGAGAATATAAACTTTTGGACTGCTGTATGTTATATACTTTGAAGGAGATTTCAAATGCAGATCACTCACCTTAGGTAAACTCTTCTGGAAGACTTGCAAGCTAAGGATCATGGGAGCAGCCAAAGCCCAGTTGTAGTAACTATGAGAAATAAAAATTGTGCAAACCCATCACACAGAAAGTCAGAAGCAAAAGCAGGATTTGGGGGAAGGGCTGGAGCCTTAGAGAGGGTTGGGGGACTAGAGGAAAAGTGAAAAAATAATCTTATCAAATTGCTTATTCTTTCCAATAGAGATGAACAACTAAATTTTGAAGATCTGCTTTAAGCCAAACTTTTGTGAGCTGAGAAGCAGTAAGGCTCATAAAACAAACAGACAGCATTGCACCAGCTCAGGTCAAAAGGTGAAGGTTCAGCCTCACTTGTAAATCATTGTGTTCTCGTTTGTGTGATGACAAATCTTACAGCAAGGAAAACAGTGGCAGTTAGGACTGTGGAGTACTTAGCAAGGATCAAGGCAACGGTGTTTACCGGTTATATATCCGTATTACAAGGTTCGGGTTGTCGATAAGGCCAGGGTTTTCTGCAAACTCATGGTAAGTGATGATATGCTCCATGAACTTTTCTGCAAAGTAAAGCAGCCATCAGCTTGTGAGAGTGCACAGATCTCTGTGGACGGTCACAGTACTCAGCACTAAAGGACTTGTGGGCTTAAAAAAAGGCTTTTAGAGGAAACTATATTTTCCATATTTATCAAAAGACACTTTCATAGTTTTAGGACTCAAACTAAACCCCAAATCAAAATATAATAAAACCCCCACCGCCTTTCTAACACTCCGTGAACCCCTGCTGCCATCTGAAGCAGTTCCAGGGCTCTCCCCAAGCCTCCTTTTCCACCCTAGTTGTCTGGGGAGAGGGGACAAAGGGCAGTGCTAATGTGATGTGCCAGTCACGGAAGGAACACCAACGCCTGCCTTCCCGGAAAAGCCATTACAGGTCAGGGGCCAAACTCAGAAAAGTTGTAACTTAAAGTGAATACAAAGTGGGTAAAGGCAGAACAACTGAGGGATCACATCTGCCTGGACTATGAAGGTCACAACCCAGGCAACTTGGTTCAGCGCTGCTTACACTACAATAGCAGGGGATCAGGTGGACCTAGTGGTGCACTGCTTCCTGGCATGCATAAGGCTCTGCAGTTAACTCTTAACACAGGAGGTGGGGAGCAAAGGCTGTAAGAACATGGGACGGACATCTCTCAAGCCTGAGACAGAAGGCAATCCCACGTTTTGCTAGAAAAACAGACTGTTTACTCAGGGGACAGACTCCGTCCCACAGCTTCAGTCTTCCCTTATTGAGTCTTGGCGCTTGTCAGGAAGGCAGCTAGGCGCTCCCCACAGGTTCTTTAGCAGTTTTACACACACGCAAGATCAATGGGACGTGATCCTACCCTGCTGCTCTGCAGACAGAGCAGCCCGTAAGTTATCAGTTTCCGAGTGTGAAATTAGAGTCTCACAATAGAGGTCCTCATGGAACTACCCCCTACATACAAAGGCACAGTGAGACTCTAAGACAAGGCCTTATGGGAAGGTACCCACACTCACACAAAGCCAGTCAAGAATTTATGGTACCTCAAAGTAGATTTCATTAGTATCTTCCCCTCATGCCAGTAATTTACTGAACAGAGGTCTGGGCACAAAGACAGGTGTTAAATCTAGTGATGACCAGGTTTGCCCTTCTGAGGTGAAGATAGGCATGGCTGTCCAGCATACCTTTAGAAATCTCTCCATTCTCACTGAGGCCTCCACAGAGGGAGAGAGTGACATCAGGCAAGTCCATGGCAGAGTCTGAGAGGCACTCGGTACCACTGTCTGCAGCTGCACTTCCCACAGATTGTGGGGACTGAGAACCAGAGAATGTGTCGGATTCAGGCCATTGCCGGGAGCCAGGATCGGTGTCACTGTGGCAGACAGAAGGAGAACTAAGGGTTTATTCCATTTTTGGCTTAATACATGGTCCTCTAGAATCCTACGAGGAACATATGGGAAATCAAATGTAACTTCTGGGGTGTATGAGTGCATGATGTATGCATGTAAGTACGGGGTAACAAACACAAATGAAAAAACCAGAGCATGGGGTCAGTCAGGTGTTCTCTATCACTCCGAGACTTACCTGCTGTAAACAGGGTGGCTCCCTGAACTGCAACTTGCCATTTGGGCCAGGCTGGTCAGCGACAGAGCTCCTGGGATCTACCTGTCTCCACCACTCAAGGCTGGAGTTACAGGTACCTAAAGTGCTATGCCCGGTTTATGTGGTGGCTGGGGATCTGAACTTGGGTTCTTATGCTTCTCATAGTTAAGTGCTCTTATCCACCAAGCCATCTTCCCAGTGACCCCGCTCCAGAGCTTTTTAAAGTAGAGTTTAAAAATAGCCGGGTGGCAGTGTGCACGCCTTTAATCCCAGCACTCAGGAGGCAGAAGCAGGCGATCTCTGTGAGGTTGAGACCAGCCTGGTCTACAAGAGCTAGTTCAGGATAGGCTCCAAAGCTATAGAGAAGCCCTGTCTCGAAAAACAAACAAACACAAACCAAAACAACAAAAAAACCCCCTCACATATAAATGACAGCAGCAGGAATCTGAGAACTAAGAAATTAACTACAAATGTAGTAAACACTTCACAAGGTGCCAGTGTTTCAACTGGGGCCTTCCTGACTGTAACTAAAGGGGTAAAAGAGTTAAAAGCACTTACTCAAATTGCCACAATGAAATAACAGGACAATTAAGAAAAATCTGACATTTGGAAGCCCTTTGATCACTGCATTCCAAGAAAAAGGGAATGGTAATATACACAGTCTGTAGAAAATTACTAAGTCCAAAGTTGTATTCTGAAAACAAAACCCAAGGCTTTTTCTAAATTCATCTTAATACTATCCAAAGCTAGCTTAATTTAAAAGCAGAAATACTCAAGGGACAAGTGCTCAGGAGGCCTGACCCTCTAGAACAATGCAGACTGTCTGTATAGCAGTGAGGCCTGGACCTCACTAGGCTTATTTATGAGACAGGCACAGAAAGCTTGGTGGCAGGAGCAGATACTGGACTTTTGGAACAGAGCTTAAATGTGAAGTAAGGAGATAGCACGTCACATTTCTCAGTCACAAACGGAAACTAATATTTGAGATGCTCAGATTGCTCACCTAGGAGCCAGCTCTCCCTCTCTTTTTAGTACTGGAGATTGAACCCAGGAGCCTCATGTGTGGCGAGGCAGGCACTCGGCTGCTGAGTGACATCACCAACCCAAGAAGCGAGGGTCTTTCAAGCTTTATTGAAGCAAAACAAAACATGACACACCTGGTGACATGAACATGTACTCCTGGAAACATCTAAGGGCTGAGGGGCAGATGGCAGCAGAGTGCAGATATGCACGTATGTCCTCACAGGAAGTTGTTTATATTTGGGGGAATTTTCTCTTAACAGCAATGCGCACCTTCAAACTAAGAGGAAACTGAGAGAGAGGTTGTCTGCTCACAAGAGCCAAGCCCACTGAGATAGAGCAATGCAGCAAACTCATGCGGTGAGAGGCAGGGAGGCACAGTCACACTTGGAGAAAACTCTAACTCCTGCACATGAGAGGTCTCTGTCAGCACCTGACTAAGCTGCGGCAGTGGGAGACAGCGGTCTCACACTCCTCCTGTCCCTGACTGTTCCTCTGTAGAGCCTGAGACTGAGGAAGGCCTGTGTGTGGGCCTCCCACCACACTAGTGACGGAACGCTAGCCCAACAGTAAGACATGGAGCTTTATCAGTTACGGCAGCTGGTGTCATCCAGCCAGAAGGGCATGTCAACATGAGGGCTGCCTTCTGACTCAGCATGCTGCCAAACCCACAGGAATGATGGGACACGTGTGAACATCAGCTGTATAAATTATGACTATTTAGTAATACAGAGTGGCAATCTCAACAGAGCACACTCATATGCAATAAAATAGCCTATGACATGCCCCAGTTTTCAGTCCTTCCGCTACAAGTGGCTAATCAACAGGAACAGTATAACCAAGTTCCACTGCATTAGTGACTATTTCCTTTCTCTTATTTTGTTTCTTTTTTGTTCTTTGAGACGTGGTTTTTCTATTATGTAACTCCAGCCTGCTGCCCTGAAACTTGTTATGTAGACCAAGCTGTCCTCTAACTCACAGAAATCTACTTGCTTCTGCCTCCTGAGTGCTGGGTTAAATTGAAGTGTGTGCCAGCATGCTTGGCCTTGCTCCCTATTTTTTAATAGAGATATTTTTAAAAATCCAATATAAAACTAAAGTAAAAGGGCTGGGAATGAGAGAAAGTCTAATTCTAACAGATCACTTTTTAATTTTTTCTACCCTTAAAAAAACTGGACCAATTTCAATTTTTTCATCTATAAAAACCCATTACTTCAAATAAAGTATGTGGGTATTTTAAGATAGTCTACTATATAGAGTTATGAACAAACTAAGAACATCTCAAAAATGTCTGTTAAAAATCTTAAATATATTTATATCAATCTCATTTTCCATTCCAAGTAAAAAATGAAGTAGGTTTTCCCAATAAATCATATAAAAGAATGCTTGTATATAGTGCACAGTAAATTCAAATCACATTTTCTGAGAAGAAAATTAAGTTTTATAATCAGCATATTAAGTAGTAATTCCTTTTTAGGATAAAATGAACTTGGGAACATGGTTAACATACATTGTGTTTGAGGTTCATGGTCAAGTTACCTTAAAATAATGAGGGATAGGAAGAATGGTTTTGTGACATGGTAGGGACTATGGGCACTATGGGGTCACAGGGTCCCCTAGAATGGGGCCTTATAAGACTCAGGTTCAGAAGTGGATCCACATTCTTCAAAGGAGTGAAGAAATTCTTTGTAAAGTGTTTGTAAATTAAAATGTGCTGTTTAAAACACAAATGCCAAAGAATTCCTCAAGTGTATTCAGTTTGTTATTAACGACTATAAAGAGCACTAAACTAGGCCCACAGGGTGGCTAAGCAGGTGGAAGTGCTTGCTGAGAGAGCTTGACAACCTCAGTTTGATCCCTGGAGCCTGTGTAGTGCAGAGAGAACTGACCCCACTGTCCTCTGCCCTCCACAAGTGTGCACTGCAGCACCAGCACCAGGAACACACACACACACACACACACACACACACACACACACACACACACACAC
>LOEQ01000086.1:825960-853178 GCA_001685075.1 Bramus lutescens | reverse complement strand
CACACACACACACACACACACACACACACACTCACAGATCTCTCTCCTTGTACTAAACGTTTCCTAAACAACACATTATTTTCAAGTCACTGCACTCAAAACAACACACACTATCTGAGAGCTTCTGCAACCTGAAGCACAAGCAGATTTAGCTAAAAGACCATCACTCTGTTCCTCTTGCTCAGATGAAATAACTGGAGTTTCTCAAGCTGTTCACACCTCACTGCACAAACATACACTACCTTTTAGGGAAATAGAGAGCTGCCACTTCAGGCTCAAGAGCCTTTAAGTCTTCAAGGTAAATGTCATCAGGTCCCTGGTGCTGACTTCTTTTGTGGACACCTGTTTTTAAAAGAAAAACACACCAGAGGTAAGAATTTGTTCTCTATTTACCAACTCTGCAACAGCATGAAGTTTTCTAAACAGAATGGGCCACTATCTGCCTAAAGCAAAGGTCCAAGGATCAATCCCTAGAAGGGTTACTGCCTTGCCCTTGTCCTCACTTTGTGCCCTGTTTCTTTCTTTCTCTGTGTGTCTGTCAACAGTACTTTAGTTCTACAGAGAATATACTTAGGTGGCATGTCCTGGGGTCTTTAAGGGAGAAATGTCAATGTCTAGAACTTGCTGTTTGTGAGTCAGGAGATGGCAAGGAGACACAGCTGTGCACTGTACCACATAAGGACACTTCAGTGGATGCACATATAATGATGGTACCAAGTTATCATAAATGTCCTAAAAATTTCCACCACCCAGTAGTGTCTTAGGGTAACATACTATGTTTGTAATGATGGTGGAGTAAATGAATCTATGGCATTGCTAGCTAGTCCTGTTAGTATAGCAATCTAATTATGTACACGATATAATGCTTGATAATGTTAAAAGTGACTTATTTATATATTTACTATTAGTTTAGGGAATACTCCCATACACCTACTGAAATCTAAAATAGTATGTCATCATATACTAGCAACAGCATCCTGGCGTGTTTCCTGTATCTCCTGACTGCACCAAGAGGACAAGTTGACTGATTTACACTGTGTAAAAAACAATACTAAATTGCTTGATGACATACTTCTCAGACAATAACATGTCACTAAGTGATGTACTACGGTATGTATAAAACTTTCATAATCAAGTTGGAGGGGGCGGTGAAGAGAATAAAGCTAGGAAATGGTAGGAATCTTTCTCCTATCCCTGTGAATTCCTACAGTGTCTTAGACCAAAACAAAGCATCTACCATACAAGAACTGGTCATGCCCCTTAACAGTTCTTACAACAGAATGCTTGGTGTAGAGCTTCTGAGAGAGCCACTGTCAGCTAGTCATCTGATTTGGTCATAGATCCCCTTGACAGCCACAGTCTTACTTTTGACAACTCATTTATGAATGATCTGAGTCTGCATCAGTTTGTCAAAATGGAATGTTCCATGCTCCTTTCCTTTTTGTCTTCAAAGTGAAGCAGGCACTCAGCTAATAAGACAGGTGGTTTTAGGTAAGGTTTTACTTTCTTAGATAAAGGCTTCAAGTCAGCATTCAATGTGTGTAGTTTCTGACTCTTACTGAGACAATTGATACAGAGTAAGGAGATGTGACAAGAGCTGGACTCCTCCACACCAATTTAGGAGGGGAATTAGTGAAAGAAAGCATCAAAAATTAGTGGACACTTAAAAATATTTTTATTTTAGGTGTATGGTGTTTTGCCTGATATATGGCCATGTACTTGGTACCCAGAGACCAGAAGAGAGCACTGGGGCCCCTGTAACTGGAATCACAAGATGATTGTTAGCTGCCATGTAGATGCTGGGAATCAAACCTAGGTCACTCAAAGTGTAGCCAGTATTCTTAACCATTGAACCATCTCTCCAACCTCCAGTAGATATTTATCTTTAAACCATACGAAACCTACAAAATTTTCCTTTAGCTAAGCAGATGTCTGAGAAGGTATTTTTTTCTCCATTCTACTTTTACTTTTATTTAAGCAAAAGGTCATTTAAGATTTTATTCACTAGCACATTTAGTTAATAATCAAAGACAGCACATGAATCTTGGTAGAACCTTAGTTTAAAAGCATAGCACAGGCTGGGTGGTGGTGGCACATGCCTTTAATCTGAACACTTGGGAGGCAGAGGCAGGTGGATCTCTGTGAATTCGAGGCCAGTCTGGTCTACAAGAGCTAGTTCCAAGACAGGCTCCAAAGCTACAGAGAAACCCTGTCTCAAAAAAACAAAACAAAAGCATAGCACAGATACTTAGTGTACTTGGGGAATATACATATGATCTTCACACTGACAGTGGTACTGTCACTGTACTCATCAACTGATTAGAACGCAATTCATTTACCTTCTTAGTAAATACTTAAAGGTCCACTGAGTATTGACTCAGAAACTAATAGAAGGACGCTTACCATCTTGTTCGGAATTTAGAGAGTTAGAGAAGTAAGAGAAACCACATAGGTTAAGTCATCACAATGAAGTCTGGGACATGTTCTGACTGGAGATCACAAGAGCAAAGACAGCTATCTCACAGTATGTGAAACACTGAAAGAATATACCATCCACTGATGCTGTGTGATGTCAAACATACAATTACCTTTCTTCTTTGTTGGTGAGTCTACTTTAGCAGCTGGTTTGGATTCTGAGGGAGCTTCTATTGAGGATGGACTGGGAACATGGTCTGCATCTAACATAGATGAAGTCTGAGGAGCCTCAAGTTCAGGAAGTTGAGCAGAAGCCGCATCACTCAGCTGCTTACACAGGGCTCTTGGTTTGGGTTTCACTATGGTACAGATAGTATCTTCAACAGTAGCATCCTTCTCAACTTCTCTTATGAGGCTGTCTTCACTGGGAATGACCCTAAAATGAGTGTTTTCCGATGGTGTGATTGTAGCTGTCCTTGGATGACAGTCATATCTTTCTCTTTTGCTGACCTGCAAAGATGAATTGTTTAAAAATTCTCACCTTGAGGGAAACAGCTTACAGCACACATGAAAACTTCATTCATGACCTTACTGCTCCTTAAAGCAACTTAAAGCACTCAGTCATATAAATAAGTCAATTTCTGTTTTTACAAAACTGAATTCAACATGGGATTTAAATGATTTTCTTCCAAGAAATGGATCTTTCAGTACATTATTCCCTCATCATGAACAGCTGAAAAGTCTATGAACTTCCTCCCGCCCATTGTCTAGAGCACAGTAGGCAAATCTTTACCAGCTGAGTTATATCCTACCTTAACTTTTGGGATTTAATTTTTCAGTGTAGAAACTCTAGTTTCTTTTAGGTATCTTTAAAATTTTTTTAATCAACATTATTTGTTATGTAGAAACACAAAAGATACTACTGTATTAAGTTATAAGTAAATGTACAGTGGAAACTTTATAAAGAAATGTTAACTTTCATTTATCTTTCAACCACAAGAGGGCAATGCCATCATTATACTCTGAGCTCAATAAGAAATTGCTTCCTTCATTTAACAGAGCAAAGACTCTTTACTGGTGTTTACTCATGATGTGGGAGTCCCCTCTGTGTGTTGCTTATATTGGTTAATAAATAAAGAAACTGCCTTGGCCTGATAGAGCAGAACTTAGGCGGAGAAGACAGAACTGAATTCTGGCAGGAAGAAAGCAGAGTCAGAGGGACGCCAGGGATCCATGGCCAGAGGTAGACATGCCGAAACTTTTTCTGGTAGGCCACGACCTCATGGTGATATACAGATTGACAGAAATGAGTTAAATAAAGATATAGGAGTTAGCCAATAAGAAGCTAGAGCTAATGGGCCAAGCAGTGTTTTAATTAATACAGTTTCTGTGTGGTTACTTTGGGGCTAAGCTAGCCGGGTGGCCGGGATGAACAAGCACCCTCCTTGCAACATACTCAGACACATTCTAGTCTTTCCAGTAAGTCCCAGTACCTTGGTCGACTCTGGGAACCCGCCCCAAGTCCACTCCATGTGAGACTCAGATCTGAGCAGGCTCTCAGCGGGCTTCACCTCCAACTCTGAATCACTCTTAGGACACATAGCCTGGGAATAAGTGCTGCAAACACACAGAACAAAGAAAAACAAGGCTCAGTGTGTAGATTCGCAGTGTGTAGAGGAAAGGAAATGTAAGTGTGAATATGTCAGTTACAAGTACAAACACTCCACTGAGGGAAACATCAATTGCTCATTCCACTTGAGTCCTTTAGTAAAACAAAAATGACAGTGATTATTAAGGACTTTCCAGGTCTCCTGTAGACACTCCATAATGTTTGCTTCTCACAGGAAACCAATGATTCAGGTAATTTTGTAAGAAAGAAAACACACAGGAAGGTACGATTAATAATCAGTTAATATGGGCTGCAGAACTGCCTCAGTGGTAAAGAACTGGAGAACCTGGGTCCAGTTCCCAGGAATCCCATGGCAGCTCGCAATCATCTGCTAACTGTAATCATTGTAACTAACTTCCTAGGGGATCCAACTTCCTCTTCTGGTTTCTGTAGGCACCATGCATGCATATGGTGCATAGACATATACGTAGACAAAACAATTTTATGCATAAAATACATAACTTAAAAAAATCACTTAAAATCTGAATGTTTGATCACAGAAAATAAACAGTATGACCACACATTCTTTCACTGTATTATTTATTTGACACCAAATAATAGAATTTAACAGTAGGTAGAGCAAATTCTATGCTAATTATTCAGACTTACAACTAGCAAACACCATCAGAATAAGATTAAATTTAGGAAAAAAATTGTTGTTAAAAACAGTTCATATTCATGTTAAATTTTACCTGATGGTTACTCTACTATTATACAAACAGAAAGTGTTATTACTATCAAATAATATAAAAGCTACTAATATGCACCCCCTCTTCCCTTAGGAAAACATAAATTTCAGAGATACTTACGTTTCTAATGGGGACCAATCTCCGTCAGATAAGGGATAGTGATCCCCAGAATGGAAGAGTGTAGGCTCCTTATAGTCTTCTTCCTTTAAGGAAGAATTTGAAGATCCTCTACGAAAGGGGAAAAACAGAACAAAACCCAGAGAGGTAGGAATGATTTAAAGTCAGCTTTAAAATGGGTACCAACAAGTCTCTTATCAACAGAAGGCCACATGATTAGCAGCATCTTTTGGAAAAGGCTAACATGATCAAGGAGGTATGCACCAAAGCCACCCACCATATAACAGGAGGATAGCCAGTAGCCATATCATAGAAGGATATAAAATAAATGTGATTAAAAATTTCTGATAGGCTGGGAATGTTGCTCCTTTTAGTATAACAAATTGTCCAAAGTAAAAGCTATGACTTCACTTTTCATCATTAGGGACTTTATCACACATCAGCATGAGGTTTATATGGGGTAGCATGTGAGAATCTCTGGAAAGCATAAGGCACATTACTGCAGGTTTGAGAGCTTCTTATAGAACACTCAAGCCCCAGTAGTGTGTTGAATGTAAACTGGAATCACATCATTTAATCTGGTGGGCTAAGAGCACAGAAAGAAAACTGCCGTTTGTTCTTCAACCACTATCACACGGATGTCCTTCCAGTGCTTGGGTAGCCAGCCACTCAGTCAAACAGGTGGAAGAAAATCCTATCTTAATTGAGAAAAAAAAATGCACATTCTGCCTCAAACTGCTACCTTGAAATTTCAGGCAGTTCTGATTTGAAAAGTGTTACAGGTTTTGAGTAATTCTACTAACTGGTATGTAAGTGGTGATCAGAAACTCCCACTTAAACTGAAACTCCTTTAACTTATACACTCAAAACAAAACTCTGTTTCCCAGGAAAAGGTCTGATACCAAATATAAGAACTTGAGAAGGGATGCTAGGTGTACTGGTATATACCAATCCCAGTACTCAGGAATTGGAAGCAGAAGGATTATGAGTCTGAGGCCAACCTGTGCTCTACAGTGAGACCCTGTGGAAGGAGGGGGAAGCAGAAAGGAAAGGCATAAGGAAGAGAATGGGATAGGAAGGGAAGGAAAGGGGAGGAGGGAGGGATGGGGCAGGCAATGAAGGAAGGGGAGAGGGGGCGGAGAAGACAGGAGTAGAGAGAAAGGGGAAGGGAAGGGAAAGGGAGGGGAAAGGGACGAGGAGGGGAGAGGGAGAGGAGGACAAAGGGGCAGGGAAGGTGTAGAGAAGGGGAGGGGGAAAGACCCTAGGGTTGGAAAGCTACACAACTGGACTATAATGCTCCCACTTGAATTGCACTCCCAGCAAATTACTCAGCAAGAGCTGACAGTCTGTTTTCTGAAACATCCTCAATGGAACGAGGCATGCCTCCAGACTGTCCCGAAGAGCATTAGCAGTACACCCACAGATCTGACAGTAAGCGGGATGTGATGCTTCTTTCACTGATCCCGCAATAAACAGTTGGGTGAGGGGATCGGACTCACACTACACACCGTCAAGAGTAGCAGCAGCTACTAGCTGCCTTGGGGCTCTACTGGGTGCACAAGCCCCTGTCCAGACTGGGAACCTTACCTTGCTGTCTGGGCTCCCTTCTCATCATCAGAGCTCACACCCACATCACATACGTCTTCTGCGACAGGAGAAGCCGCCTGTTCCTCCTTCCTATTGTCCTGTTTGCATTTCTTTCTCCTTCGTTTCTTCTTTTTCACAGAACTTGGAGTGAAAACTGTCTCTGTTTCCAAGGCGTGAGAAGTAGTATCTGGGTTCTGAGATGGCCTTTCATCTCTGCTTGACTTCACCAAAGGGGTGTCAATATCTTTAAAGAACTGGTCTTCAGTAGGAATTGGTGAAGTGGCAAGATAAGCAGGTAGTTTCTCCTTAAAGAATAAAAGAAAAGTTATCTACAACAAACTGGACAGTTATCAAAACGATAATTAATTTCTCAAATATACAACTTTTCAGAGGGGTAGGAGAGCATAGTCCATAAAGGTAGACTTAAATAAATGTGAGTTCATTTCAGTATGTAACTGAGTCTTTGTCAGAGCCACAGAGAAGATGAAAAGGCTGCAATTAAATTCTGAGCCAATTAGCTAGGCAGTGGGGGAGCTCGCCTTTAGTCCCAGTACGAAGAAGGCAGAGGCAAGAGTATCTCCTTGGGTTCAAGGCCACCCTAATCTACATAGCTGAGTTCCAGGACAGCCAGGGCTACACAAAGAAACCCTATCCTGAAAAACAGAAACAACAAAAAGAATCTGAGCCAATTAAATTCTGTACAAAGAGCTATCAAAGTGGTAGCAGTGTGCTGAGTATCATAAGGACTGATGCAATGGTAACAGCCTGGTGAAGCAGAGGCCAAGGCCAAGACCACATCTGACAAGGGCAGCAGGGCAGGATTTAGAGCCAAGTGGTCAATGAACGGAGAGTGAGGAAGTGGTCATGACAGAGTCAACATCTGACAATGAAGGAGATCAGAGCACTTCAATCCAAGTATCCTTTCAGGAACTCAAAGGAAGAAAAGGCAGCCTGATATTTAAAATAATTAAACTTTTCAACTTAATACTGAACAAATTAAATCTAGCGAACTTCTCAGTCATTTACTTCAATCAGGAGAAAGGAGAGGTAAACAAGCACAAATTAACTTCCTAATTTAGAATAGTCAAATTTTTACATAATAGTCAGAAAACACTGAGTTTCCATAATTGGCACCCACTAAAATTTTAAGCTGGATTTGTCAACCATCCGGAAGCTGGGAGTTTTATTTACCAGGCTCATCACTAACATAGAACTGTCATCACACTGTCTGAATGCCCGAGTCTCCAGGTGAGGCAGATGTGCCCTGATTTCTAGAACCTTCCTTCTGTCACATATCAGGCTGCCTTGCGCTTCTCTTCAAAGCCGTTCTGGTTTTTGGTAGTGTCTTCTAGTTTTATTACAGAAGTATTTGACGTGAGGTAAAAAACACCTCAGTGTCTACTTGGTTGTTTTTTAACCTGGCACAAACCTGACATATCTGGAGGAGGGAATTTCAGTTGAGGAACTGCCTCCATCAGATTGCCCTTTGGTCAAGTCTGTGGGGCATTTTTTTTGATAAATGATTCATGTGGGAGGGCCTGGCCCATTGTGGGCAGGTGGTCCTGGCTGGTATAGGAAAATACGCCATAAGGAACAAGCTGGTAAGCAGCGATTCTCCACGGCCTCTGCCTCAGTTTCTGCCTCCAGGTCCTGCTCCAACTTCTCTTAATGAAGTAAGCTGTAGGGTGAACTTCATGATTCATACAATAGATCACAGCAATAGAAACATAATTAAGACATCTACCAATAAGACGATAAATAAACTCTGTCAGAAAAAAAAAACACCCCACCACCTAATAGGGTTTTATTAACTTTTTTTTAGATAGGATTTCTCTGTGGCTTTGGAACCTGTCCTGGAACTAGCTCTTATAGACCAGGCTGGCCTCGAACTCACAGAGATTTCTGGGATTAAAGGCGTGCGCCACCACTGCCCGGGCGTAGTTAATTTTTAATCCCCTTTAAAAGGTCTTATTCCATTATTATTTATTCATAGAATAATAATTCTAATATTTATAGGATGAATTGGGACTTTTTTTTTTTACTGTATTATTTTTATTTTAAAGAGGCCCTGTCTTAGAATTTACAATAGTGCAAGAAAATCTGGTCTATTTAGTCATATATGAAACAGAGAAAGTTTTGAAAAGTTGACCTTGCTGAAGCAGGCTTTTAAACAGAACCAGGCAAAGGATCACTGGCTCACATAAGGATCATCAGCGATAGGACTTGCATCTGATGTTCAGAAACAACACAAATTATTATGCTTGTGCCTTACTCTGCTCTTTTCCTATGCTTTTGATGAGGTGAAATTGTGTTTGCACTATCTCAGGGCTCCAGAACAGTGCCTACACTGGAGCTCTTTCCCAAGCTCAAAAAAAAGGCAACCAAAATAATCTTGTTTTGCTATTTGTTATTTTTGTTGTCATTTTTCTCTTTGTGAATTCACATCATCAAATTAGTAGTTCACCTTCAAACCCCAAAAGTCTCTGTATCCAAATAACTTGAAGCTTCTTATTTTTGCTTTAAGATTTAATTTCTTATGGAAAAAGATAGATGCTTCTACAGGGTTTTTAAAAACAGCCATATTGACTACATCAAGAAGAGCTTGTTCTTGTTCCCACTAAGGAATACCCAGACTGTACAAGGACATGGGGCTTGTACAGGATGTGCTGTCTTATAGAAGAAGTCACATGTACACTAACATGTAAGATGACATAGGCCAATTAACTTAACTCTTGAAATCATAATTCAGCGGCTCTTAAGGTCATGGGTATAATATTCCTAGCCAAACAAAGAATCATTAAAAAAAAACCCTTCATTATTAGTGTAGGGGGGCAGGTGGGTGGCATAGCATCAGTACGGCATCAGAGGACAACTTTTCGGAGAAAGTTCTCTCCTTCCATCTTTATATGGCTCTAGATACCAAACTCACATTGTCAGGCCTATATGGAATGTGTCTTTACTGCCTGAGCTATCTCTCTGGCCCTGTAAATACGTCTTCCAAATTTAAAGGTCACATATGTACATACTCACACACAGTTTAAGAGATATCTCAAAGCAGGGCTGAATGAATTGAAGTCAAGTCATAAGCTTTAATGAACATGAAGTAGGAAAGCCCTCTGATACTAAGACAGTCTCCAAACCCTGAAAGCTGGTGTGAGCTTTTTTTGGGGTTTAGCTCAACATGTAATGAAAGTTTGTTAGGCTATAACAATCATCCACATAAGCATGGAAAGAGCTGAGCAGTTGTTTTGGGATGTGTTCTAGAAGCCTGACACAATGTGCACATATTGACCTTTGAGACTTACATATTCTTCTTCAGTCTCCTCTACAAAGAAGGCTTCTCCATTATCACCCAATTTCATATGAAGATCCACTGCACTGCCGTTGATCTCTATATCAATCTAAGGAGGAAACAAACAATTCAGCACAAAGAATCTTTCATCTAGGCTAACCTAAACCTCAATTCTTGGCTCACACACCAAATGTAGCACTGGGTTTCTAGAGATAGAGCCCAGAAAAACACTGTTACCAGCCCCAGAGTCCACCCCTAAAAGAAATAAACTTGGGTACTGGGAGAGAACTGAAAGAAATGTTTTCACAGCATTTTAAAATTTATTGCTTAGTCTCCAGATTTTCTTTTCTTTCTCTCTTTGGAGGACTGGGTCCTGTTAAGTTGCCTACTCTGATGTTGAACTCACAGAATTCTGCTAGGATTTTTCAAATGCCGCAGTTACAAGTCTGAGCTACCACACCCAGCTTAACCTGCCAAGTATTGCAAAATGTGAGAAATATTGTTAACAAACATTTCTGTTTCCCAAGTTATAGACAGCATCATAGGGCTTGTCTCACAGAATTCAAACATTTAAATGTTTCAGTACCCTTGTATTGAGCTTTGTGTGAATTCCCTGCTAGGGTTTTTATCCCAGGTCACTATGCAACAACAGATGCTGTAAGGACCAACGAGCAGTCACTGGTCTTCTGCATAGTCTGCTGGTGACTGGTACTGTGTTTTGTTATTCAGTTTAGCCACAGAGCAAAGCTTGGGGGCATGTGGTTATAGATATCTAACTTTTGTATATGTGTGTACATGTATGTATATCTTTATGTATGTGTGGGTGCATATGCACATGTGTGTGCATGGAAGTCAGAGATCAAACTCAGGCTGTTAGTCCTTTAGGCACTGTTCATCTTTCTTAGGACAGGGCCTCTCACTGGAACCTGAGCTTGTCTGATTAGGGTAGGCTGGCTAGGCAGAAAGCCTAGGAATCTTGTCTGTCTCCACAGAGCTGATACCAATAAGCACATGCTACCATGCCCAGTACTTACATTGGTTCTGGGGAATCAAACTTGGCTCCATGTGCTTAATGAACAAGCACTTCACTGACTGAACCATGTCTCCAGACTTCATGTAACAGTTTATAAAAATGAATAATTCAAGGAGGAAATTATTGGTCAAAATATGAAAACATGGGGGAAAAAAGAACTGATAGCGATGTAAGAAAAATTCAGCTTTTCCAATGTCTCACCTGGTAAATTAGTCCATATCAAGGAAACGTCTCTTTGCCACACATGAAGACCACTACAGAAAACCACAACCTCCCAAATGCAGAGTTGTGGAGCCCAGGCCCAATGTATACACAAAACACTTGCACTCAGGGAACATTGCAGAAGAAGGGCAGGGAAACTGTAACAGCCAGAGGATCAGAGAGTCTGTTGTTTGATTATGCTTCCTGGGAATGTTAGAGGTGACACTTATGAGTCTCACCAGCATGAGCTGAACACAGACAACAACACTGTAGTATGTGTACATGCTAATGTGGATGTGATCAGGCAGACAAGAGGCTTCATCTTGACACGGACAACTACAGGCAACTACGGATGCTAAGTGTAAGAAAGTCTTCTCCAGGCTTATCATGATCTGTCCTGAAAACATACAAATAGAACAATACACAGACTGCTTCAGATCTCTCCTCTCCTCCCCTCTCTTTTCCTCTCTCCTCCCTTCTCCTCTCCTCTTCTNCTCTCTCTCTCTCTCTCTCTCTCTCTCTCTCTCTCTCTCTCTCTCACACACACGTATTTAACAATTAATGAATAAAGAAATCAAGAATCAGCCAGGCAGTGGTGGCACCATGTATCTAATCCCAGCACTTAGGAAACAGAGGCATGCAGATCTTTGAGTCTGAGGCCAGCCTGTAGGGGTTTTCTGTTGTTGTTGCTGTTGTTTTTGACTCTGTTCTCTTGGTGGTGGTGGTGGGGGGCACCCAGTTCCCTAATAATCACATGGAAACTTATTCTTTTTATGAATGCCTAGCCTTAGTTTGGCTTGTTTCTAGCCAGCTTTTCTTAACTTAAATGATCCCTTTTGTCTCTGAGCTTTTATCTTTCTCTATTCCATATACTTTTCTTTCTTACTGTATGGCTTGTTGTGTAACTGCCCCTGATGTCTTTTTCTCGCTCCTCCTCTTTTTCTCCTTCTACTTAATCCCTCTGCTTGGCAACCCCATCTAACCTTTCTCCTGCCTAGTTATTTGGTGTAGGAGGGTCTTCTATGTGTTACTTTTATTGGTTAGATAAAGAGACTGCCTTGGCCTTTTAATGGGGCAGGAAATTAGGTGGGCAGAGTAGACAGAACAGAATGCTGGGAGGAAGAAGGCAGAAAGGGAGAGCTGCCATGGAGCCAGCCGCCAGGTCAGACATGCTGAATCTTTCCAGGCAAGCCATGGCCTCGTGGTGACATACAGATTATTAGAAATGGGTTAATTAAGATGTGAGAGCTAGCCAGTATGAGGCTAGAAATAATGAGCCAGGCAGTGTTTAAATGAATACTCCATGTAATTATTTCGGGGTTAAGCTAGCGGGGCAGCGGGAAGTGGTCCACGCTCCTCATTACTACAGTTATTGGCTGTTAAGTTATTTTTAAACCAATCAGGTGTTTTAGACAAGCAAAGTAACACAGGTTTACAGAATAAAACAAATGAAACAAAAGAAGGTAACACATCATTAAACAAATGCTCCACAGCATAAACAAATGAAACACATCTTAAACTAATATACCACAACACCAACCTAGTCTATAAAGCGAGGTCCAGGGCAGCCAAAAGGGTACACAAAGAAACCCTGTCTTGAAAAACCAAAACGAAAAATAAGTCATGAATTTGAAAGAAAGCCAGGATGGATATGGGGAGGGTTTGGAAGGAGGAAATGATGTTAATTATAATCTCAAAACAGAAAAAGTTAAAAAAAAGAGAAATTGAAATGAAATTTAAACATTATAGAAGAAACAGCTCACTACAGGAACCATAAGCTTGGATAAAATATGCGCGTGCACCTACATCTAGACCAGTTTCCTGATTTGCCAGTTGAGACATCCTAGAAGTAGTAATGAGAAAAACCTGTGATCAGATCAGTGCTTTTAAATACTAATTAAGTTAAAAGCAACCAGAGTGCTTTGGACATGTAAAATGAATGATTCTAAGGTTGAAGCAGGGAAGATTTTCCTAGACTACCACATGGAAGAAGGAAAAAAAGGGTCAATTTAAATAACTAAAATTATAAGGATAAGGCAAAACCTATATTGTAAAACTAATACTATGGATTCACATGGAGAGAAACTGAGTAACTGAATAGACAAAAGATAAAGATGGCCCTTAATATAAAATTTAAATTAAGAACCAGAATAGGAAAAGTAAAGATAAATCACAGGTACACCATTAATAATTCTAGATAAATTTTATCAATGTATGCTAAAATTTATGGGTTGAACAATTATGGAAAAGTGAATATTTGTGTAGTAAGCCAAATGAGGAGAAAAATCGAACATTTTCCTACAAGGGGCTTTGTGGTGGAGCAACCTTAGCAGACACCGTGAATCAGGGATGCACACTGAGTGTCGACAGTAAGAAGACACGCAATGCAGATGAGTGTGTTTTAGAAGAGTAAGCATCATTCTGTATTGATATTTCAAAGGCGCAATCTCCACAAAGACCTCTGTGTTCCTATATTCCTTACTGGACAGTCACAGGGAAGGACTGAGGAGCATCAAGGACATGCAGCACAAGATCACCATTGGAAAGGACACTGGAACAAACAGTCCTAGAAAGCCCTATGAAATCTGGGTGATGGCTCTGGTTGACAGTGTATGCTAGCACACATTTCTGGTTCTGGCAAAAGTACAATGGCCATATAAAGTACTAACATTAAGGAGAAGATATTAGGCAGAAGAAACTTTTAATTACATGCAAACAATATAATAAAATACCGTAAGAAACAAAAGCATGGGAAACCACTGGAGACTAGACAACAAAATGTTTCTCATCCTGGTTGTAGAGATGGTTTGCATGGTTAAAACTTGTCATGCATTCTTTAAGTATATGTAATTTATCATATGTTAATTAAAAACAAACAAAAAAGGTTAAATATCACAGTTAATAATACACTAATTATCCTACACAAACACATTCCCTTTACCTTTTAAAGGAAATGGCCATGTTTGCGTGTGTGTGTCTCTATGTGTGTTTATGTAAACATATACTAGTGAGCCTCCATGAAGAGGCCTGAGGTTGACCTTGTGTGCCTTTTTGCTCTACACTTTATATACTGAAGCAAGATTTCTCTGGAACCTAGGGAACTTTGATTAGTGTACCTAGAAAGTTTGCTCCAGGGATCCCATCTGTACCTCCAGTATGCTGGGATCACAAATGGGCCACCCACCACTCTGTATAGCAAGCACTTTTACCCACTGACCCAACTAGTGCAATGTTTAGTCAGCTTTCTTAACATTTTATATTACCGAAAATATTTACTGCCAAGAAACCAAGGGGTAGAAGTATGATTTGTGAGGTCTTCACAGCCTAGCAGCTTCCTCTACAAGGACAGTAGGATGATACCAACTTAAAACACTGTAACAACAGGTAAGGCGCCAGAGCAGTGGGATTTCCAGCACCTAGGTCAGACTGAACACAGCTGCTTTAACTCCAGCTCCAAGCACACACCCTCTCCTGACTTCCTCAGGCAGCCACACTCACAAGGTACATATATATAGACACACATATGCATTAAAAGTAAAAAAAGGTAAATAAATAATTTATTTAAATGAAATTACTAATACTAATATCATCTTTAATAAAAATACATTTACACTGATACCCTTCAAATTTTTCATTTTCAGATGCTATCAATTTAACCCAAAGATAGGGAAATGAAATAATGATTTTTTTAATATTCAAATTCAAAGTCTTAATTATGTAGGTATTATCTTAACACTTCACAGCCATTACATTATATTTCAAACACATTATTCTATACACGCACTATTTAACTCTCTTGATTTGTGGATGAATGAAGCTTTGTCATTCCAAAAATAAATTGTGCCAATATTGAGTGCACTTAAAAGGATATGCAAGAACTCTTTAGGCAAAAAAAAAAATGCATTTGCTCATGTGTATGTGGGTGTGTGCATGTGCACTGTTTCCAGTTGGTGGAACTACTTAGGAAGGATTAGGAGATGTGGCCTTGTTGGAGGTGTGCCACTGAGGGTAGGCTTTGAGGTTTCAAAAGCCAGGCCAGGCCTCTGTCTCCAACTTGTGGATAGGAATGCAAGCTCTCAGTTCCAGGCCAGGCCAGCCTGGCTGCACAATCCCTGCCATGATAGTCATGAACTCCCCTCTGAAAATGTGCCAATAATTAAATGCTCTCTTCTTCAGTGTCTCTTCACAGCAATCAACAGTAACTAAGAGAAGCACCAAGGCAGAACAAGTACTTCCCAAGGTTACGATTTTAAAGAGGACTCACAATCTGATAGATCAAATGCTAGTAAAACTATCTGCTAAAATAATGACTTTCTTTCTCAGAGTTATATTTCCTTGACTGTGGTTTAGTCTTATTCAATGTATATAACTGATGTTAAAATGGAAAAGATACACACAAATAATGGATTAATAAATAAATATCTGGTTTGGCACGCACTCTTTGGGTGAGAATATCTCTAAATATCTTTTGGGAGTCTGTCCATCTTTCTTTCAGACTTTACATTTCAAGTGGATTCTAGTGACAGTGAGGCTGTGGCTTAATCCAATCCAATCAACATGTTCCATTCCCATTTTCAGTGACAGGTCTGTGATGGATGTGATTCAAGTACTCTCATACACTGTAAAGATTTGTCACTCATATTGGTTTAATAAAACACTGACTGGTTGGTCAGTAGCTAGGCAGGAAGTATAGGTGGGGCAACTAGACTACGAATTCTGGGAAGAGTAAAGGCAGAGAGATGCAATAGTCAGCCAGATGCAGAGGAAGCAAGAGAAGAATGCCTCACTGAGAAAAGGTACCAAGTCATATGTCTAAACAAGGATAAGAATATGGTTAACTTAAGTTGCAAGAGCTAGTTAATAATAAGCCTGAGCTAATAGGCCAAAGAGTTTATAATTAATATAAGCCTCTGTGTGTTTCTCTGAGACTGAATGGCTGCAGGACCAGGAGGGACAGAAACTTCTGTGTATATCCAAGTGCAAACACCGGGACTTCTAAAGGAAGGATTTCTCCTGTGTCTGCTGAGCTAATGGAGGTCAGGTTGGAAGCACTGTCTGCTCTCGGACATGAAGAAAAACCCACTCAGAGGCAGCAATCTAATTATTTTGAAACATTTCTAAAACAGTGCTGACTGAAGTAGATGCCCCTGGACTTTGGCTTTTCTGCTTATGAGAGCAGGAGGCAGTCTCTTATCATCCATGTTGGGGACAGTTTCAATATACTGGGTATTTTCCTTTGATAAATAACCATGATATCGACTTTGTGAAAGGTCAACACAAAGTTTGCTTTCTTAAATTCAACTCTTGAGTTCTGGGTGTTCTATCAAAGGCCAACACATGATGGAAAATGACTGCCTCTCTAGATAGTACTTTTAAGGTCCTTAGGATTTCAGGTCCATTTCTCAGGTGTCACAACATCTGAAAATTTAGAGTCAGTTAAAAATAAATAAATAAATAGCTGACCCTAATCCCAAAAGACTTGAGACAACAGGCTAATACAACCACTAGTGCATCTTAACACAGACATGGCTTATGTTTTGATAAATAAAATGGACAGATTTCTTTCCTAATATGCCCCCTGAGATTCTGGGATATAAAGGAAGGAATAAGATTGTGCCTGTGTATTATGCTCCTACAGGTACTGGGGTTTTTTACTTTGACTGGGTATTTAATAATGGAATTAACTGTGTGGCCTGGTAAAGGAATCAAACCCCAATGAGAAGGCACGCAGAGAATGCGCCCATCAGTTCCTCATCACTTCCAGAGGACACTGCTTAGACACATCTGCTGCAGCTCTGCTCTGCTCTGAAAGGCCAAAAGACCAAGGTAACCTATCAATTAGAAACCTGGTTCCAGAGTGTGGTAGGGTGGAGTGTGGTTGCGGAGAACTTGCTGGGAAGATACCCAGAGAAATTTTACAAATAGATCCTTGGACACCTAATGAGAAACTTCAGGGCATAAATGAATGGTCTGAGTACCTCCAAATGGTTGCAATCTGAATGCACTAATAGTGTCTCTACAAACAATACAAAGAAACCAACTGTTAATCCCAATTTTTAATCTCAGCATTGGAGGCAGAGGCAGGTGCATTCTGTGAGTTCAAGGCCAGCCTAGTCTACAGAGTGAGTTCCAGGGTAGCCAGAGCTACATAGAGAAACCTTGTCTCTAAAAACAAAACAAAACTACAAAGAAAACAAATATCATGGCACTAACTATGGCTGGACAACACTGCCCGAGAGTGGGAAGCTGCCAAATCAGGAAGTAGAACTGTAGCTGCTTTTGCTTTCCAAAGGTGATCAAGCAATGGCTGGTTCACAAAGTATGGAGGAAAAAATTCTGTAACACTCTAAGAAAGGACTTTTTTTTGGGGGGGGGTTAATTTTGGGAAAAGAAAAAAACCTAAGCTTAAGCAGATGGAAATGTGTACCCAAAAAATAACAACAAAAAGCTCATCACTCTTAACTTATACATGTTAGTCTTTAGCACATGCATTTCCACCTGTCCCAGGAAGCAGGGCAGTGTTCTCACAGGGCTCCACAATCTTAGCCAGGTAGATAACGCGGGTGTGAAAAGTTGCTAACTACACGCTATGCAAGTTTTATAATTAACTCAATTTTAAAACTTATGACATACACACTAAAAAAACCTCCCTCGTTCCCAATACTCGAGGCAGGGAAACGATATTAAAAAAAAAACCCAAAACAATACTCCCCAATAAAAGCAAAAGAGGAAAAACACATTCAATTGGGGAATTAATTTCTTTTAAACAAGTATAATCTACACCTGATTACATGAGCGTAGCCTACTTATAAACAGTATAATAGTATTGTCCTTCCTCCCTCCCTCCCTCCCAAACAACAACAGGTTCTCTCTCATGTTTCTCAAATTTGCTTTGTGGCTGAGCTGAGGATGATCCTCACCTTATGGTCCTTCTGCATCATCCATGTCCTCAGTGCTTAGGTAATAGGCACTGGCCACCATGTCTGACTTATGCAGTGACAGTGACTGAACCCAAGGCTTTGTGCACCTATGCAAATATTACACTGACTGAGAATCTAGCTCTCTAGCCCGTATTATTTTATTTTTAGAAAGTCTCTTTTTTAATTAAGATTAAAATGTGAACCACAGGGTACATGTGGGGTACATGTGAGAATAACTTTCCAGTATGCTTTCTTGTTCCACCATGTGGTCTCAAAGGTTAAACTTGGGTCCTCAGGACTGATGGCAAAAGTTTTAACTCACTGAGTCATCTTACTGGTCCTATACTATTTAAAGTGATGCCTTAAGTAAAGGAAATATTTCATTTTGAAACAAGCCCAACTTCCTTGTTTGTACCTATTTTCAGTTTGGTTCTGAGTTTCAACATGTAGGATTATCTTCATAATTTCAGTTTCTTTCTCATTTGGAGAAACTTCCTGTAACAGAGTCTTCTGAATTTACAAGCCACTTCAAAAGCAGTGTTTCCTTACCACTTCTTCAACAGCATTTAAGTTAAAAAAAAGAAAAGAGTAAGGAGGGGCAGCTCACCACAACGACCCCTTTCCCACCTGAAAGCAGGCTGGGTGCTGCACTTACCACTTTCTCCTTGGATCTCAGGACTCCCAGCTTCCCAAAGCGCACGTGAAAAGGTGAGCACTGATAGGTGCCATCCTGCTGTCGCACCACGACAACATCGATGCACCCAGACAAAGTGGCTTGGTTAATGCCCTTGTAGAGTTCCTTTACAGTGACGAGCACCTGCCCAGCCAGCTGACCCACATAATTCATGGTTTGAGACTGTAAGAAAATAAAGATGATGTCAGCACTGAATTTGACAACTAATAACAATGACCAAAAAAAAAGTTTTAATTAAAAAAACTCTTGTTTGCTATTCAGGGCCCGTTCCTTTCCTCCTCCTGCTGCTGCTGATGAAGTCACACATCACAAGGACAGACATCTGACTTGGAGGCTGCCTCTAGGTGGGGCCTGAGGCTGCGGAAGTTCCATTTCCTTTTACACTCCAGGGTAGGGCCCACTGTACCAGGGAGCCCACCTGCTCCATCTCCTTCCACCAACAGCTCAGGACCTGAAGAGAAGCAACTGAAGGGCAGTCACAGCTGCATTCCTGCCATGGCGTTGGACCCTGCTGCATCCACTCTGACCACAGCAGCCAAGCAGAAAAGGCCCAGGGGAATTAATCCTCCACCAGAAACTAGACACTCATCGTCTCAAAGGATGCGATTGATAGTTGAGATGTTATGGTTCAGATGCATGCTGCATCAAACTACAGTGAGCTGCCCTAGGACTAACACATGCTAACACTATTTTCCAGGGAAATCCCTTCAGTACCTCAGCACAACCCAATGGGGCATACGCTTGTGTCCCACAATATTCAGAGCACAAAAAGGGCTTTTGTTTCTCATTACTCAAATCATGATCACTAGAGCTCTGCAATATGAAGGAGGAGAGGTGCACCTAAACCTGGCTTTATCTCCCATCCCCATTCTTCCATGGGAAAACCCAATCCGTACAGAACAAACCCCTTAATCCTTAGGCTCAGATCTCATTCCGGTGCTTGAGCACACCATCACTCAGAGGACACTTTAATGTTATGCCAAAACCAAGTCCACGGAAAGCCGTTCCCCTTGAAGTAGGATCAGAGAAACCCTCCAGTTCAAGGCTAATCCAGAAGCCAATTTTTATTGGACTCCAGGAGTGACAAGTCCCAGTTACTGACCATGCGCACAGCGGTCTTTTTAGACCAGCTATGGAGTTGCCCTAAGCTCAAAGTTCCATCTCTGCAAAGTTCTAGAGACATCCTGTGTTGTCAGGTAAGTCCAAGGGGGAACAGGGACAAAGTACAGATCCACTGAGAAAATGAAGGGGACCTGCCAGTTCCGTCTGACACAATTCAGCCTACTCTCCAGAGCCGGGCAGCGCTTGGGCAGCACAGATTCCACTCAGCAGTCTACATAGAGATGACTACATCACAGTCTAGCTGCTTGGCAGCCTGAGACATATAATCCTGATTATAATCCTGACAGTTTCCTTTGGGTATTTAATATGTCCTTTGGGTATTTATATGACCAAGGCTTCAAATTGCGCATACCAAAGAGCTGGCTTTGAGCAACATACACCAGGAGCTAAACTTATTACAATCTCCTAAGGTGGAGTCCTTTATGTTATAATAATGAAATAATCAGACTGGTAGCTTTGGTTTTAGGATGATTGAATTGGCTTTGATAGCAAGGCCAGGTTATGCATACATCAAATACACAATTTAAAAATTTTTACTTTATTGAGACAGGGTCTCATTGTGTAGTCCTGGCTGGCCTAAAACTAGAGAGAGAGATAAGGTAGCTTTTGAGCTCACAGAGATCTGCCTTCCCCTGCCTCCTGAATGCTGGGATTAAAGGCTATGCCACCACGCCTGGCCAATCTCTCTCCAGGGTCTCATTTTGTAGCCCAAGTTGGCCTAGAACTCAAGGCCAAATAAAATCCTATTTTAGCCTCTTAAATGCTGGGCTTACAGGTGTGTGCTGCTGTATCTGACAGTAATTACTTCTTGAACAAAGAAAGGAAAAAAAATCAAACGAATTACCAATACATAAGCTAGACCAATCAACAGGCTAAAACATGCACTGTGTGTGGCAGAAACATTGCTCCTTCAGAATACTCACGGATCATCTCACTGTATCTCTTTCTTCATCTTTTTGTTTGTTTTGTTTGAGATGGTCTCACTATGCAGCCCTGGGTGTCTACAATTCACTATGAGGACCCTACTGGTCTTGACTCACAGAGATCCACTTGCCTCTGCCTCTTGATTTCCACCAGGCCTGACTGATTATATTTTTAAAAATTAGCCTTTCTAGATCAGAAGTTCAAGGACAGCCTGAACTATCTCCAAAACAACTATCTCCAAAAAATAAACAAATGAATTAGCAAACTGTCTTTCTACTGTGAGACCAGTGTAGATTGCAGAGTTCTGAGAAAGAACACAGCTACATCCAAAGCCTCTACTGAGTGCCCTACACTTAGGATGCACCAGCAAAACATCCCAACCAGTGTCGTCTTCTCCCCAGTTCCTAGCAACCATTAATATGTTTTCTGTTTCTGAAATGTCTGTCATTTTAGGAAGGAAGTCATATAAATAGCATCATAAACTATGTAGTATTTTAGGACTGCCTTCTTTCCCTCATATTTTTTGAAGACTTATCCATATGGCTGTATCAATAACTCATTCAATTTTCCCACTACATAGCATTTTATGACATAGACTTATCATTAAAACAAAATACAACAAAACAAAACAAAAACCCTTTACTTGTTGAAGGACAGGTAACTGTGCTTCTGGCTATTATAAAGAAGGCATAGTTCTAAGTATCTGCACACAGGTCTGTGTGAATGTGCGTTTTCATATTCTAGGGCAAATGCCTAGGACTGAGTGCAACCCAAGTGCAGGTTTAGCTGTTTTGGATCTGTCTGACTACTACTTTCCAGGATCACACTACCATTTCACATTCCCACCAGCAATGGGAGGTGGGAGATGAAATTATCTGGCATCCTCACGATATGTGGCATTACTGCTTACTCTAGCTTTAACAATAAATAATGATTTGCATTTCTTTAATAGCTAATGATGCTGAACATTCTTTCCATGTACTGCTCTGCCACACGAGTGTCTATATACAGTTTGAAAGAGTCCTTGTCTCACTTAGAGGGAAATGAAATGCAAATCTTTGTTCCCACTTCTGTGGGCAAAGGTTATCTCTAACCAGAACGGATGTGAAGTTCATTTGGAGGTAGTTCATCATAACACCTCCTTTCCCAGGAAGTGTTTCTCTGCCACCTAGAATGCTCTGAGTTGCTCTGTTCTGTAAATCACAAATGTTCAGGACATGCTCTTTTGCCTGTTGCAACACATTAGCTAGGTGGCACACAGAGCCAGTATTACATGACTGACTGAGGATGGCAATGCTAAAATGTTACAATTTGTATAACAAACAAAAGACCGTAACAGTATAGCCCTTAAAAAAGAAACTGAAAACAGCAAATTTTAAACATCAGCCATAAACAACCACGTTCTAAATGTAACAAGCTTACATCAACTAGAGCATACAATCCATAATTAAGTGTAACAACATCTATTCAGGACGATTTTAATTACTGTGGTTAACAGCTGTGCTGTTATAGATAAAATAACTATTGTACAAAAGTTAGTTGCTAAATGTAGAAAAATATAGGCTGTCAAGAAACTCATTTTCTCTTGGATGACATGAAGCCATTGGGTTTATATTTTGTAGGCTGAGAAAACAAAAATATATGGATGCCAGGGCCTTAACATGTACTACACCCCAGAAATGGCCAGGAGCAACCTGTCGACTACACAATACATCTAATAACAGAACTTTCAGAGAGTTCTCTACACCCCAATGTAGACTATTTTGAGACAGGATTTCACTGTACGGTCTGGACTGTCCTGGAACTATGTAGACTAGGTTAACCTAAATTCACAGACCTGCCTCTGCTTTCAGAGTGCTAGGATCAGAGGTGTGCACCACCATGCCTGCAAATAAATTTTAAAAGATAAGGAAGCTCAAACATCAGAGACATAGGTGATGCTATAGGGTGGATACTTATATGTGTCTCCTTCCCACCCATACTCCATGTACTGAGGCCCTCACCTCTCAAGTGAAGGGATTTGGAGATGGGCCTTTGGAAGGTAACCAGGGTTAGGTGATCAGAAGTGTCTCACCCGCACTTGTGTCCTTATATACACAGAAAGACAGAGACAAGAGTCAGCATTCTCTTTTACCCTGCCATGTGAGGATATAACTAGATATTGGCAAGTCTATAAAAAGGTGCCCCCCCCTCCAACACATACACTGAACCTCTCAGCAACTCAGCCTTGGACTTTAAGCCACACCAGATTTGTAATAAATGTCTATTGTGTAATCCACATTAGTTTAGGTCAGATGCTATCCATGACATTCTGTTCTAACCAATCCTAAGTATCTTCTTAAACAGCATTTGCTGCAATCACTTCAGCTCCAAAATAGATAATACCAGCTACAGAGACCATTTTCCCAAACAGCTCTACCTACTTATGATACACAAGTCACACTAAACACTGCCACCCTCCAATGATACAACTGCATCTCAGGGAGTTTTCTGAGCAGTCACAACTACATCTCACTTAACATTCTGGGCTGAGCACCCCTACTCTTTAAAGAGTGACTCGATCTGCTCTCACCTCCATGACAACCTAGATACAAAGGTTCAGTAACAATCTGAATCACAGATTAGTAGGACTGCCCAAGAGTTTAAGATCAAACACACCTCATTCAATCTTTAAAAATAGGACATGGGTTTGCAAGGGCAGCATCATTCGTATTTTAGGAGCGAGACAGAGACAAGTTGTTTGCACCCTACTAGTGTTCACTAAAACCGGTTCCACCTCAACTCAGNCTTTCAGAGAGTTCTCTACACCCCAATGTAGACTATTTTGAGACAGGATTTCACTGTACGGTCTGGACTGTCCTGGAACTATGTAGACTAGGTTAACCTAAATTCACAGACCTGCCTCTGCTTTCAGAGTGCTAGGATCAGAGGTGTGCACCACCATGCCTGCAAATAAATTTTAAAAGATAAGGAAGCTCAAACATCAGAGACATAGGTGATGCTATAGGGTGGATACTTATATGTGTCTCCTTCCCACCCATACTCCATGTACTGAGGCCCTCACCTCTCAAGTGAAGGGATTTGGAGATGGGCCTTTGGAAGGTAACCAGGGTTAGGTGATCAGAAGTGTCTCACCCGCACTTGTGTCCTTATATACACAGAAAGACAGAGACAAGAGTCAGCATTCTCTTTTACCCTGCCATGTGAGGATATAACTAGATATTGGCAAGTCTATAAAAAGGTGCCCCCCCCTCCAACACATACACTGAACCTCTCAGCAACTCAGCCTTGGACTTTAAGCCACACCAGATTTGTAATAAATGTCTATTGTGTAATCCACATTAGTTTAGGTCAGATGCTATCCATGACATTCTGTTCTAACCAATCCTAAGTATCTTCTTAAACAGCATTTGCTGCAATCACTTCAGCTCCAAAATAGATAATACCAGCTACAGAGACCATTTTCCCAAACAGCTCTACCTACTTATGATACACAAGTCACACTAAACACTGCCACCCTCCAATGATACAACTGCATCTCAGGGAGTTTTCTGAGCAGTCACAACTACATCTCACTTAACATTCTGGGCTGAGCACCCCTACTCTTTAAAGAGTGACTCGATCTGCTCTCACCTCCATGACAACCTAGATACAAAGGTTCAGTAACAATCTGAATCACAGATTAGTAGGACTGCCCAAGAGTTTAAGATCAAACACACCTCATTCAATCTTTAAAAATAGGACATGGGTTTGCAAGGGCAGCATCATTCGTATTTTAGGAGCGAGACAGAGACAAGTTGTTTGCACCCTACTAGTGTTCACTAAAACCGGTTCCACCTCAACTCAGGGTCCCAAACCGTGTTCCTAAGGGCTGAGTTAACCTTGTAGGGTAAAAAGGGCCAAAGAAAACCCTGGCCCAAAGACCAGAGCCAAAGAAACACACCTTGCCCCTAACCAATTCACTAATTGAAAACCAATTAATCCCAGAGCACAAAAATCAACCGATTCCTGGGTATGAAATTCAATTTCTGAGCTTGTCTCAAGCTCAGGAATTGAAATCCTACTAATCCCCACCCTGAAAATCTCCACCATAGAAAGTTTCACCCCTAAGAAAGCCTATATAAGCCCTGTACCTGTTTAGTTTGGTGTTGCCTTTTTCTGCTCTGGCAGGGCAGCCAGTCTCCTGGATTCCTCCCTCTGGTAACAACTTCTGCTGGAGCAGAGCAGAGCAGAACTGTGACAACCTCACAGGGGAAGCCTCCCCTGCTGGAGCAGAGTTGTTACCTGTGCCTTAGGGAAACTGTCCCCCACAGCAACAGTGCTCTGTTAGGAGGATACTGTTCCCTTCCAAGCTGGAGGTCATCCCTGGCCTCTGACTGCCAGGATCCCTTTCCCTTCAGAGCTGTAACACATTAAATCCTGGCAGTTTTTCTCCAACCCAGGATAACATAAAAGTGAGAATAATCTATGAATCTGATGATAAAAGGGAGCTGTGGCAAGGGTGCCCAGAGAATCATCTGCTGCAAGTTCCTCTCTGGCTTTTCCAGGACTGGCAGGAAATCAAACCCCAGGGACTTGCCCACATCTTGTAGGGACCTGACTTGAGTGAAGATGTTTCATAAAATGTTTAGAGTATAAGCAGCTGGTATGGCAAGGATAGCAAAGGAAGAACGAGGTGACAAACTGAAAAAAGGAGTGAGCACAGGCTGAGTCAACAGCAAGCAGCACCACAGATAGCAGAGAGCTTGACAGAGCATCTGGCTTCCTGAGAGAAGCTGCCTCCAAATAAGGGCCTCACTTTGCCCTGCCATTTAGTCTCCACAATAAATGCTAGTTTATTTCTTCAATAGCACAAGATGATCCAAGTCTAGTTTACCACCACCCCACCCCACCACAAGCAGCACCACAGAACAGATCTCCATGAAGACCATTTTATCTGGAAGCAACATTGCACAAGAAATACAGGTTGCACATGTAAAATCTGCTGCTCTCAAAACCTCAAGTGCTCCCAGGCCCTCTTATTCTGCCTGCACAGCATAGTGTGGCTGAGTGGGGCTCTCTTGCTATAGGAAACATTTATTTCCTGTGCACAGCATCTAAGTTAAACCCAATGTCTTCCAGTAACTTCCTGAACACAAAGTTCCCAAGACATGCCATTCTCTCACAATAGAAAAGGAAGTCTAAAAGAAGCCTTACCCAGGACAAGTCCTTCTATGTAAACCCTGCAGGTTTAACATAGAAACTATTATGTACAGTAACTGTAATTCCTTTAAGAAACACATAATGAGATTTATAGTTGTTAACTAAACACGTGCTATACCAGCCTGTTCCTGGAAAAAAGCTAATTTTTATTCAGTCAAAAACCTGAGCACCCCCTTCATGCCACCCCCTTTAAGATTCAAAGAGAAACCCTCCCTCCACAGAGCAGGCCTGGATCCACCAAGAGAACAGGACAGTGTCTCAGCTTACAGAACACCCTGTGATGTTGCTGTAGTGGTCTTGTTTTCCTTCTAACGGTCTGTATCAAACCATGTAAATGAGCATTAGACGGCAAGGCTCTGTCTGCACAGAGTCACACTCCCCCTCCATGAGTATTAGAGGGTAAGGCTCTGCACAGGGTCACACTCTCCCCATGAGCATTAGATGGTAAGGCCTGTACTGAGTCACACTCCCCCATGAGCATTAGATGGTAAGGCCTGTACGGAGTCACACTCCCCCATGAGCATTACATGGTAAGGCCTGTACTGACTGTACTGAGTCATATTCCCTCATAAGCATTAGATGGTAAGGCTCTGTCTGCACTGAGTCACCCCCCCATGAGCATTAATTAGATGGTAAGGCCTGTACTGAGTCACACTCTCCCCCCCAGCATTAGATGGTAAGGCCTGTACTGAGTCACACTCCCCCATGAGCATCAGATGGTAAGGCTCTGCACAGAGTCACACTCCCCCCCCATGAGCATTAGATGGTAAGGATCTGCACTGAGTCACACTCCCCCCATGAGCATTAGATGGTAAGGATCTGCAGTGAGTCACACTCTCCCATGAGCATTAGATGGTAAGGCTCTGTCTGCAAAGAGTCACACTCTCCCATGAGCATTAGATGGTAAGGCTGTTTGCACAGAGTCACACTCCCCCATGAGCATTAGATGGTAAGGCTCTGTCTGCACTGAGTCACACTCCTCCATGAGCATTAGATGGTAAGGCTCTGCACTGAGTCACACTCCTCCATGAGCATTAGATGGTAAGGTTCTGTCTGCACAGAGTCACACTCCCCCATGAGCATTAGATGGTAAGGCTCTGTCTGCACTGAGTCACACTCCCCCCACCATGAGCATTAGATGGTAAGGCTGTCTGCACTGAGTTACACACCCCCATGAGCATTAGATGGTAAGGCTCTGTCTGCACAGTCACACTCCTCCATGAGCATTAGATGGTAAGGCTCTGTCTGCACTGAGTCACACTCCCCCATGAGCACTAGATGGTAAGGCTCTGTCTGCACAGTCACACTCCCCCATGAGCACTAGATGGTAAGGCTCTGTCTGCACAGTCACAC
>LOEQ01000086.1:803368-825735 GCA_001685075.1 Bramus lutescens | reverse complement strand
CTGAGTTGAGGTGGAACCGGTTTTAGTGAACACTAGTAGGGTGCAAACAACTTGTCTCTGTCTCGCTCCTAAAATACGAATGATGCTGCCCTTGCAAACCCATGTCCTATTTTTAAAGATTGAATGAGGTGTGTTTGATCTTAAACTCTTGGGCAGTCCTACTAATCTGTGATTCAGATTGTTACTGAACCTTTGTATCTAGGTTGTCATGGAGGTGAGAGCAGATCGAGTCACTCTTTAAAGAGTAGGGGTGCTCAGCCCAGAATGTTAAGTGAGATGTAGTTGTGACTGCTCAGAAAACTCCCTGAGATGCAGTTGTATCATTGGAGGGTGGCAGTGTTTAGTGTGACTTGTGTATCATAAGTAGGTAGAGCTGTTTGGGAAAATGGTCTCTGTAGCTGGTATTATCTATTTTGGAGCTGAAGTGATTGCAGCAAATGCTGTTTAAGAAGATACTTAGGATTGGTTAGAACAGAATGTCATGGATAGCATCTGACCTAAACTAATGTGGATTACACAATAGACATTTATTACAAATCTGGTGTGGCTTAAAGTCCAAGGCTGAGTTGCTGAGAGGTTCAGTGTATGTGTTGGAGGGGGGGGCACCTTTTTATAGACTTGCCAATATCTAGTTATATCCTCACATGGCAGGGTAAAAGAGAATGCTGACTCTTGTCTCTGTCTTTCTGTGTATATAAGGACACAAGTGCGGGTGAGACACTTCTGATCACCTAACCCTGGTTACCTTCCAAAGGCCCATCTCCAAATCCCTTCACTTGAGAGGTGAGGGCCTCAGTACATGGAGTATGGGTGGGAAGGAGACACATATAAGTATCCACCCTATAGCATCACCTATGTCTCTGATGTTTGAGCTTCCTTATCTTTTAAAATTTATTTGCAGGCATGGTGGTGCACACCTCTGATCCTAGCACTCTGAAAGCAGAGGCAGGTCTGTGAATTTAGGTTAACCTAGTCTACATAGTTCCAGGACAGTCCAGACCGTACAGTGAAATCCTGTCTCAAAATAGTCTACATTGGGGTGTAGAGAACTCTCTGAAAGGGGCAGATGTGGCAGGAAACTTCCTGTTAAGGTTTAATTTAAAGAATTACTATACATGATCAAAATTCTTACCATTCCGGCCGTTTTCTAAAATAGAACTTCCCTTCAATTACAAAACCACTTAATGACTAATTATGAAGGTAAACCAGGTTAGGGAGTCATGGCCCTATGTGAATGCCAAGAGTCTCTGTTAATCTTTGCTACTTCTGCAATTAGTCTGTCATAAAACTGACGAACAACATGTACAGCCTTAGGCACTGTTCTGTGCCTTTCTCACAGGGGAGCTTTAGAATCCTTGAGCTGGTGTCTGGGGCTCCAAGCACAACTCCTGGGAGAACAGGCTTTAGCCAGTTAGAGGGGCGCTTGAAGGATCCGTGCAGCTTCTCACTTCTCTTTTCCTCTAACTGAAGGAAAGCAGCAAAGACTATGCTCTAGGTCTGTATTTCTCAGAGTGGTTCTCTGGCCATCTGAAATAGCGTCAGACCCATCACATAAAGACCTGCTACATAAAGAGCTGCAGTGGAGTCTTAAGGGTCTGTTAGGATTCTGAACAACACCTAGGCTCAGAAACTCCCTGCAGGTTCTAGTCTTGTAACCTTCCCCTCTTAATCTTGATTATACTTGTAGAGAAACCAAGTTCTGAGGCTGGAGATCTCGTTCTCTAAGGCATACTCTATACTCCAATGTCTGAAATCTTAATGGGGTTGACCTGACCATTTTACGGCAAATGAAACTTATTTTGTATTTTTTTTAAAAATGTGTGTGTGCGTGTGTGTGTATTTGTGTGAGTGCATGTGTGCACATATGCTGTCGTCAGAGGACAACATTGGGTGTATTCCTTGCCTTCTACCTAATTTGAGACAATTTCCTCTCATTCACTGCTGCTTATCTAGGCTGTCTGGTCCATGAGCTTCTGAAAATTCTTCTGTCTCTACTTCTCACCTCATTATAGGAGTGCTGGGATTACAAATTGTGTGCCAATGTGACTTGATTTTATAACGATTGAGTAGAGTCCAAACTCAGGTCCTCATTTTGCAAGGCAAGCATTTTACCCATTGAGCCACCTCACCAGTGGAAGAAAGACAGTTTAAAAGCACATGTGATGGAATAGCTGAATCAGAAAGTAAAAATAAGGCTGGTTCCCTATATTACAGTGATTTCATCATTTACAAAAAACTCAAGGTGCTGCAGAACAATCGTTTTGTACACTGTCAGTCTTTGTACATAAAATAAATAAATAAGTACATAAAATAAATAAATAAATAAATAAATAAATAAATAATGAAGGGTTAACTGGACAATAGTTAGGCATGTAGGTCAGGCAGAACTTGCAGGCAAAAAGAAACCATGGGGAAGAAAGACGGAGCCATCATCCAGGTGCAGAGAAAGCATAAGATGAATAATGCTGTGCTGAAAAAAGGTACCTCCACGTGGTACAGCGTACATATGAAATATCAGTAAATTTAAATTGTAAAAAAGAACTAGTCAGTAACAAGCCTAAGCTACTGGCCAAGCATTTATAACAAATTCTAAGTCTCCGTGTGGTTATTTGGGAAGCTGCTAGTCCTGACGAAAAATTCTGCCTACAGGATGGCTCAGAGATTATAGAGCATGTACTGCTCTTCCAGAGTACCTGGGTTCAATTCCCAACACATATGATGGCTGACAACTAGCAGTAACTTCAGTTACAGAGGATATGATGCCTTCCTTCTGGCCTCTGTGGGCACCAGCGATGTACAAACTTACATATAGGCAAAACATAGACATAAAAAAATTTAAAAAAACAAACAAGAATCTTCTCAAACACAGGGATGAAGCTCCTCTGCAACTGAGCCTGCAGAAGCACTGCTATCAGCTGACTGGTGGGGGTGGGAGATGTGCCTAATTCGGTTAAATACATTCTTAAATGTACGCAGAGTCACAACAAGCAGACACTGGGAGTCACCTGAGTAGGGATATGTCTAGAAATGAGATTGCCCTCTCAGTATCTCTCCTAAATTTCTATTTGTCTGGACTGCTTGGAGTCCGTTTCTAAAGTCTACCAAAGGATATGCACATGCCCACACTGTTATAGCTGAGGTTTCAAAAGCCCAGGCCTCTGTTATATTCCCTTCCAAAACCAACTGGTAAAACTAGCATGCAAACAGCTCAATTGCAACTAGCAGAGGTGCTGCCTACTTAAAAAAGTTAGTCATGTTGGAAACTGAAGCCAGGTCCTTCATATGCTAGACAAGCAATCTACCACTGAGCTAGTTACCAGTCTATTTGTGTTTTTTTTTTCTTTTAACGAGAAGCCAGAGGGCCTTAAGCAAAGTGATAAACTATGGTTCCATCAAAGCATATTCTCTACATGTTCTTTTGTTTGGAAAGGTAGGGTTTATATAGACTAGGTTTATGGTATAACTTAATTTGGGATTCTTCTGCTGCAGCCTTGAGTGATGAGATTACAGTGTGCAACATAACACTCACTACAATATATTTCCTTAAGGGAGTAGAAAACATTACTACTGAGGTCTATCTTTTATACTGACCACTTTCACTATCTATAAAAATAAATTAGCTAGGTTCAGTTGAGTAAGCGTGGTGGTTTGAGTAAAAATGCCCCCACAGGCTCATAAATTTGAATGCTTGGTCACTAGGGAGTGGGACTACTTGAAGGATTAAGAGGTATGGCCTTGCTGGAGCAAATGCGACCTTGTTGGAAGAAGTGTGTCACTGGGGGTGGGCCCTCAGGTTTCAAAAGCCCAAGCTAGGCCCAGTGTTCCTCTCTTCCTGCTGCCTGAGGATCTGGATGTAGAATTCTCAGCTACTTCTCCAGCACCATTATCTGTGGATGCCACCATGCTCCCTGCCGTGATAATGGACTAAACCCCTGAAAATGTAAGCCACCCCCCAATTATATGCTTTCTCTTGTAAGAGTTGCCTTGGTCATGGTGTCTCTTTACAGCAATAGAACAATAAGTTAGTAAGGCTCACAAAGAGGAAAAAATACTTTGCCACTATAGCAATGCACATTCTTTCCCCAGTAATGGCCCTACTGTTTGCTTCAGCTTCTCAGCAGGTAAAAAACGAACCACAAAAGATCACTGATTTCACCTTCAAAAACCCTCAACTTTTATCTCTTAACCTTGTCACTTGTCCAATAATTTTCAGGTCAATTTTTCAAAATTCAATATCAGTTTTCCTCTCCATCTGCTATTTTATAAAAAGAGCAAATCCCTGTTTCAGACTTCCTGAATAAGGAAGAAATGGGATCAAGTAGGAAAGTATATTCATAACAGACTGTGCATCTTAAGAACACAGGAGACCAGGCACTGGTGCAAATACCTATCATATACCTAGCACTTGGGAGCTGGAGGCAGATGGATCAGGAGTTTGAAATCAGAGACACATAGTGAGTTCTAGGCTAGCATGGGCTACATGAGACCCTGCCTCAAAAATAACAAAAGATGGGATTAGAGAAAGGCTCTGTGGCTAAAGGGATTTTCTGCTTTTCTGACGGACATGAATGAGTTCAGCTGCCAGAACCTTATCAGGTGACTCACAACTGCCTCTAATGCCAGCTCTAGGGATCCAACACCCTTTTCTGGTCTGCAAGCACTGTACACAAAATATACAAATAAAAATAATAAAAAATGAAAGTCAAAGACCAAAAGAGCAAAGAGAGAAAGAAGGGGAGTGGGAAGTAAAAGAGCATGGTGGACAAGATCATGAAACCGGTACTGCTGAGGATGCGTGGGTCATGGAGGCATTCACCCTTTTCTCCCCATCCGTTTGATGCTATTGTAGCTCCAGATAGTTGAATTATGTCCCTACCTACATTTCCACTCCATTTTTCTCATTTCCACCTGCAGAACAATGTCTTATAATTTAGTTCAAATCTCTCACCTTAAATACTCCTGGTCTTCACTTCCACTATAACAGGTTACCAATGCTGTTACAGAGAACATCTAACTTGGCTAATAATAAGGAGAAATAAAAGAAATAAAATTACATACCAGGCGGCAGTGGCACAAGCCTTTAATCCCAGCACTCAGGAGGCAGAGGCCGGCGGATCTCTGTGAGTTTGAGGCCAGCCTGGTCTACAGAGCAAGTTCCACGAACGGCTCCATAGCTACTTGGAAATGCTGTCTTACAAAACAGAAGTAAAGTTAATAGGATATGTAATGGATTTTAAGATTTTGAAAGCTATTATTATCAAATTATTATTAAATCAACCAATGAAATATGCATAAGAAAATTTTTAGCTAAATGTTTATATTGAATCTGTTTTGAAACAAAATTTTAAGATTTTAAACATCTATACTTGGGGCTATTCAAAATAAACTTTACATATAATAAAATTCATTCTTTCATAATATTTGTTTATATGTGTATAAGTGTCTGTATGGAGGTGTGCAGAGGCCAGAAGAGAGTGTCAGGTGTTAGTGGGTGTTGGGACACTGTGTATTTTAAGTAAGCACTTATATAATCATAGTAATCAAGATATAGAACAATCAGATTGCTGTCTCCTCGAAGTCCCCTATGCCCCTCTGTGGTAAGCCCTCCTCCTCCAACTTCCCAGCATGTTTTCTGTCCTTAGTCTTGTCTTTTCCTGACAAATACACAAATAGAATCATGGAATATGTAGTGATTTCTTGTATTTAGCACAATGCATCTAAGATTTTTTTTAACAGTGTTATATGCATTAGTAGTTTATTGTGGGTTTTATTTTATTGTTTTTTTTCAGAGACAGAATCTCACTTTGTAGTCTTGGCTGTCCTCAAACTTACTGTGTAGAACTGGCTAGCCTAGAACTCACAGGAGAGCTCCATCTGCCTCTGCCTCTGGAGTGCTGGGATTAAAGGCATGCTCAGCTAGCAGTCTGTTCCTATTACATATTGTTCTGTGGTATGACTATACTCTAGTTTATCCTTTTGCCCTGGGTGTCCCTAGTTCTTGACAATTACAAGGTAAAGCCAACACAAATATTTGTGTAAAGAATTTTATTTGGTTAAACACTTAGGAGTGGGACTGCACTGCTTAGAAGTAGGTGTGAAAACTTTTTGTAGCAACTGTTTAGATTTCCTTAAGGTGCTCTATTGCAATTTATAGTAAAATAGTTCCACACTAGCCCAGGATGGAGTATAATAAAGGTGTATTTATTTAGGGGCAGACTCACATAAAAAGCAGTGATCAGCAGTCCCCTGTGTGAGTGGGTAAACTGGAACTGAGTCCAGGAGCCAAGGGGTCCACACACGCTTTTCATCTGCATTTATAGTTCATGAGACCACGCCCAAAGTAGGCAGTATCTTAAAATCTCAGGGGAGTTGCTTGTTAAAAGAAATCTCTTCTCAAATTATTTTCAAAATGAATTTACTTGTTTAACTGTACTTCATGTTCCTATGCAAGATGTGCACCTAATGGTCAAAGTGCAAATTCTTCATTTACTCACAAGTCATACATACTTCATGTACATCCATGACAAATCACACATGACCCAAATGAGTGTTTTACTCTCACCATCAGACAAGGCGTATGTCATGGATTGTATTAGGTGTGAAAACCAGGGCCCACAGAGGATAGGCATCCTACCTGAAGAAAAGCAGCTACAGAGAAACAGGTCCAGTCAAGTGTCCTGACATACCACTCGCTATCTTTTTCACTTTAGCTAAGAACTTACTGAGATATGTGTAGGAAGAAATTTCAAAAGGCTTTAGAATGCCAGGAAGATTCTCCGCATGGTAGCATATTTTAAAGACAGGCCTTTATTACCAGTAGGCTTAGATATAATGTTACGATCAGAAACATAAGGTTTATTTGTTTGTGTGTGCTTTGTTTTTCAGCACAGGCTTTTTGTGTGTGTATGTAGTCCTGGCTGTCCTGAAACTCACTCTGTAGACCACGTTGGCCTCAAGCTCACAGAGATCCACCTGCCTCTGCCTCCCACGTGCTGGGATTGAAGGTGTGTGCCACCACTGCCAGACAGAAATATATGTTTCAAGGGACAAGTTCTCAACTTTCTTCCCTGGCACCCTATCTTAAACCTTCTACTACAATATGATAATTGTACAACTAATCTATTTTTTGTAGTGATCATTGATAACCATAAGATCTCCAAGATAAACACAGAAGTCCAATCCTTGGCTTTCACATAAAGTCACCCAATTTTAGTAAGCTATTTCTACACGCATATCCTCTACCTCAGGGATAACTACCAAATATGCTGGTAGTATAATTTACAATTTCTTTTGAAACATCCTTCTCTACTGGAAATTCTCTTTATGCACTGACCTTTAAGTCAAGAATCAATACGATTCTTTTTTAGTCAAAATACAGTCTCAGCCTAGGTACAGACTAACATTCATGTAGGTTGTAGGCCCAGGAAATGATACATTCAATCTCATTTATCTTCCTGTCTTCCATTTTCTCACCCTCTCTCATTCCCTTAAAAAGAGCCTTAGTTAAATACTACAGCTAAGTGAAGCTGACGCTGAGAAACTGTACAACTGTGTGAATTCTGTGCATTGATAGCCCTTCCCCTGAATCTGATGGCAGCCTGAGAAAGCTGAGATAGCAATGAGCCATAGGGTTTAAAGGGTACATAACACTTCCACTAACAAGGCAGCTAGAACACTTGCAAGCCCAAAGTTCAGTGACATTCTCAAGAGCTCGCAGCTAAGGATTGTATTATCAATAAGTCTGACAGAACAGTGTCTGCTTTAGAAAGAGACACTTAAAACTAAAGCACATCTGGTTTTGATGAAATTCTGAGTTTGTTATTTGTTTGGGCAACCTGGTTGTATTTTAAAACAAGTTTAAGGGGAAGCAGAACACCTGAACCTTCTCTGACTATTGTCCCCAAGCCACACTTTTACACAAAAGGAAAACAACTGTTTTATAGTGCAGGGCTCTGCAGATACTACTAAAAAGATGAATCATTTCTGTGGTATTTCTGTCAAAAATGCATGCCCCCAATCTAACTGTGTGCTGACACCAGACAAACAGCATGTCTGATCAGCACTCACTGAACAAGAATCTATGGAAACTGGGGAGAGTAAGAAGGCTGGAAGAGACTGAGGGCGCATGGCAACCAGACAGGGGTTCTGAAACAGAAAATGTACTTTTTTGTGCTAAAAACAAAACAAAAACTAGTTCTTAGACTCCCTACTGTTTCTGTTTGATAAACCCTTATGCTTGTATGCAAAGGAAAGTGCAACAGAACTCAGCAGGGATCCCACGCCCTGTGTTCAGGCTCTGGCTGCACATCAGAAATGCTTGAGGAGGCCCTAGAGCCAGAGTACAACCCCATGACAGGGACAGTACTTGTGCATTCTTCAAGTGACTGGAAAATGTCACAGTATTTCAAGTTGGGGATCAGAGGCAAGTTACAGTTCCCAAAGTTGAAGGGGACACTTCCTGCTTCACTGTCCTGAAAGAGATGCTTTCTTCCCGTATAACTGTAGTCTGTAGTGGCTATGGGCTATGCTGTTAGCATGTGAGAGGACATAAATGACTGATGGCTTCTTTAGTCCCTTCTCTTGTGCCCTTTGACCTAGAGGGAGATCTGCCTATTTTCAGTCCCCTCAGCCTTCAGGTCAATCTCTGCAGGTTATAACAGTTCTGAGATTATACAACCCTCTCTTCAGGTTTTCCCAGGGGTAATTTTAGGTGATTTTTTTTCTTTTATCTCTTTTTTGTTTGTTTTTCATTTTGAGACAGTTTCACCAGGTATCCCAAACTCACCATCTTCTGCTTCTGCATTTCAAGCCATACTTGATACCAGATTCCTAGGTAAGCTCCCTTCCAGATGGAAAGCTGCTAACGCTAAGATGGTCCACCAAAGGCAACGAAGAACAAACAAGATTTCATTAGAGCTAAGATGTTACTCTTAAAAAAAATAACATCAGCAGGACTGCTTTACCATTTTTTGGAAGAAAAAAAACTTTGGCTAGGATACCTTACATAAGAAATTTAGATAATTCCTCTGAAGTACAAAATTGGATTCAAGGAAGAGGGAAAGAAATGTTCTAGAATAAGACATGAAACAACGAAAAATAACAAAAACTGCCCTGTTTTCAATTAGGTAAAAAGCAATATCACACAGAAACTCTATGTAAGCCTATAGTTTCCTTTTCCAGAACGTTGTAGATTTTGTAACATAGTAGAATTACGCTAGAATACGTAAACAGTGAAAAATAAATGCTTTCCCAAAAGGGTGATATTTTAACTTTGGACCCTTCAGAGAGTTGTGTCCAGTTCTTTCAAGACCAAGCTAGCACCCTGAGGTTTGTCACTGCACACTTTAGGTAAGTATTCTATAATACTCTCTCAGGTGCAATGACCTCTGCCGGGGCTAGCAAATACCTAGTACTAATTCTAAAATATAAGGGGTTGAGGTGGAGAAACCTCAGGTCATCACAGTACTGGCTGGGGAGAGAGAGTGCAAAGACCACACTTATAAAACGGAACTCCAAACCCACTTCCTCAATAAGTTTGTTAGCCAGGAAAGGGGGACTTCTTGTCTTATCATCCATCTGTTCGTATGCCTGGTTGAACACTTAGAGCTCTGGTTAGTTTAAAAGCCAGGATTCTTTACTGCACACACCCAGGTTCATTTGAAAGTCAAACTCCTAGATAATCATTATAGCTTACCAAGCAGATACCAAATCTAGTATGCCAGCTACTGGCCATTAAGAAAATTCTCTTGGGGTGGGGTGGTGACTCAGGGAACATCAATGGCAAAGGGGACTGTTAAGAAAACACAGCCTAACCAGCAGCAAGACGTCTAAGAACTTGTACTGCAGTACAGTTGGGTCTGTGTGCTGGTTAAGTGATTTTAGAAATACTTCACAGAGAATTAAGTCTGATCACATTCTTTCCTCTGATGTTTAAGACTAATGTGCACAAATTCATATGTATGTATCCTTTATATTACAACAGAGAGTTCAAAATAAAATTGCCCCCCACAGTAGCATCTGACCTGTATTCATATTCAAATAACGCTGTTACAAGCAAGTGAAACATCTGCATATGGACACTAGTGATCTCAAATCCAGAAGCAAGTATCACAGAGATTATGGTAAAACCCCTAAGGGGACACAAACATTCTTTATAGACTTTTAACACTAAAATCAACTAAGTTAACAGATTTCAGAAGTAATGTTTTTTGTTTTGTTGACTTCATGTTATATATGCTTTTTAAAAAAAAGAAATCAAGGTAATTTAAATTAAATGAGAAGACACAAGGCAACATCAATACCTTCATTTGGAGCTTCTGAGTACCTGAATGTAAAATTAGCTAGCCCTGGCCTCACTTTAAAATAAGGATTTAAGCCGGGCTTCATGGTACAAGTGCATTATTCCAACACTCAGAAGAGCTAAAGCAGAAAGATGGTAAGTTCAAGAACAATCTATGGAACAGTCAGTCTGCCTGCTATATATACTAGGATCCAGGTGCAAAACAAACACAAAATAATTAAATAAACTAAAAATAAGCATTTAAATGTATTGCTTTCTAAGGCTCCATGGGCAGAGTTAAATGATATTAGCTTTACATCACCTAACTTTATTTCCTTAAAGCAGACTCTTTCAGAACTCAACTTTACAAGCTGTGTTCGAGTTTGTACCTTGTAGCAAGAGAAAACTAGATTAAAAACATTCAAACGTACCTCCCCCTTCAGCGTTTTTTGTTTGTTTATAGTCACAAGAGGGAAAGCCTACAGTCACTCTTTTGTATCACATACGCAAACAAAAGCCAGTTTCAAATAGTAGCTTAGCCTACAGGAGATTTGACCAGGACAATAAAAAAAAAAACATAAAACTGAAGTGACTTCTAGTCCCTCCACCACCACAACTAAGGTGCAAGAACAGAGCTCAATACATGTCTTTGAAATCTAGCTGTAAGCGAGTTCTCAGTTTAAAGCAACCACATTCTTCTCTAGGCAGGAAGTTACTAAACACCAAGAAACAGAATAAGGATAGCGTAAAGGCAAGAGGGAGAGCGGGCGGCCAAGCACTCTGTGCTACAGAACGCTTTAAAGACAGAACATTACCACAGCAGCATATCTTCCAAACAAGGAGTAGCCACCACTTTCACTTGGTGGGTGCTGTCCTTCTCAGGACTACCCAGATTCAGCTTCAAGCAAGGCAATGGAGGCATGGGTGAATGGAACTCACCAGAATGCCAGGAGGGGCCTTGTCACGATAAACACCTGCGGTTTTACTCAATGAGCTTTCCTGAGGCTTCTCATCTTCACTATTATCTTCTAAGTAAAACATCTTAAAACTGAAGAGGCTTATCAAGCATGGCCCTACAGAGGTGAAGACACCAACAAACAGAAAGTTATTCTGTAGACCATCAAGTGCTAATTGTTGCAGACAGGGATGTAGTTAAAACTGAAAGCAAACAGGACTTAAAAAAAAAAAAGCAATGCACACACAACTTTACCAATGAGATTTGCTCAAAATGCCTTAGCCCCATCTCTCCAAAGAAGATAAGCAGGGGCATGGGGCAGGCAGGCTGTGCCATGTGTTTACACTGATAGGTACCAAGTCCTGCCCAATCGCAAGACAGTCAACTACAGCTTCTGTCACACAGAACAGGGATTGAGTTAATGATTCCTTAAACCAATCACATCTTCATCTGTAGAAATAAAAACAGCTACACAGGGAAGAAAACACTCATGCAATCATGTAAGGAAATGATGCACATCTGCTTGGATGGCATCACTGTGTCTCCAGCTCAGCCAGATTTCTACAGTCCAGCTACTAAGTAGTTTTATTCCACTGTACTGGCATGACCCAGTCTTTCTCACAAATCTGGAAAATGCCCTGGCTCGGCACTCTATAAATAACAAAACTAGACTTCAAGAGTATAACAAAGCAATATTTAAATTCTAGTATTCCCTGGCCAGCTCTCAGGATGTCACTACAAAGAAACCTCATTCAAACTTTTCTAAAACCCTAAAACACGTAACAGACAAGACACACATATAAAATATACTTGATTTTTAAGTTAAAACATTTTATTAAAGCCATTTTCTATGACTCTGGAGTTTATTATAAATAGCCTCCTGCCACATATGCCAGCTAAGTTTGTAAGCAGGTGAGTACCAAGTGCTATAATAAACTAGGAGTGAAGGTAGATTTGAAAGATTTGGTATTAAAAAAAGGTGGTGAAAAATTGTGGTGCATGTGTGTTGAAACGACAGTCTATATTCTGCACTGAGTATTTTTACTGATTCTGTGGATTTTTCTACATCATGTATGTTTAAGGGCTCTACATCAGGTGCATATGCTTAGATGTGCACAAATGCAACAGACTAAGTAAGGTATCCTGCTGTATTACTCTGCTCTTTCTTTGAGGCAGGGTCTCTCGCTGAACTTAGAGTTAGTCTGGCATTAAGCTCCAGTGATCCTCCTGCTTCGGTCCCTGCAGTGCTAGTACTACAGATATATACATACAGGTTTTGTGAGTGTGCTGGGACCCAAACTCAGGTCCTTGTGTTTGCACAGCAGGCTCCCTCTTACACAAAGAGCCATCTCTCCAGACCCTCTACTTCTTTGTATAATGAGACTCACAGAAAACTAAAAATTACATATGTAGCTCGCAATCAATTTATGTTGTATGCCACTGGTTTTAGGGCTGTAAGACAATTGTGAGAGGGAGGAAATACAGGCAAAACATTTTACCTAATAGAACTGAACATGATAGGATTTCTAGGAATCCTATGCAAGTATTTAATCACCTAGCGGATACACATACATTTAATGAGCTTCACATTATTAAACCTTTCCTTTTACCTTAAACTTCAACTAAAACAAAAATTTTGACCAAGAAAGGGATGGAAATGCTAACTACAGCGATACTCCATCAAGATCCATACCATGAGGCTATAGTAAACAAAAGGTTAAGAGATGGAGGCAGCTCAGGGGGTAAAGGCACTTACTTACTAAGCCTGACAACTTGAGTTCCATCCCCAGAACTCACATGGTCAAAATTAAAAATAACTTCCATCAACCGTCCTCTGACCTTCACATATGTACCGTGCTACTCTGCCCACAAAAGAAAACGTGAAAAATCAATCTCACCAACATGAGAAATAGGAAAGCCCATCTTATATTCAATTCATTCCCCAGCTGCTGTCAGGACAATACATCCGCATTCACCTGCCATTTAATTACACATCGGCACACAACTTCCTTCCTTCACAAGAAAAGTGACAAGAGTTTTGACAGCCGAAATGTTATGGCATGTGAAAAATTCCAATCTCTTCCTCCATGACGGGCAGCAGCTCCAGGCCCCTGGCATCAGATAGGAGAAATAAAACCTCACTCTGAGGTGAGGAAGAAATGAGAGGCCGGGGAGAAGAATGGGGAAGAACAGAACAGGGGGATTAAAGAGAAATCACCTAAGGTGATGAAAAGTCAGAGGCAGAGGAAATAAGATATGGATAAGAAAATATGTAGAAAGAAAGCAGAGAAGCAGAAGGTGGGGCAAGACAGAAAGAGAAAAACCATCTATTCTAAATATGAGGAAGCTAAGGCCCAGAAAGAGGTCAAGCAATTGGCCAGACGTCACTCACTTAAGGCACAGTGGGGGAACATGACTCCCTCAGTTTCTCCAGTTCTTTGTTTGGTTTTGTTTGTTTCGATTGCCAAGCTGAGAGCCAGAGAGGATGTGCTAGGGGTGGAGGAGAGCAGCTGACCTGACACAGAGGTGAAGCTCAACAGATGAAGAGCATGGAGACTCCACAGGGCAATGGCCGTGGGTGTAACAACTCTGTCTGGGCAAGGTTCACCTCAAAAGTCCCCTTACATAACAGAGCAGCCGCTGGCTTTCCGGCCCACCTCAGTACTGTGTGTCACTGTTTTGATGAATAACTCACAGAATGTCCTGGCTGCAAAGGAACATGTACCGTGGACCCAACAGAGATAAGCTATGACACCACCAGGAACACACACCTACAGTTTCCCTGACTGACCTGGTGACACTTTCCATCAGTTTGGTAGGAGTGCTTACCTAACTCTTAGGAAACCCTGGGTTCAATCCCGAGCAAGCAGTCAAATAAGGCAGGTGGGATGGTGCATGCCTGTTGTCTCAACACAGGTGAAGGAAAGGAGATCAGGAAGTTTAGCGCCATCCTCAGGTACATAGGGAGTTAGTGAGGCCAGCCTGGGCTAAAGGAGATTCCTCTCTCCCACTCCCCCATTTAAAACACAAACAGCTGAATCCTGAGAACTTTCCTTTTGCACAGCATTTTTACGATTTTTTACTTCCTGGAACTGGTCTCCTTAGTTTGCCCAGGCCCGGCTCAAGCAATACTCCTATCTCAGCCTCTTAAGTGCTGGAACTATAGGGAAAGGCTATTATGTTAGCTCTTTAGTGATTTTCAAAATAAAAAAAATGTGGGGCACAGGATGTGGTGGTGCATACCTGCAACCCCAGCACTCAAGAGGTTGACTCAGGAAGGAGGTGAATCTGGGCTACACAGCAAGTTCAACAATAGTCTGTGCTATAAAATGAGACTGTTTCAGCAGAAAGGGTAGGGGGAAGGGACAGGAAGAAAGCCTCTAAGACCTTTTTTCAAAGATTTATTGATTATGTATACAGTGTTTTGCCTATATGTCAGAAGAGGGCACCAGATCTCATTATAGATGGCCATGAACCACCATGTGGATGCTGGGAATTGAACTCAGAACCTTTGGAAGAGCAGCCACTGAGCCATCTCTCCAGCACCTAAAACTTAACTTTTCAAAGAAACAAAGTTTAAAACAATGTCCAGAGAATCAGAATCCTGTTCAGATTCCACAGGTGATAAAATGATGCTAGGTAGCATATATATATTCTTTGTTGGTTTTTTACATTATTAACCCCAGAAGTACATGGGACAACTAGCTGAAGAAGGCTTATTTCTTCTTCCCCTCCTTTTCCCTGCCCTCCACCTCTTTTTCTTTATTTTAAAGACAAGGTCTCACTATATATAGTTTTGGCTGTCCTGGAACCCACTACATAAACCAGAGATCCACCTGCCCCTCTACTTCCCAAGTGCTAGGATTAAAGGCAGTCACCACCATGACTGCTGTCGTGTGCTTAAGAAAGAATAAAGATTTATTTGAAACTTCAAATGATAAAATTTCAGGTAAGGAAATTGTATTAAGTTGATTTAACAGAAGCTATTTCAGGCTACAAGCTAATCTTCCTTTCAATTCAGAACAAAAATGACTGAACTCCCTCTAGTGTTCACACTGGAGAACAACAATCCTTTCCTTTCGTATTAACAAGGAACTAGAGAATATTGCATTTTGATTAGTAAAAAATCATCATGAAAATATTTTTAAACGGCAATTACAAAGAGGACCATAAACTCAAGGCAAATGTGGTGATACATGCCCGTATGTTCACAATGAAGCTGGAGGAAGTACTGCCTTGAATTTGAGGTTAGACTAAACTACACAGTGACGAGAGAGAGAGAGAGAGAGAGAGAGACTCTCTCTCTCTCTCTCTCTCTAGAGAAAATTCAATAACCTTCACTTCAATAATTCTATGGCTTAGAGATCACTCATGACAAAGTGACTCAGATGAAAAATCTGTTACCTGTGTAGCAGGTAATAGCTGTATGGTACTCAATTTCGGTGTTTCCTAATACTCTCTCTCTCAATCTCTAAACAGAACAGCATCAACTGTGAATGAGTAAATAAGAAAGAAGCAAACAGGCCCTTCCAAGAACACAAAGCAGAAGCCAGAGGGTCCCCTGGTCTTTATGTACCTCTGCGGTCATCTCTTTAGCTCCTAGTGTATTTGTTGTTTGAGTAAACTTTATATGAGAAGGTATTAGATACCTGGAGGATTATTAAAATGATTCCCAAAGATTAAACAACTTCTTTCAAGACTACTCATTTACATATAAAATGAACACATTTGGGCTTGAGGAGGCAGCTCAGTGGTAGGCATGATGAGGCCCTGGATTTAACACCCAGTCTGGCAAGAACAAAATAAAGTACATTTTGCATTTTGCTTTGCTGTCTATTGGTTAATAAAAGTGTGATTGCTCAATATTTTCATCTACTATATTCAAGGGTTAATAGATTATTTCTTCTGTGGTGTGGAATAGCCTTAGAAAATTACATGTCCATACCTCAATTTGGAAAGTTTGAACCATGCATGGCTCTGAACTCTAATCCTTCTTGACCAATGGTCTTGGTCATGCTTTCTCCTGATATTTTTGAGGAGTTTCCTGGCTGCAGCATACAAATATGTCTGCCCATTAAGAGAGGGAAGCTGGACAGTCCAATTAAGGATCAGAATTATGGTCTCTGGCTATAGTCTCTGGTCAACGCTACCATAAAATAAAGCCAGAAATAATGAAGAAAGCCTCTGCCCGGGGAAGCACTGTGTGTGTGTGTGTGTGTGTATGGGGTGTGGGAGGTGTGGATGTGTAGGGGGTGTTGTAGGGTGTGGGAGGTATGTGGATGTGGGAGGTGTGTGGATGTGGGGGTGTTGTAGGGTGTGGGAGGTGTGTGGATGTGGGGGTGTTGTAGGGTATGGGAGGTGTGGATGTGTAGGGGGTGTTGTAGGGTGTGGGGATTGTGTGGGGAGTGCGGAGGTGTATGTCCATGGGAATGTGCGGTATATGTGGAGGGGCATGAGGGTACGGGGGTGTGGGGGAAATGTATGAGTGTAGGGGTTGTGAGTGGGGTGTGTTTGTGGGCAGGTGTCCTTGGCTCTTTCCTAGACACACAGCTTATTTACTATATAAAACTTTATTTCAATGTCCTTTAGCTCTTTCATATAAACTCAGTCTGCACATTGGTGCACCGGAATGACATGCTAAGTATTGCTGTCATCCCATTTTACAAACAAGAAGTTCTGCAGAAACAGGCGAGATGGCATATCCCTTGATCTACCATTCAAGAGACTGAAGCGTCTTAAGTTAGGCCAGCTTGGACCACACATTGAGTCCTGGCTAAAGAAAAAAAGTATTGAGATACAAGTCTCATTGTCAAATTTTAAAATATAATTTTTAAAGTGTGCTGGCCAAAGAAAACATTCCTGGACTCCCTTCTCTGATGGTTCTCCACAACACTGCCATCTCGAGAGTCTCTGGACTCCCTGAAAAGCTGGTGACTGGTAATTTTGTTCCTATGACTTCTTTCACTATGTTCTAACAATTAAGTTTTTAAAATTTAAGAAATATTAGTAGTATCAGGCACCCTCCTTTTTCCACAAATGGATTGCTGCTGTAGTATAGACTAAGAACTTAGAACCTGGAAATCCCATCAATAACCTTTCAGGTTTGTGGTTTCATGGGAAGGGGTATAGTAATTCAGATACAAAGTTCATTGAACAGTAAACACAGAAGGAACTCAAAAGATAAATTTGTGAAGGGCACAAACAACTGTCAGCGAGAAAGTACTGGTGCTAGCTACAGGGGTGAAGCAGACAGGGATGACATCAGACCACCTCCAGAGCCTGTTTGCTCTTCATTGTGTAAGGAGCCTTTGAAAATCAACAGAGTCATGAGTACTGCCAGGAAGTGCTGTCCCTTTAGGGCAATACAAATAGTTATTGATCTGCTGTCTTAAATGGGCCCCCACAGGACCTGAGGAGCACATCTGCTTCTGTGGTCTGTCCTTTCCCATACTTTCTTTTCAAGCTTCCAAGACATCTACTCTCTAACTGCATCTGCACGCCATTATCACTGCTTCCTGTTTCATAGTCCTGCATGCAGTTTCATTTCTTGTTCAGGAAATTATTAGCAGAAAAGGTGGCAAAAAGATATTTACTTATACAATGTATTTTTTTCTTCTTTTGGTTTGCTGAGAAAGGGTTTCAGGTAACTTACGCTGGCCTCAAATTCCTCCTGATCCTCATGTCTCCATCATATAAGCGCTGGTACTACTGGTATGTACTACTATGTCCAACACGTCTGGAAATGCCAACACCATGTTTAAATTTGCTACCATGTAGTGATCCTATATAATCAGTGAAATTTAAACTAAAAGAAAGTAAACAGAACTCTCAAACTGTTTCTTTTCAGAAGTTCAATCTCTTTCAATTGAAAGCTTGTCTTAAAGGATTGGGGATAAAGCACAGTGCTAGAGTACTGGCCTGGGACACATGAGGCTTTGCATTCAGCTCCCAACATTGCAAAACCCAAAACCAAAACAAGTCAAGAAACACCAAAAATCAGTAAGATGTATAAGAGAAAAACTGAAGCAGTAATACTTAATTATTTCTTCTTGATACAAGGCCTTGCAGTACAGTCCAGGCTGACCTGAAACTGCCAATTCTCCTGCCTTAAGGTGCCTCTGCTTGGCTTTAATATTCAATTTTATAAATAAAAGATATTATACATATGAAGACAAATAAACTGCAAACCTCACTGAAGGTGGAGCACTTAGTCAAGAAGCAAACAGTTCAATTAGCTTTGCAATTCTTAAAGGGGAAAAACAGGCAATGTCTGGAGTTTACCACATCAATGTTAGCACAGTCAGGATCCAGGAAGCAAAGACATCTACAAGGAGCAACCTTGGAAAAGGAAGAATTGTGCTGAAACAAAACAACTGTGACACTTTATTCTTTTTCTTCAAGACACAATATATTTTATTAAGAGTCTCTAGAAATAGAATATAAGATTTTTATAAAAATTACCAGTTGTTCCAACAATCCAGTTTGTTTTTTCCAAAAAAAATTTAATAAAAAAGTTAATGTGAGAGACTATGCATATAAGATAATTTAAATTAAATGTTTGTGGAAACGATATGGCAAACCATATGCGTGTGTATGTATGTATGTATGCATGATCTAAAAAAAAACCCAATCCTGGTTGTGTCGGTTTGAACTCAGTAATAATAAACTCAGGAGTTAGCAATTATGTATCAGTGTTCCTGAAGGGAGGTAATCAATAACACACCTTTCCTTGGTTTCATCTACAAATGAGCCCAGGGAACTCTCTACTTTGCTCTCCTGTGTCTTCTATCAGTGTGTCTGCCCTAACGAAGGGCTTTGCTCTGTATTTACTGAACAGCACAGAAAGCATCACATGGGGAAGAAATGAGGGATACTTTACAGGATCTTTAACAGTGTTACAAGGGATTAAGCCACTGTTCCCTCCAGACCCAACTGACCTAGATAACAAAGGAATCAGTAATATCTGTATATCGCATACAACATTTACGGGCACTCGTTTTATAAGATTACTTTCAACCATATCTGCTGGTTTCAGCAAATGATTATTATAACACATATGCATTTCTTCTGGGTCAGGGCACAGAATGACGAACGACTAAGATCACAGCTATGTGTTAGCTTAGATTGTAAAAGTTGCTTACATGGGAAACCTAAGGCAAGTGAGGTTTTTTCATAGTGTTTTCTTAAAGGCAGGCTAACAAACAAGCTGAGCACAGGAGGTTCGCAGCCTTAAGTGACTACCAGATGCAGTCCTTACTCTGGCTGTGAGGACTACAAAAGTCCCAGTCTCTTAGGATGCAAGAAACAGTTTATCATTATGCATTGGCATGCCTAGCTGTCTGACATCACTTTTTAAAATTTATTTTTATTCTTTTATATCAGTGTTTTGCTTACATTTATGTAAGTGTGTGTAATGTGTGTGCTTGGTGCCCACAGAGGGAAGAAGAGGACATCAGTTCCCTGGAGTTAATTATAGACAGCTGTGAGCTGTCATGAAGGTACTGGGAATTGAACTCAGGTCCTCTAGAAGAGCAATACATGTTCCTAACCTTATCTCTTAACCACGCTCCAGCCCCTTGCCTGACATTATTTATCTAGCACTTGAGTTAGTCCTTTGTACATATTCATCTCTGATCCCTAGAACCTGTGAAAAATAAATGTGCTTACTCAGAGGTTCAAAGACGTGTCACAGGAGCTGGAATGAAGGCTCAGTGATTCAGAGCACCAGCTGCTCTTCCAGAGGACCCAGGTTTGATTTCAAACACCCACAAGGCAGCTCACAACTGCCAGTAACTCCAGTTCTGGGAAGATCTGATGCCCTCTTCTGGCCTCTCTTGCCAAAACATTTTTGCAATGACATGAATGAATATAAATAAAATACACAGATAAACTAGCTCTCTCTCATTAAAATTAAAAGCCAATTTTATATCTAGAAGTATTATCATAAAAAAGAAAACTTAAGACGACATGAAAATGTTTAACAAATCATCTTCGGTTTAATATCTAGAACAGATAAGGAACTACAAGTAATCAAAAGGACAAGTTATTGATGGCTGGGGAGATGGTTCCAGTATGTAAAGGAATTTGTGGTGCAAGCTCGACAACCCATGCAAAGGCAGAAAGAACTAAGTCCACAAAGTTGTCCTCTGAGCTGCATGCATATGCGTAAAGGATCTGAAAAAATCTTTAAAGACACACAAATAATCAATAAGGACATGAAAAGATTCATGAGCAAAATGCAAGCCTGAACTACAGCTAGCTGTCACTTCACTGCACTACAACTGCCAGAATGCTTTGGATGACAAGTACCAGCAGGGCAGAAAAACTGGGTTCCTAGTAGGAATGCAAAATGGTAAAGTCATTGTGGAAATAGTCTGACGGTTCCTCAGAAAGCTAGACAGGGAACAGCCACAAAATCTTGTCATTTCATCTCCATGTACACAAAGGGTTGAAGACACTCAAACAAAACATTGTGTAAGTAACACTGTTCATGGAAGCATTACTCATAATACTTGAAGGGCTAGAGGGGAAACCCACAACATTCCATTAACAGATGGAGGAAAATGTGGAATATATTAAAATGTGTATTATTTTTAGCTATAAAAACAAATGAAGTTCTGATAGATGCTGCGAACATGACCAGTCCCTAAAGCATGCTAAATAAAACAAGGCAGACACAAAAGGGCAAGCATTGCATGATTTTTTAGTAAAACAAAATGTAGAAAAGGCAAATTAATAAGCTAGATTACAGTTCGGTGTACATACATGCCTGTAGTTCCAGACAAATTAATAAGCTAGATTACAGCTGGGTGTACACACATGTCTGTAGTCCCAGCCACTCAAGAGAGTGAGGTAGGAGGATAATGACAACCCAGGTGCTTGAGACCAGCATGGGCAACAAAGGAAGCCCATATACCAAACAAAGAAACAAAGAAAAGGTGAGAGAAGAGTGGTGTTGGAGAACTGTCTGTATTCTGTCAATCATGTTTTAAATAAACACTGACTGTCCAGGCAGGAGGTATAGAAGAGTAAAAGTGTTTTTCTTTTATCGAAGAAAATTTTTTTGCTTTTATTGTGCTATACATTTTTCTTCACTCCCCTCCCTTCATTCCCTCTCCATGTCTACCCTCTCCTATAATCCACACACTCCCAATTTACTTAGTTGACCTTATCTTTTTCTTTTTCCTGGATAGATCCATGTATGTCTCTCTTAGGGTCTTTCCTCTTTGTTGTCTAGGTTTTCTGGGGTTGTGAATTGTAGGCTGGTTTTTCTTTGCTTCTTGTCTAAAAGTCACTTATGAGTGAGTACACGTTATACTTATCTTTCTGGGTCTGGGTTATCTCACTCAATATGTTTTTTTCTAGATCCATCCATTTGCATGCAAATTTCAAGATGTCATTTTTTTTTTAGGTGACTCATCATGAGGTAACACATTTACATGGTCATTTTCTTTATCCATTCTTCAGTAGAGGGGCATCTAGGTTGTTTCCAGGTTCTGGCGATTACAAATAATGCTACTATGAACATAATTGAGCACATGTCCTTGTGGTATGATTGAGCATCCTTTGGGTATATACCCAAAAGTGGTACTGCTGGGTCTTGAGGAAGGTTGTTTCCTTATTTTCTGAGAAATTGTCGTACTGATTTCCAAAGCGGTTGTACCAGTCTGCACTCCCACCAGCAATGCAGAAGTGATCCCCTTACTCACATCCTTTCCAGGATAAGCTGTCAGTGTTTTTGATCTTGGTCATTCTGACAGGTGTTAAGACAGAATCTCAGAGTTATTTTGATTTGCATTTCTCTGATGGTTAAAGATGTTGAGCATTTCTTTAAGTGTCTTTCAGCTATTTGAGATTCATCTGTTTAGAGTTCTCTGTCTAGGTACCCCCTTTTTTTATTGGCTTGTTTGCTATTTTGATGTCAAATTCTTGAGTTCTTTGTATATTTTGAAGATCAGTCCTCTATCCAATGTGGAGCTGGTGAAGATCTTTTCCCATTCTGTAGGTTGCCGTATTGTCTTGTTGACGGTATTCTTTGTTTTACAGAAGAATCTCAGTCTTAAGAGGTCCCATTTATTGATTGTTGCTCTCAGTGTCTGTGCTACTGGGATTCTATTTAGGAAGTGGTCTCCT
>LOEQ01000086.1:744705-760005 GCA_001685075.1 Bramus lutescens | reverse complement strand
TATGTGGAGGGCAGAAGACACATGTCACAGCATGTATGTGGAGGGCAGAAGACACATGTCACAGCATGTATGTGGAGGGCAGAAGACAGTGTGCAGTAGTCGGTTCTTTCCTTCCACTGCGTGGATCCCGGGAATCCAGCTGAGGCTGTGAGACCTAACAGCCAGCACCTTCAGCTGCTGAGCAGTCACAGGCCCCAGAACGTCCATCCATTACTTGGTAGTTGGTGGTCACCTTCCTCTAGCCCTCTCTCCCAGAGATATTTATAAAATGAATGATCTCCTTCATCCTAGCTCAGCCTCCACGTGGGAGACAGAACAGTGTCCTTATTTCCATTTGCAGGTGGCTTTCGGTCAGAAACAGGGATGTTCGGAGCCCATCTGTCTAGGTCTGTGGTTCTGCTATGGTACAATGAGGAACTTGCTCCCTGACCCACAGAGGATCACCAGTAACAGGGTTAATAAGGAGCAAAGCTGACTCTCACCAAAGACGTGTTTGTCCCAATGGCTTTTAAGCACATGCAGTTAGCCTAAGATGGAGAATTTCTGATGGTGCACAGCAAGACTCACAGACAGGCTCAGCTCTGTGCTGTATGTAAGGGTCTGCTTACATCGCAGTGTTCAATAAGATGGGGACAGTCTGGTGCGAGAGGTCCATGGGTCCCCTCCTGTCAGTCAGGAGCTCTGGGTCCGGATCTTTAGTCCAGTTGGGTGACTGCTCCGTAAATGATCTTCTACACTAACTTTCCCAGTTGCCAGGAGGAGCCTCATAGGGAAGAAGGGAAATCACTGCTCTGTTTGTCCTTGTTGAAAGTTCTGTGATCGCCTGCGGCAGAAAGACCGACGTGTCTACCCTTGTTGCTTTTGCGGCACTAACGGATTTGTCTGAAGAGACTAGCCCCTCAACAAGGCCTCTGCTGTGGAAGTGAAGTCGGTGAATTTCAGAGTTAACAGATTTCAAAGGTTTGAGGATTAGCAGCATGTCTGGTCTAGTTTCTGCTTGCTGAAAGGACTAACTGTGCAGAGGGGCCACCCACTGACTGCCTGAGGTTAGATTCAGCAGGGATAAGGGAAGTGTTTATTCAAGGTTATCTGAGCAAGGACCCCATCCTCCGGACTGTAGCCAAGGCCTAAACAGCTAAACTGCATCCCAGAAGGTGTCAAGGAGGATCAGTCTCTGAAAAGGTGGGACTGGCCTGCACTTTGTTGGCAAGCCCTTAATAGTGCTTATCAGATGATCCAGAAAAGGTAGAAGAATCAGAGGCTAATAGCCTCAGGGGATGCTGTTTGGAGAACTAGAAAATGGCCAAAATAGATCACAAGAAGAAGTTGGCTTCGGGGAGGGAGAGAAAAGGAAGTGGAAAGCAAAGTTTCTATAAACAGAAGACGTTTCCTGATGCATGAACAGCCAAACAAAACCCCAGACATCTACCAGTCATGCTGAGGCCTGAACTAAGGTACTGACAGTCGCTTGTCACAGGAAACTATGCTAGATGCAAAAAGGAAGGTTTAAATAAACCTAATAAAATAGGCAAAGAAAGCACAGAAAAACAGCAGGAAATAAACCTCGGGGAAGTCTCTGCTCAGTGTCTCCTCAGCTGACTCGACAGCCTGGCCTGAGGTGCTCCCCGCTGTCCTGCGTCTCTCTTACCCACCAGCAGGCATTGTCCGGGTATTTTCTATCTTAAGTCATAGCCCCACCACCCCTTTACCCGGATTTCACTTTCCAAGGTTTCAGGAAACAGACAGTCAACAGGTTCCAAAAACACTAAATGGAAAATTCCAGACATAAACAACTTATAAGTTTTAAATTTTTATCCTAGTATTTTTTCTATATATTTTCTATTTTATTAGTGGTTACTCTCTTAGTGTGTCTACTTTGTAAATTAAATTTCATCATGGGCCTGAATGTATAGAGAACATAACCATGCAGAACTATATCTGTACAGTTCTCGTAGGAGTCTGTACTTTCTGTGGTTTCAGGCATTCATTGGAGGGTGGTCTTAGGACATACTCCCCAAAGATAAGTGGGGTTCCTGCACTCTGTCCTTCCACCATAGTGAAACTAAGCTACCGTGGCTGGAGCACTGGAAGGGCAATGAGGCATTAGATGTAGGTCTGCTGTAAAGAACTCGACTGTTCTTCAGCATCTCTTCTCCTCTCTGGCGCCTCTGGTGCCCCTGTGCGGCCTGGAGCTTTCTGTTCTTTTCAGCTCAGTCTTCTTACTACCTGGGAGACTTCCTGAGCCAAGGCCGTGTTCTACACTGGGACAGCAGGCTTGCAAGAACCAGGTCCCTGGGGATCCTGTGGCATTGTATCACTATTTCAGGCCTGAAGCAAATATCCACTTTTGAATTTGATGCAAGCGGGAGACTCTGCCTTTGTGCGGTTTAAGCCATTGTTATTTGGGGGTTTAAAGTTTTAGCGCCTGTGCTGGTTAGTGCACCCTGTCAAGTGGACGCAGCCTAGAGTCACCTGGGACTGAATGTGGGAAGACTCAGCCCACTGCAGTGGTGCCATTCCCCAGGCCGGGGTTCTGAACTACGTAAGCGTGGAGAAACGGGGCCAAGCACAAGCGAGCAAACAAGTGTTTGCCAGTGTTTCTCTGTTCTTGACTGCGGGTGTGATGTGACTACCTGCCAGCTTCTGCCGCTGTGATGTCCCCGCTGTAAAGCACTCAAACAAACCTGTGCTCCTAGCTGCTTTCTGCCAGAATGCTTCATCACAGCAAGAGAAACAAAACTGGAACAGAACCCCAACCTTTTCTCAGTTTTAAAAGAGCATGTCGTCTTTGAATTATATTTAAACATAAATATTATAATATGTAAACATTGTGTGTATATACACAATATATATATACATACACACACACATATATATATGGAGGTGCTTCTTTTCCTTGGTTCTCCTCTGTGCCTCCAGATGCAGACACTGCAGCAGTATGAGCAGGAGCGAGGTTCGTCAGCTATGCAGACTGAAGAGCACACATGGTCTACGTCAAGCAGACACTCCTAACTCTCTGGCACGAAGAAGGGCCAGCACAGAGTCTATGAAAGAGGACAGAAGAGGCAGAAAAGGCCCTCAGAGTCATCAAGGAAGAAGAGGCACGGGAGGGAGGAACTGAAAGTCATTGTGGAAAACATCTGATTGCCATAGTTTCTGGGCTGAGTGAGAACGTTGGGGTAGCTGACAGGAACTCAAAACTCATTTGTATATTCTCTAGACTAGGTGTGTTCAAGCTGACTTCCTGCTTAGACTGTGTTCCCTCTGGTCAGATCCTACGTCTTCCTCTATTGCTCTCCATATTATTGTTTTGAGGCAGGGTCTCTTACTGATGTCTTAGTTTGGGTTTCTATCACTGTGAAGAGACGCCATGACTACGGCAACTCTTACAGGGAAAACATTTAGTTGAGGAACTCACTCACAGTTTCAGAGGTTCAGTCCATTATCTTTATGGTGGGGAGCATGGTGGCATGCAGGCAGATGTGCTGAAGGAGTAGCTGAGAGTCCTCTTCTTGCAGACAACAGGAAGTCAGCTGAGACACTGGGTGGTATCCTGAGCCTAGGAAACCTCAAAGACCACCCCTACAGTGACACACTTCCTCCAACAAAACCATACTTGCTATTAGTGCCACTCTCTGTGAGATTATGGGTGCCAATTACATTCAAACTACCACACTGGAGCTTGCTGATTTAGCAAGTCATCCCTCAGGATCTCTGCTCCCCCCAGCACTGGGTTATAGAGGTGTGCCTCTGACTGGAGTTTCATGAGCTGGGGATCAAAACACAGGTCTTCATGCTGTACAGCAAACACTTGACACCCCCGCCATCATCTTCCCAGCTCTAACTCATGAAGACTCAGGCAGAATTTTGAGACTTGTTGATGGATGCATTTTACACAGATAGGAAACAAAATAAAATTAGATATTTTCCTTGATGGCTATATATACTTAGCTAATTCATGAGACCCTTGAACTCTGCATGAATCCTAGGTGGTCCTCAAATGTACAATCTTCCTAACTGTGCTCCAGGAGTTCTGGGATTACAGGCATGCATCATGTCCAGATTTTAAAACAAAACCCCAAACACAATAAAACATAAAGGATCAAAGAAGTTCCCACAATTCCATTCTATAACAATTATTAATACACACACCTCTTTCACCTTTTACCCTCTGGAAGAGCAGTCAGTGCTCTTAACCCCTGAGCCATCTCTCCATCCCCTAGAGGAGATTCTTGCCGGAGTCACTTATCTCCTTTCACATTTGTGTGGATTCTGTCTAAGGAGCTCAGGTTGTTAAGCTTTTGCAGCAAGCACCTGTACCCATGGAGTCATGTTGCTGGATCCTTGCATTTCTGAATCTCATCCTATAATCCTCCTGCCTCCCTAGCTGGGATTACAGGTGTGTGCCACCATGTCCTGCTTCATCCTAAGGTTATCACCTATCCTACAGACATGTATGTAGAGGTTAAGGAGGTGATGCCTCTGGAATTTCAAATCCAGGTATTCCACACTCTGATCAGGATTATGCTATGTGTGTACCTTGTTTGGGCAGGAGTTAGAAGACTTGCTGTAAATCTGGGAGGTACCATTCTGTGGGCTAGAAGTTGAATAAAAAGGAGAAAGGGAGCACAGGCTTCAGATTCTGCTTCCCAACCCTGGCTGCAGTGGACAGCTACTTCCTGCTCCTGCCGCCATGTCTTCCTGCATGACAGACTGTGTTCCCTAGAACTGTAAGCCAAAGGGACTGCCCAATTCCTTCAGTTACTCTTGTCAGGCATTTGGCAGCCATGACACAAACCCCAACCCGTAATCCCGAGGCCCAACACTATATACTCATTTCCTTGTAGGCCCCCCAGTTCAGCCTCCCCATTCTCTCTATACTCACCTGCCAGAGTCTGTCTTCATCACAGTAGCACTTGAGCAACTGGATATTTTACAGTCGTGCATAACATTGTCCAGCCGTGCTGAGTCACCTCATCTGAAACATAGGCTGCAGAACTTCATGTGAGCCCCGTACTTTCTAGAAGCCCGCTATGTCTCCTGTTCCCTAAGATGCCTATGTCAACCCTTTTCCTCTTTTTAATGCCTAAAATAAATCCTCTATGTCCTCCGTAGTCCCTCACATTAGACTAATGGCTTATATCATAATTCCTTAAGAAAATGCCTGGTGGTACCTGCCTATAATTTCAGCACTCAGGAGGCCAGGACTGGAGGATCTGGACTTCGAGGTCATCCTCATTGAGTTTGAGGCCAGACTGGGCTACACAGGCAGATCCTGTCTGGAAAAAAATAAGAGCAATTAAATAGACGCATCCTCCTTGTCCCTCCATTATCCGCCTGCCTCTCTGTCATGTAAAGGTAGAAGGCTAGGGTCCCTGTCCAAGCACAGTGTAACCGCCACCTGCCCACGGACTGTCACCTTGTCCTGTCTGCTCAGGGCTTTGGTCTGCATCATCGCTGCCACCACTCAGGCAGGTCTCATTACCAGCTTTCAGTTTGTTACCCACACCCCTAAAGAAATGCCCCCTCCAGCCCCCGGCCCTTCAGCTTCCATCACAGCTTCCCTCTTCATGCAGGCTATGAACTGGCAACTTGGGATCTCCAGGATTCCAACCTCTGTGTTTGAAAGTCCTCACGGAGGCTTCTGCTAAAAAAAAAAAACAAAAACTAAATTCAAGTCCAGCTTCCATCTCATTTGACCCAGATGACACTCTGCTTGGTGTTGGAGTAGGTACATAAATATTTTTCTCTTTTGCCTCTTTGATACTCCTGGCCTTTTTTCTACCTCCCAGGTTGTTTTGGGAGCTTTTGCTTTCTCCTTATCTAGAACCCTAAACACTAGCATGTATGGAGACTCTCCCCTTGTTTCCTTCTCTCTAGACATAGTCTTTTCTTAAAAGCCTGTAAGGCCCAGAAGTATGTGTGTTTCAGTAATCTTTTACACGAACTAATAATTAACCAGTTGTGGTTTGGAGGGCGGCATGTGTGTGCCACAACACATGTGTGGAAGTCAAAGGAAAACCTGCAGGAATCAGTCCTCTCTTTCCACCATGTGGGTTCCAGGGATTGAACTCTGCTCGTCAGGAATGTTAATAAGCACCCACACCTATTTATTGGCCCTTGATGACTTTGCGGAAAAATTTGAGACATGGTCTCACTACAGCTAAAACTTGTGCTCCTCTTGTCTCTGCCTCCAAAGCACTGAGATTGCAGCAGCTCTTGACATTCAGAGCCAATGACTGCTAAAATCTGCCTTCTGAGCGCTCACCTCAAGCACAGCTGTGCCCACCTAACGCCTTCCCTGTCTTATCTACACGTCTAATAAGCATCTCAAATTCAACACACTCAGCAAAGAATGTTTGAGTTTCTCCATCTCCAAATTGTTTCTTCTCCAGGATTTTTTCTGTCTCGGGTAGGGGAGCCACCTTCCTTCCAGTGAGCAGATCAAGACTTAAGCTCATACAGTTCCGCCCCTTTCCCTCGTTCCTGCATCCAATGCATCATCTCCAGTGTGCAAGTGAGCGCATGAGCGCATGGAGGTCAGAGGACAGCCCTGGGTACTGTCCTCAGGAGCTGCCCAACTTATCAAAAATGATTCAGGATCCCTTATCACCCAAGTACCTTAGGCTTGCTGGCCACTGAGCCCAGGGATCTGTGTGCCTCCACCTCCCCAGAGTTAGGATTACAAGTGTGTGTGCTACCATACCTGGCGTTTTTCATATGGCTTCTATGGATCAAACTCAGGTTCTCACGCATGTGATGTTAGTACTTTCTTGACTGAATTATCTCCCCAGCCCTGAACTAACAAATCAGTAACTTCGAAACGGATTTCAAATTTGTCTATTTTTCTCCATCTCTATTGCTAACAACAGTCTAAATTGTCATCGAATCTCACCTGGATTTTGATGCTAGACAAGTGCTACTCTCTTCTTTCCTTCCTTTGAATTCCTTTTCAATCCATTGTTCTCTACTAAGAACCTACTGAAGCCATGGGTGGTGAAGAATGAGCCAAGGGGAAGAGCAGGCCACACACCTGCTCCCCGTGTGAACTTCGGTGTGCTCTCAAGTGTGCCTTATCCATACATATGGTGCTACCGTTTTCCCCTTAACTATCCTGCTCATGAAACATAACGGTATTTTTGAATAAACAACTCCCTTTCCCCGATTATGATGTTTGTGTGTACATATATAAACATATGTAAGTGTGGATAAAGTCTAGAAATCTAGGAAGGTGATTAAGAAAATATATCAGGCGATGAAGAATGAAGAGCAGGCAAGGGGCTTAAGGACATGGAAAAGGGGGCGAGAGCCCCAGAAACACTTTGTTGACAGAATGTTGCAACGGGGCTGGAGGGATGGCTCAGCAGTTAAGAGCGCTTCATGCTTTTCCAGCACTTTTGGTTTCCAGGCATCCACGTCAGGGGTCTCACAAGCACCTGTGTCCCACTTTGCTGCTGACTGCTGCGATGAAGATCACGACCAGAAACAACTTGGGGAGACAAAGGTTCATCTGACTTACAGGTCACCGTCCATCTTGGAGGGACACCAAGACTGCAAGTCAAGGAGAGGGCAGGAACTTCTGAAGCAGGAGCCGTGGAGGGTGCTGCTCCCTGGACTGCTGTCCATAGCTTGCTCAGCCTGCTTCCTCACACACCCCAGGACTGCTTCCCCAGTGTGGGTTCCACCCACGGTGGCTTGGGCTCCTCCACATCAAGCCTTAATCAAGAAAATGCCACACAGGCAAACAGGGCAAACTGATGGAGGCATTTTCTCAATTGAGGTTCCTGCTTCCCCATGGTGGCTTGTGACAAGTTGGCAAAACCAAAACAAATAAAAAACCCTCTCAGACTAAAGCAGCAGTGTAGACGTCCAGCTCCAGGGAACACCCTTCTCGGGCCTCCTCAGATGTCTCAACACATGGCATTCATTCATAGACACACATACATTTTAAAATGAATATGCATGTGTGAACGTATCATAAAACATTAAAATAGCATAATGGCATCTAACATATGCTGATATTAAAGTTCAAACATAAAACAACCTCATTTGTATTCTCCTTACTCCCATCTCTGGAATCCTGCTTGTGTTTATGTCGACATGTCTCATTATATTATTATTGTTGTTGTTGTATTTTGGAGACAAGGTCTCACATTTGGCTTTGGCTGGCCTAAAATTTGCTGTGTAGACCAGGCTGGCCTCCAACTTATAGAAATCCACCTACCTTTGCCTCTTGAGTGTTGGGATCAAAGGTGTGTATCACCAAGCCCAGCATAATATGTCTCACTTAAAAAACTGATTTATTTTTTTCTATGTGTATACGTGTTTTGCCTGCACATATGTCCATACACCATGTGCATTCCTGATGAGGAGGCCTCAGGAAGATGTCAGATCTCCTGGAACTGGAGGTACAGACAGTTGTGACTCACCATGTAGTGCTGGGAACTGAACCTTCCTCCTCTAAAAGAGCAGCCAGGGCTATTACCTCTGAGCCACTCGAGTCTCTCAGATGGTATTCTAGGGTTTTCTTTTTTTATGTATCTAATCTGATTCATGAGCTATTTCCTTTAATTTACTTTCTAATTCATTAATTCATTGTCTGCTCAATGCTCTATTAAGATTTTCTTCCATTTCCGTAAATACATTTTTGATGTTCCTTTCCAAATCCATTTGCTTGTTTCTATAGCAACTGGTTCCTGCTTCTTCTTTTTCTTTTCATATTTAAGCACAACACTACCTTAGCAATTCTTTTCTATTATTCCGTTAATTCTTGTTCTTATGGGAAGACTCTCCTCTGGGATGCTTTCTCATGAGACATCTTTTCCTGAGTGGTTTCTGAGTTTTTATTCATGAAGTGATCTGTACTACTTGTTTTCTCTCTGTGCCCCACATTCGTTGGGCTGTGACAAACTTCCAGGAGAACAGGCCCACTTGTTGTGAGGACTCAGAACTAGCCGTTTGTCCAGTTAGAATGTTTTAGTTTCTGTGTTATAGAGGAGGTAATTCCTTGGCTTTTACAAGGATCTCTTTTCATGCACACACACACACACACACACACACACACACACAGACACAGACAGGTGAAGGTGCAAGTGCCCTCAGAGGCCAGAGATGTCAGATCACACAAGAGCTAGAGTGGTTGTGAGCCACCTGACTACGGAGTTAAGAATTAAACTTAGGTCCTTGGGTGATCTCTCCAGCCAACCAAAGGTTCTCTTTTCTGCTCTATTTACTTAAAGAATTTAATCTCCAAACACTAACATGTTCTGAGGTCTAGGAAGTTGGGGCTTCAATGTATAAATTTTGAAGTAAATAATTCATCACATAATAAAGACAGAATGGTTTCTGTTGGCTACCTTTTATCTGAAAGTATCTATTAAACCACATTCCTAGTACACCTGTCTACGCTGGGGGTTCCTTCATGATGCTAGGTGATTTCTAATGGTAATACTTGTCCTTTTTGTTTCAAAATGAGCAAAACTCACCTTCTGTGAAGGCTCGGAGAGAATGCATCCACCCCACAGAGTGCTTTCTCATCCTGGCTCCTACCTTTTCCTACATCCTTGCTTCAGCAAAGGACAGTTGCAGTATCCCTCCTAAGAACATGTCTGTCTTCCTTGTGCCTGTGTGGCTTCACATGTGGTTTATAGCTGCTCATTGCACTGTTAAATGTTCAACAAGCATTCTGAGGGCACGTCTCCATGTGGCTTGTCTTTTTATTCTCATAGTTTTACTCAATCAATATATTTTGATTGGAATAAGCGAGTGGCATGACAGCAAAGCTGGTGACTTATCTATTAGCCCTGGAGTTGAGTATTAGTATGCTCCAAAAAACTCAGATTAATAACTGATTAATTTAAAGACACTGGGTGCTTAGTGTAACGTTTTCTGGCTTATTAAGGTAAATGTTTGGGAAGGCTGCTCTGTGGGCAGAGGAAACGTAATGATTCTGGACCTCTATATAGGTAGGTGGACATCTCAGGAAGAAAGTGGACGACAAGCAGTTATTATAGCGTTCTGTAGCCCATGCACAAACAGTCTGCAGCACGTGCAAAAAGGGTCAGGATTTTCCCGAATTCCGGTGACCTACCTGATCACTACAGAAAGTCATTTTTAAAAGATGTATTTGTTGATTTTAAAATTCATATTCCATGTGTTGCTTGCATGAGTTTATGTGCACTGCATGCATGCAGGAGCCCCTTGGAGGGCAGATCCCCTAGAACTGGCATTTCAGGAAATTGTGAACTGTGCTAGGAGACAAACTTGGGTCCTCTGCAAAAGCAGGAAGTAATCTTAACCACTGCTTCCTCCTTTGCCAGCCCTATATAAAGTATTTTTCTATATTTATGGTTTGTCCGTGTGTGTATGCGCACACGTGTGTGTGTGTGTGCGTGTGCGTGCATGCATGTGTGAAAGACAGAGGACAGCTCTGTGGTATCAGGTTCTCTCCTTCCCCTTTTACAGTCCTGGGAACGGAAGTCAGGTTGTTGGTGATCAAGACTGGGTCATCAGGCTTACATGCTGCTGTGTACCAGTATCCTCTAAAATTGAAGCATCCCCTCCTGCAGGGAAGATCTTTAAATGGGAAGGTAAACAACTCAAAATACCTTCAGGAAGTCCCTGAAGTTGACCAGATTCACTAGGCCTCTCCCTGTCAGAGTAAGCAATAAAAACTTGGAAGCCTCTGAGTCCAGACCAGCTGCCTGCAAGAAGAGCTTCAGACCTACTGAGGCACCTGGAAAGGGCACTCTCTAACCTGCTGAGCTGCCTGAAGGCTGTGCGGTGTGCTCCAGGTTCCCGGTTTTGTGAGCTGTCACCCATGCTGGGGTGAGATTCGGGGATGCAGCTGTCTTGGAGTCGTTTCTGCTTCTGTAGATTACCCTTCACCCACACTCTTTTAATAATCTCAGAAAAGGTCATTGGGTCACCAAGTTGGACTTTGGTGATATCTGCTTTGGTCTGTCATGGTTTTCCTATCTGGTGGTGAGTAGACCTGTGCGCCACAACTCCCCCAGGGAAAGTTTGTCACACAACACATGCCAAGCACTTTGACCCACTGAACCATCTTTCTGGTCCCCTACATAAAGCATCTGAAAGCTGACTGAAGTAAATGCATTCTGATTTTGTTTCTCCCATTTCCTTTAAAGGGAGTTCCCAGAATTTGACTCTTGTTCTGAATAATGTCTTTATAACCAACTTCCTCTGTTGACAAGAGACACAGTGCATTTCCGCAGCTGTGGGTACTGCAGAAGAGAGAAGCCGTTTCAAATGTTTCATTACTTAAGGTCTTTATGCACTGTTTTTAAAGTTCAAGACTTAACTTTATCTTACATATAGCTCTTTTAAACAACTATAATACAGTTTTATAATAAAACAATATGAAATTATATCCATATACTATCTCCATAGAACAAAAGGCACAGCTCTATGTAATAAATATCGGAATATTAATATATAATTGTATCTCTACAACACACCACTGCAGTTTTCCTTGTTTTAACTTCTACACTTTTGTCTTATTTTTCTCTAAAGTACTTATCAGTCAAGGCCTGATCATTCACTGGGTAGGTCTGGCTTCTGGGTGATGCATTTTTCTATTTTAGTTTTGAATTAACAAGCAGAGTAGGCAGCGTGGCTCTGTGCCCCTGCCCTGCCGGTGATCTGCTTCTCTTTCACCAACGTTGCTTTCTGCTGCCCACTCAGATCCTATCAGATGTCCCAAAATGTCCTTCATAGGTTAAAGAACCCCTTGCATGACTGTAGTTTTTAAATGTTTTCATTATTTTTATTTTTAATTTGTGAGGGGCCCACACATGTGTGTGCATGTGCCTTCAGAGGCCAGGCCAGAAGAGGGTGTCAGATCCTCTGCTGCTGGAGTTCTGGACAGTTGTGAGCCTCCTGACGTGGGTGCTGGGAACTGAACTTGAGTCCTCTGGAAAAACAGGAAATGCTCTTAGGCGATGAGCCCTCCCTATAAAATATTTGTATTCCTCCAGATGAAGTCGTTTATCATTATATCATAACTTACAACATTTCTGACTTTGAACACTTATATTCAAAGGCACAACCTTTATTAAAACATAGCTTTTAAAGTGCTCAAAAAGTTTTTAAAAATGCCATCAATCATAATGTGGCCTCGATAAGAAACTATATTAACTGCAATGAGCCTCAAGAAACATGACTGCATGCCTTTAATCCCAGCACTTGGGAGGCAGAGTCAGGTGAATCTCTGAGTTTGAGGCCAGCCTGATCTATAGAGTGAAGCTCCAGGACAGTCAAGGCTACACAGAGAAACCCTGTCTCAAAAACAAAAAGAGAAGGAAAGGAGGAAAAACAAAAGAAATATAAAATTAAGAAACATTGTAATTGTCAAGTGTTAAACGCAGTAGTCTCGCTCTCCATGGCGCGATGTTTATGGGAGCAGGTCATGCCTGTGTTCTGTCTTCTCTCCCCTTCTTTGTCACCTCCCAGAGCTGGGCACTTCTGAGAAACTCTGTCCTGACAGACTAGAGAAAACAGTCCTTATCAGAGCACTTCCTTGACTTCCAGCAGCGCGTGTGGCAGAGGTCAAAGCCATTAGCAACTCTCCGCTTGAACGTAAGTCTTGCTGGAAGTTGGAGTTATAAGGGTTGGGGTTTTTTCAGCGGTTATGTTGAGGGCTCTGTGAAGTACAGAGCCAGCCTACCCTAGGAATTCTGTAATGCTCACCAAATGAATGATGAAGATACGCTATCTTACGTAAGCACACGGCACAGAGGTAATTGCTTTCTTCTTCAGTTTGGAGGAAATCAAGAGTTGCATTTCATGTGCACCATGGTCTCATCTTAATTTCCGTACTTCAGAAACTGGCAGCCTCCGGAAGGAGGATTTCAGCTTTACTGATTCCAGGGCAGTCAGCGGCCATTTCCCTTCCCCTTCCACAGTCTCCTCCTCCATGGAATAAAATAACGAAACCTCCCCTTCGCATCGTGGTCCTCGGTGTGGGGGATGTACGAAGGGACACTTCTCATGTGACTTTCTGGTGAATGGAGCTGTACTGTGCAGGAAGTAAAGGAACAGGATGTGCCTGTGTCGGCANGGCAGGTGGGGATGAGCAGGGATGCTTTCCAGGCCTGGGGAGCCAGCAGGGAATGCTAAAGTGTGGAGTGGGCGGGCTGCATGCATGCTGTGGCTGGCAGGAAGAGCTGCTTGAAGGGACTTTCGGTGGGCGGGCTCTGGGCACTGTTTAGATAGCAATATTAGCCTCAGAGCCATCAGATAAAGGACACAGAACTATACAAGGGACACAGCTACTCTCTGGAAGGAAATCCTTGAGTTCTGTTTGTCCACTGACATGGAACCTTTATTCCTGGCTTATTAGTTCCAGAGCAGGCGGTTTTCATGCTGCTGAGGCTCAGATCCAGGATCTGGCACATAGTAGGCCCATGCTTTGTTATTCATTGACATCCCCAGTCCTTTCAACCCTTAAAAAATGTAGTCCTCTCCTTTTCTTCAAAATGCAAGTCCCTGCCCTCAGAGGTGGAGTCTGGGGACCAGAGAGATGGCTCAGTGGGTAAGAACAGCGGCTGTAAAAGCGTGAGGGCCTGAGTTTGGGTCTCTGTCACCCAGGGAAAAGCCGAGCTTGGTCGTGTGTACTAGTAGCCCATCACGGGGTGGGGAAGCAGGGACAGGAGGATCATTGGTGCTTGCTGGCCTCCAGCTTGCTGTAGGCTCAGTGACACACCCTGTTTCAAAGGAATAGCCTAGAAAGTGACAGAACGGCATTTAACATCCTTCTTTTGCCTCCGTGTGAGTTCAGGTGTAGGCACCCTCGTACATGTGCCTACAACACACACACACACACACACACACACACACACACACAGTCTGTATGATCCCTGGGTACCAACAACGTATGTGTTAGCAAGTGAGGAACATTGCTTTCTGGCACTAGATTATGTTAGTATTTCCTTAAGGTGTTAGAAATCACTTTAATGTTAATGATCATGAGAGCAGTGATTTTGGAAGCTTTCCTGTACATTTTAGAGATTGAGGTTACAGTGTGTGTGTGTGTGTGTGTGTGTGTGTGTGTGTGTGTCTTGACTCATCAGAAGTTATTTCAACAACTAAAATCTTTTCTTATGTGATTTTATTTATCTTTGAAGTACTGAGGTCAAAGACAAAATGTAAGTACCTGTAGCCATGATGGTCATTGTGGGTCAAGATGGTAACCATCCATAGAAGTTGTGTATTTTCAGAAGCCTTGCTGTTACAGTGCAGACCTAGGCAGAACATAATGAACACCTTTGAGTCTGTGTCAGCTTTACCAGAAAGCCACAGATCTCTTCTTCAGATGATAGCAGTAGATGCTGGGAAGTAACTGGAACATACAGTGTGTACTAATAACAGCACGCATTACCAGTTACTAGCCTGTTCCACAAATGTCACGTGGGACCTGAACCACCATGAGTAAGTCTTGACTAGGGGCTGCAGATGGTAAAAGAGAGAATTGATGAGGAGGACTCACGTCCCTGTACGCGAGAGCAACTGGGTGGATGGATGGTTTTTCAGCTGAAAAGAGGTCATTTAGAGACAGAAGGAGAGAGAGAGAGAAATGTGGCATAAGAGCAAAAGCAACATAGAAAATTCCAGATTGGTGGTTGGGGAATTTACCTTCAACACAGCTGCTGTTGTCAAACCAAAGCAAACCATGTTAAAAACAGAGGAAAACTACTCACAATTGTCATGCAGATTTCCTGAGCGGTGACCCACCACAAGGACGAGAGGCTTGGACTGGGGTGTGCAGTAAGAGTTTAGAGTTCCCGTTGTTTCCGCTCTCATTTTCTCTACTCGTTCTTACTCAGCCTCGGGCATCGTGTAAGCCCCGTCCTCCACTGCTTTCTCCTCATGTGTCCCATGCCACCTGCTCTTGCCACTTAGGGCTCTTTACAGGGGTTATCTTCTAAAACTATAATTTATTTCTTCCCTTTTCACACGTGTGTGTTTGCATGCATGTTTCCATATGTGGAGGCACACATGTATAACTGCATGTGCGCATGTTCTCTCTAGCTGGCTCGTCTCTGCCTTCTGAGGCTGGAATCACATGCAGCTGCTACAGCCACATAGCATTTATGTGATTCTGGAGATTCAATCCTCAACCACTTTACTCCTGGCTTAGACACAGCATGGCTTATTAGTTCCAGCCCAACCACTGGGACATCTCTCCAGCCCCTAAAGCCATAATTTTTTACTCTGAGATTTTAGTAATCTTGTTAGTTTTGCTATTATGCTACCTCTCTCTCTCTCTCTCTCTCTCTCTCT
>LOEQ01000086.1:704876-730377 GCA_001685075.1 Bramus lutescens | reverse complement strand
AGAGCTAGTTCCAGGACAGGCACCAAAGCTACAGAGAAACCTTGTCTCGAAAACTCCAAAAAAAAAAGAAAAAAGAAAAAAGATTGGGACTCAGAGTAACCAATCCAGAACAGGCCCATTCAACCCAAGTGTCTCCCACACCAACTCCTTTGACATCACCAGTGTAATGACCTCATTTCACTCTGGTTCATTCTATAGTGAATGCTAAGGAGCGCGTTACCTTGTCCAGAAAGATCCACTGTCTTCTGGTGTCCACTCTTGCCGTCAAAGAGTTCCATCACGTATTTCCCTTTGTCATTTGGAGTGGGCTCGTTGATCTGCAGCCAGATCTGCTCCCCAGTGACCCCACTCTTAACTCTGTCTGTGTACTTAATGCCAGTCCCACTGTTAAGATGAAGGAAAGTGTCATTACTGTTTCCTCTGTTTCTTACAAAGTGATATGCCATAACCCTTTATCGGCTTTCAGAAAACACAAGACCTGCTTATGCCGTTCTGCTTCAGGGTAATTATGGGCGCGGAAGCCAGGGACTTGGATTCTAAGGACCTGGGAATGATAGCCTGAACATGTACTTAACTCACCGCTGTAGCCTGGATCCCAGTGCAGATTTCAAGACCAATACTTTTCAATGGCACTAATTATCTTTGGTTTTGTGTGGGTTTATTTCTAGGATAAGGGAATATTTAAAGGTGAAAGGCCAAACTACATACTATTTTGCTGCATATTTAACACACATGCTCTGTGGCCAAACTGGATAGGTAACCACAATGGTGGGGACTATCTGTGCATGACATCTATTGATATATTGCTCCAAAGCTACTTAAAGCACATAAACGTACACTTGGTTGTGGAGTCAAAAGTGACTTCACAGCTGCGTGGCTGTCAGAGCAGTGAGGCATGGGCCCTGGTCCTGTGTGAGAGCAAAGGGGAAGAGCCCTTGCCATTGTCATCTGACTGTAGAAACACTACTGCTCTAGACAAAACAAGCGCATGGCAGTGCGGCGTTCTCAAACTGTTGAAAGTTACTTCATGGAGACTGTGTGAGACTGTGCAGTACAGGGCCAGTGAATGGTGGAGGGGGTAAAGGGGTTTGTTGCCAAGTCTGGCAACTGCAGCGAACCCCTAAAGCTCACAAGGTGGAAGGAAAGAACTGACTCTTACAAACCGTCCTCTGACCTCCACATGTGCTGTGGTGTGTGCACATGTACACACACAAAATAAAATCAGTATATAAAATTACTATATATATGCATATACAGTTATCATTATATGTGGAGAAAATAGAAGTTCTTTAAATTTGCACAAATGGGCTAACAAAACTATTGATAATATCATATTATAAACCTTTCTATTTTCTAATATCTATAAATGTATTTTCCAGAAATGCATGTACAAAGTTTATCCCTTAAGTAGAATTTCAAGATGAACTTAAAATTTTTTTTCATTAAAAAATTTTGGCTTTCATAAATACTTAGTATTTTTCTTTCAACACTACAGGCTATGTATGAGGGTATTTATTAAAATATCTGAAAATATATTAGCAATTCAAATGCCATAAGACTAGAGTAAAGAAACACATTTGTACCCTGAAGGTTTTAGCCTGAATGACAGCATTTCTTTGAGTCAGACAGGAAGAAAGTTCTCTGCTTTACATGAGTTATTTGGTTTCTGGCTGGCTCGCACAATGGTGCTTTCTATATGTTAAGTACTTCAGACAGAATGAATTCTATTGTTTCTTTTTTATTTGAGAAAGTGATATTCATAGAATTAAATGACTTGCTAGGGAAGATAAACACAGAGTCAAGGCTCTCGCCCTCTTTAAGGTGTGTTTTTTTCAGTTTGCCTCAGACTTACAGAAAACAATATTGCATTTCTCAATCCCTGAGCCGTGTACAGACAAATAAATATCAGAGAAGTTCATGTAGATGAAACCAAAACAGAAACAGCAAGTTCCTTAAAATATTTTTTTAGTGTTCCCATTAAAAAAAATTTACAAAAGATTTATTTTTAATTATGTGCACATGTGCCGGGGAGACTATATGCACATGAGTGTAGGTGTGCACAGAGGCCAGAGGTGTCAGATCTGCAGCTGGAGTTAGAGGTGGCTGTGAACATTTGACACGTTGCTGGGAATTCAGCTTGGGTCCTCTGGAAGGTAAGTATGTACTCTTCACACTGAGATCTCTCTCCAGCCCTTGAATAAATGATTCTTTTACAAAGGACACAACTTAAAGATACTATGTTTACCTATTTGATTATTACTGAGTGTGTGTGTGTGTGTGTGTGTGTGTGTGTGCGCGCGCGCGTGCATGTGCACACGCCACAGTGCATGTGTGGAGAACACTTTGTTAAAGTCAATTCTTTCCTTCCACCTAGGTCCTGGGGATGGAACTCAGGTCCAGGCGCCTTTACCCACTGAGCAATCTCACAGCTCTAAGACACAGTGTTTTGATTGATGATCCGGCTAATTTTACTCCCCTCATTCTCCAGACTGATATATTATAATGTCCTAGATGTCACAGAGGAATTTCCTAGGATTTTGGTCTATTTTAAATTTTAATTACTTCCCTGCAACATTTCCTGAAAAAAGAGAACAAAGGGCCCAAAACCCAAGCATTCCACACTGGCATTTTGCTTCTTCTTACTTTTAGAATTCAGAAAATCCCTAAGAGCACAATAAAATACCAGCTCTGATTACCTGTTCAGCTTACTTTTTTTTCTCCTTTTTTCCTACTTTCTTCTTTATAGTTCTGGGGGTTGAACTCAGGGCCTAATGCGTGCTAGGCAAGTGTTTTATCACTGAGCTATACCACTAGCCTTAGGCTCTTTTTAAAAATAGTATTTAAGTGATATATGTCTCCTCCTCTCATTCTAAACTTTCCATGCAATCTGGAGGTGTGTGTGTGTGTGTGTGTGTGTGTGTGTGTGTGTGTGTTACAATGACCTAGCTTATCTCTAGAGTCAGAATGACCCGGCATAGCCCTCAGCTCAATTAGCTGTGTGCGCACACTTGAGTCACCTCCCCCAGCTTGAGCTTCCTCTCCCGAGGAGAAAATGCCTATTGCACAGAGCTGGGGCCATGAAAAAATACACCTGTCCACTGGCTTGGAGCAATGTCCAGCCGACTGCTAGTGCCCCAGTGAAGCTATAATACAAACAGACATTGTTATCTGTATCCTCAAGGGATGCTACAGGACTTCTGGTAACAGTTCGGAATGAATGCCTAAACCGAAATTGATCTGGAGGAGGGTGCATCCCTAAAGATTGTCTATACTGTGCCTCTTTTTTGTTTCTGCCAAATATGTCTCAAGGATGCCCAGAGGTTGAGTATACTGTCAGAATTAGATTGAGAAGTCTGTTTTGGTTCAGAAACCCATGGAATTCCAGGTGAATTTGAATGTATTATCTCTATAAATCCACAAAGGCAGCATAGGATTAAGACAGACGTCAGACTCAATCCAGTTCAAACACAGGTCCTCAAAACCTTCTGAGGGTGGGCAAACAAGATGCAAGATGCTAACGCCTAGTTATGCCAGCTGCTGTAACCAACAATGATAAGCCGGGGCTCTTCTCAGGATGAGACTTCTATGGGAAATGGCTATGAACACAGATTATAGGAAACTTGGGAATCTCCTAGTGCACACTGCTTCGGTTCTGTTGTAGATCACATGGGTTGAGTGTACAGATATAGAGAGGGCTGCAAGCAGAGCTCTGGGTGGCAGGCAGACCAGAGGTAGCTTATACATAGCTGTCTCAGGTGGCGGATACATTACAGAATGTATGTATGAATGATGATATTTCTATCACAAGAAGGACATACTGTAGCCATTACTGGTACCTCACTATGCATGGGTTGAGGGAAAGACCTAACCTGAAGTAAGGGAAGGGTTCTGTCTTGTGCTCTTCACCATGAACCCTCTTACTTGAAAGGGGTAAGATTTTTGTTTTCATTCCTCCCCTGGCCAGTGGGTGAAAACGTCTACATAGCAAGTCAGTTTTCATTTACTTACTTGTGGGACCAGTTAACTTTCAAATCGTCCAGGTAGTAAGTGACAAAGGAATACAGCCGGATGCCCTCTGCTGTGCTCTGAATTTTCAGGTCTGTAGCAGACAGAGCTGAGGAAGAAAACAGCACAGTTCAAGCAGTGGTAAGCTCACCCTGAAAGGCACTTACCGAAGCATTTGTTATGGGGAGAAAATGGGAACTTACCTATCTTCCTGCACACTTCAGTCATTAGTTCTTGGAAGGCTGCAGACAGAGGGTCACAGGCAAAACTTTAGCATGAGCAGTATATAAGGTCTAATTTCAAGCTGTTAGCTCCCAGAAACTCCCTGTCTGGTGAAAGCCATTTGACGGGAGGTAAATTTGTTGACCTACTGATAATTAGTGGGTTTTGGTGAAATAACGTAATTTTCATAAGGTTTTAAAAAGGTTTCTGCTTGTTTTGACTTGTTTTCCTTGAACTGTTTGTAACTAATGTTATAGGAACATTCTAGAAAAGGCCACACTGAGATTTCCAGGAAGTCTGTTGGCTTTAGAACATTCTTCTCAAGTCTGGGGGCGCCTTAGTTTGAATTATAGGAGTTTGTTATCTGTGACATCAACTCCTAATGAATTTGCTGTCTAGGTTGCTTGGACATCCTCTGCCCAGTAATACCACAGCCCCCACCTCTTCTGAGACTTAGATGGTGAACGCTAGGCTTCAGCGCTTGACTTCAATCCTGCCGTACCGAGAAAGAGATCTGGAGGTTTGGGGTGGGGTTGTAAGTAGCTTCTAATTATCATGATATGGTTGCCCTTAGTCTCTGAAAAATGGAAGCTGCTGCTTTGCTCTGCTAATAACTGCAAGGCTTCAAATTTCATACATAAATCTTTCTTAGCACCCTTAACAATGAACCATTTTTTAGTATGTTCCTCACAGAAGGTTTTGATCTGAGAACATTTTTGTTCAGCTGTGAGAAAAATGATGATTTAAATTGGAAACAGCCTTCTATGAGTTCTATGGGATATACATTTATCTAAGGATCAAAAGTATACTTTTGATTTCTAGGAAGTCTAAAAGGGAAAGAAAATATTTTTGAAAAAGAACAGTAGGTTTCTCTGCTGGAATTTCAATTAAACCAAAATCACTGGGCACAAATCAGCATGACTTCTGTGGCCAGCCCAGCTCCAGTCGTAATTCTGGTAGCTGTGGAGCCCATAAGACAGACCCCAGCAGCTGGTAGTCACCTTCATCCACAAGTCTCAGTCTGCTCTTGTCTTTTCCTCGGTCATCTTTCAGGATAACTTCATAAAATCCAGCATCCTTCTTGGAAAACTGAGGAGAGAATGAACATTATAGTTGATCACAGTTCACATTTGGTTGCTGCAGTTGTGTGTATGTGTGTCTCTGTGTGTGCATATATGCATGTGTGTGTGTGTGAGTGTATGTTCATGTGTGTATGAGTGTATACTGTGTGACAATGGTCTTTTATCCTGTCACTTGTATTATTTTTAATAAAACACTGATTGGCCAGTAGCCAGGCTGGAAGTAGAGCTGGGGCAACAAGAACAGGAGAATTCTGGAAAGAGGAAAGCTCAGTCTGCAGTTGTCACCCAGATGTAGAGGACACATGTGAGAATGTCTCACTGATGAAAGGTACCAAGCCACGTGGCTAACACAGAAAAGAATTATGCGTTAAGATGTAAGAATTAATTAATAACAATTAATTAATAATAGGCCAACCTGTTTATGACTAATGTAGACTTCTGTGTATTTCTTTGGGACTGAACAACTGTGGGACCTGGGGGTACAGAAACCTCTGTCAACATGTGGGTATGCATGGATGTGTATAGAACATGCATGTGTGAAGAGGCCACAGATCAACCTTCAGTATTGCTCTTCAGAAGCCATCTGCCATGTTTGTTTGTGTCTAACAGTTTATTTTATGTGTATGAGTGTTCTGGCTGTACATATGTCTCTACACCATATGTGTGTTGTGACTGGGACAGTGACCCAGATCTCTAAAGAAATCAGTCCCAAACTATTTTAGTTGAGGAAGGATTACAAGAAAGTTAATAGAAGAGGGCATTGGATGTCCTAGGACTGGGGTTACGATGACTGTGAGCTGGAAATCAAATCCAGGTCCTCTGGAAGAGCAACTAGTGCTCTTAACCGCTGAGCCGTAGCTCCGGCTCCGACCCTGCACCCGGAGCTTCTAGTACCTGGAGCTCTCCAATTCGGCTAGACCAGCTGGCCACAAAGCCCTGGGATCCATCTGTCTCTGTATCTCCACCACTGGGATTGTAAGTATGTTCCTCTAGCAGTTAGATGTAAGCTGTGGTGAGTCCTTCGGGCATGGAACAACGGATGAATCTAGTTTCTGTTGAGGCAGCTCTCACATCTGTAGCCACCCACCTCTGTGATGAGCAGGGTACAGATGCCGTCCTTAAAATCATGCTTCTCATCCACTGATATCTCCCGTTCATCTTTGTACCACACAATGTGAGTCTCCTTTTTAATATTTGCCACCTGCAGGAAGAATCATAATTGCCCTCCTTGAAATAAGGAAATAAATGTTATTCTTATGATGGTAAGTAGTTTTTAACACATTGGGGTATTAAATTAGAAAAAAACACTGAACCAGAGTCAGAAGACACAGATTGGTAAAGAAAACAGTCCCAAGCTATTGTAGTCGAGAAAGGGTTACAATAAGGTGAACACCAGTGACTAAACCTATCAAGAGGATCTCTATTTCCAGCGGTAAAAGTTGTCTTAACATGGTATTTCCATGACAAATGCAGTAATGCTGCACTGGTTTGGACTAGAATGGAAACTGTCCCATAGCCAGACTCACTCTCAAAGCAGTGGGGAGATTAGTGATCAGGCCAGCCTGTGCAAATAGTACATTGCTTCAAAAACAGCTTAAAATGGATGCCAAGGAAAAGTGCCATGTACCCATTAAATCAAGGGATATCAAAGAAGTGAAGTACTCTCCAACGTTAAAACAAAGTCATTGGCCCAGCATGGCACGGTGGTAAGTATAACAGTCCCAGTGATATCAGAGGATTGCATGAGCCCAGGGGTTTGAAAGCAGCCTGGCTAACATGTGAAACCCTGCTTCCAGTCCAGAGTTCTTAGGTAGACATGAAAAGAAAGGATGCCATGTATTAATATAAACGCTTAAATAAAAATAAAAATCCCCAAACTAAAGAAAGACAATTCCTACAGTATTAAAATAGTCTTCCAGTGGATGAATAAGCTCTAATATATATCTGAAAATTTATAAAATGGATAAAGGGAGATTATAAATACATGTAAAAAAGAAGTAAGGTTTAATAACTTAATTACTTAGCAATTTTGAAAAGATGCATTAGATCCTAACCTATACATCATAATATAAATCTCAGATGGACAAAACCATCGCATATTCTTAGAGGGATCCTGAGCTTTTTCTGCAACACTTGAATTATTTTTCACAAAGAAGAATATATCCATGAATTTTTTGAAAATTAAAATTGTACGAAACAGTAAAGACTTCATGACATCAGAAAAACAACCCCCCCCAAAGATCACACTGGAGAGCTGGTAAGAGGATATATGACTACATATGACAAACATGGAGAAATGTTTACTTGTGGTGGTTTAAGTGAGGATGGTCCCCATGGGCTCATATATTTGAATACTTTGTATCCAATTGGTAGAACTGTTTGGGAAGGATTAGGTGGAGGTGTGTCACTTGGGGTGGGCATTGAGGTTTAAAAAGATTCCATGCCATTCCACAAATAATAAAAACTCAGAGACAGATATTGGGGCTCAACCTGAAGATCAGAAGAGCAGATCAGCCAAGTCACTAGAGAGACCTTTACCTCTACCAAATCTTCAGACTTTAGGGCAGGATCCTGTCTCCATGAATCCTCAGACTCCACACTCCACTGAGTTTCTGTCTCTTCCTCTTCATATTCCTCTCTCCGCCTAGCCATATTGCTCATATCTATACCTCTCTAGTACTAGGATTAAAGGCGTGTGATCCCAATACTGGGATCACTCTTGTGTATTCTTTGTATGTCTTTTAGACAGATTCAATCTTGTGTAGCCAAGGGTGGCCTAGAACTCTCTGTCTCCCAAGTCCTGGGATTAAAGGACTTGGCCTGTACGGCTGATTAGTATGGCTGCTTTGCCCTCTGATCTTCAGGCAGTTTATTAAAACACAAATAATATACTACTTTATATTCCTAATGTGCTCTCTCTGTTGTTTGCTCTCAGTCTGAGATGCATGCTCTCAGCTATTCCTGTCACCATCCATTGCTCTGCCATCATACACTCTAACCCTCAGGAACCATAAGCTCAATTAAACATTTTCTTTTATAAGATGCCTTGGTCATGGTGCTATATCACAGCAACCAAAAAGTAATTATATGTTCATTATAAACAAAAGTATTCATGTTTTCCTACACTGAAAGAATTTCAGCTATATTGTGGATGTAGCTCAGAGGCAGAGTACAAGGCCCTGCAAAACATACATACACACACACACCCTTAAAAAGTTCATCTAGTAAGTGAAAATAAGAAGCAGTACTGTTTAAACAATAATGAAGTCAGTACACAAAAGGTTATTAACTGGTTTTTAAATTACAGAAATCTATTGTGTTACTTAGGTAACACTGATAAAGATAACCAACTTGAAAATCTGCATCTGGACTGGAAAAAATTAGAAATGCTCTGGATTTGCTGAGCATACCAATCTTTTTAATTGTTTTTATTGTGCTATACATTTTTCTCTGCACCCTTCCCTTCCTCTCCCATCCCCTTCTACTCTCTCCAGTGATCTCCACACTCCCAATTTACAGGAGATCTTGTCTTTTTCTCCTTCCTAGGCAGATCCATGTATGTTTGTTGTCTAGGTTCTCTGAGGTTGTGGACTGTAGGCTAATTTTTCTTTGCTTTGTGAGTGAGTACATATTATATTTATCTTTCTGGGTCTGGGTTACCTCAGCCAATATGTTTTTTTTTATAAATCCATCCTTTTGCATGCAAATTTCAAGATGTCTTTTTTTAACTGCTGAGTAGTACTCCATTGTGTAAATTACCACATTTTCTTTATCTATTCTTCGGTTGATGGGTATTTAAGTTGTTTCCAGGTTCTGGCAATTACAAATAATGCTGCTATGAACATAGTTGAGCACATGTCCTTTGGTATGATTGGGCATCCTTTGAATATATGCCCAAAAGTGGTATTGCTGGGTTTTGAGATAGATTGTTTCCTAATTTTCTGAGAAATCGCCATACTGATTTCCAAAGCAGCTGTTCAAGTTTGCACTCCTACCAGCAATGGAGGAGTGTTCCCTTACCACACATCCTCTCCAGCATAAGCTGTCATCTGTGTTTTTGATCTTGGCCATTCTGACAGGTGTAAGATAGACTCTCAGAGTTATTTTGATTTGCATTTCTCTGATGGTTAAGGATGTTGAACATTTCCTTAAGAGTCTTTCAGCCATGTGAGTGTCATCTGTTCAGAGTTCTCTGTTTAGGTACCCCATTTTTTTTATTGGATTATTTGTTCTTTTGATGTCAAGTTTCTTGAGTTCTTTGTATATTTTGAAGATCAGCCCTCTGTCTGATGTGGGACTGGTGAAGATCTTTTCCCAATCTGTAGGTTGCCGTTTTGTCTTGTTGACCACATCCTTTGCTTTACAGAAGCTTCTCAATTTCAGGAGGTCCCATTTATTAATTGTGAGCATACCAATCATGTATGTGTGTGTGTGTTGTCTGCACAGGGACTGGGTACTTTGGCTCCAGTTTTATGACTATGCCAGATCCATGGTTCCTGTCTTGAGTCATCATGACCCCAGTCTACTTAACCTAACAATTCCTTCACTAAAATTTCATTTTAATTGGGGAAAAACTTCTTTTCTGAGTTGGATGGTCTTGCTATATAACCCCCAGGCTGTCCTCTAAGTCCTAGGCCTAAAGGATTCTCCTGAGTAGACATGATGGTACCATCATGCTCAGCTCCCAAAAGTCTTAATTCAGAGTTAGGGACTAAATTCAGGGCCTTGCACATGCTAGACAAGTGCTCTGCCCCTGAGCTACAGCCCCAAACCCTTTAAACTCTCAACGATTTTCTCAGCTAAAAATGAAATGCTAAGTGTAAGACAGCTTAGAATGCTGTTTCGAATCCCCTCCTTACCGATCTTCCCAGAGGCTAAGACCATTGACAATTCCCAACTCCAGTCCCTGAAGGGAGCACAGAGGCGACACAGGGAGACACAGCTGGGCACACTCAGCTATGTTTCTGTGTAAATCTCATGACTTAGAGAAGCTCATCAAATAAGACAGGAATTGGAGTGGGCCAGGAATAATCTACCACTAAGAACGCAGATTTAACCTAAAACGAAAGCAGTGTGTGACATTATGCAATTGACAGAAGGTGGCCATCCCTAACCTAAAGGCCAAACCCATGGCTTCACAATCTGCAGCTTTCTGAGCATCAGCACGTGTCTTAGTTAGGGGTTCTATTGCTGTAACAAAACTCCATGACCAAAAAGCAAATTGGGGAGGAAAGGTTTGTCTGGCTTATACTTCTCCATTGCTGTTCTTCACTGAAGGAAGTCAGGACAGGAACTCAAGCAGGGCAGAATCCTGGAGGCAGGAGCTGATGCAGAGGCCATGGAAGAGTGCTGTTTGCTTCCCATGGCTTGCTTAGCCTGATTTCGTATAGAACCCAGGACCAGCAGCCCATAGGCTGGGCTCTCCCCCACTGATCACTAACTGAGAAAATGCCTTCCAGCTGGATCTCATGGAGGCATTTCTTCAGCTGAGGCTCCATCCTCTCTGATGACTCTAGCTTGTGTCAAGTTGACACAAAAAACCAAGCAGTAGAGCATGGAACCACAAGTGGAACATTCCACACCACAAAACCCTGCTTCATGCGCAAAATTATTCAAAATAATGCACAGAATGCCTTCAGCTTATGTCTAAATATATGTGAAACATAAATGAATTTTATATTTGGATTTGAGTTCTCTCATACATTTCATTATACAAACAAAATTAAAAAAATCCAAAACCCCAAATAAAACAAAATTAGCCCTAAACACCAAGCACTTATGATGCAAATCACTTTGGAGAAGGGACACTAAAACTGTGGCTTGAGAGTTCATGCCATCTGTAGCTCGGGGTGACACCTTCCTTATCACATTTTCCTGCTGGTTTACTCAGAACAGTCAACAGCACAGTGCCTGTTGCTCATCACTCTGGATTAAATAGCAGAAGTGGAAAAATGGGTCCTTGTTCCACATACAGTCTCATCTTTATTCTTCCTGAGAAGAGTATTAAAAATGCATCCATCTCTTAACTTGCATTCCTTCTTAAATTTTTTTTATTGATTTTATTGAGCTACACATTTTTTCTGCTCCCCTCCCTGCCTCTCCCCTCCCCTTCAACCCTCTCCCATGGTCCCCATGCTCTCAATTACCTTGCATTTCAATAGCACGTTACATTCACCAGTCACTTCCCAGCTCAAATACTCAGCAAAATGAGGGCCTGGGAAATTTTAATGACATAAGCAATCTTTTAATTAGCTGAAAATCCAAGATCAAAGCTCATCTTAAATCTTGAGGCAATTTATATTTGAAGTAAGATTTTCTTAAAATTGTGAATTTAGTTTTAAAATAGTTTAATGTCTAAATATTTAATAACACTATTTTAAATTATTATCTTAACAAGCATTAACATAACCAGTGCTGTTCATTTAACTTTGCTATAGAAATAACCTTGGAATATTTTATACAAAAAAGTCTATTTTTACCTTGTTTCCTGATCCATTCTTGTCGCTGGAATTCAGCTTCTTTCTGGAGCTTCTTATAAACTAGAAATTGAAAAACAAGGAAGTGTGAAATTGAATTGAGCAGCACAAATACGCAAAACAGCCACTATGCTAAGTGGCCTATTTTCGTTACTATGGTACTCAGAGATTGTGACGGCTCTGCTTGTTCTAATTTTTATAGATAGAGCCAGCCTTTGAGAACTAAATAGCTTTGTGTATATGTGAGTCTGAGTGTATGTGTGTGTGTGTGTGTGTAGGCCACACACACACACACACACACACACACACATACACACGTGCGCGCGTGCGCACAGCCACCAAGACAGGTCTTACTATGAGCCTTGACTGTCCTGGAACTTAAGAGCTGGTTGGCCTTGAATTCACAGAGCTCTGCCTGCCTCTGCTACCCAAGTGCTTGGAATTAAAGCCATGCACTGCCACACCCACCTCTCCACCTTATTTTCTAAGACAGAGTTTTGGGGTTGGAGAGATGGCTCAGTGATTAAGGTCATGTATTGCTCTTGCAGAGGATTTGACTTCAAGTCTCAGCATCCAAAACTGGGCAGCTGACAGCCACCTGTAACCCCAACTCCAACACACTTCTCCACAGACCTACACAGAAACACATGCACACATACTTGAAACCACCTGTCACCACAATTCCAACACACTTCTCCACATACCTACACAGAACACAGAAACACATGCACACATACTTGAAACCACCTGTCACCCCAACTCCAATACATTTCTCCACAGAGCTACACAGAACACAGAAACACATGCACACATACTTGAAACCACCGGTCACCCCAACTCCAACACATTTCTCCACAGACCTACACAGAAACACATGCACACATACTTGAAAATAATAATAAAAAAACCCTTTTTGTTTTTAAAAGATAGGATTTCTAACTAAACTGGCTGATTGGCTGGGCAGCAAGCCCCAGGGATCCTCCTGTCCCTGCTTCCCAAGCACTGAGCTTAGTGTGAGCTGCTATGCTAGGCTCCATATGTGGGTCCTGGGAATCTGAATTCAGATCTTATTGTTTGCTGACTAGGTCATCTCCCAAGCCCCAAAACTAAACAACTTTCCCAGGGTCATAAACCTAGGAAATGATGAAGCCATACTGGCTGTTACAAATACAGACATCTATCAGCCTTTTCGCAGCTTGTGGAAGTGTCACTTTTTAAGCCATGATGGCTTTCACAGGCGTTTATTACAGCTGACCTCTACAGTCTAGTTACAATATATGACTGACAGATTGGAACACATTCAGTACTTTTACATCTTTCTTTCCAGAGTTTAATAACTTAGAGTAATCATATATTGTTAAAAAAATAGTGTCATGGTTTGTTACTATATATATAGTATATATATAGTTCTGTCTGTACTGCAGCTTTCTAGGCTGGAGAATTTAGTAATATGTACTTGTTTGCATGTGAAACTATTTAAGTCCAGTTATGCCTGAAAATCAGGAACAATTTTGGTGCCTTTTTTTTTAAAGTAATGTTCATTTCAAGAAATGGGATACTATGTGAAGTATTGACTAGATTTTGTAATGGGATACTATGGGAAGTATTGGCTAGATTTCATAATGGAATACTATGGGAAATATTTACTAGATTTTGTAATGGGATACTATGGGAAGTGTTGACTAGATTTTGTAATGGGATACTATGGGAGGTATTGATTAGATTTTGTAATGGGATACTACGGAAAGTACTGAGTAGATTTTGTAATGGGATACTCTGGGAAGTATTGATTAGATTTTGTAATGGGATACTATGGGAAGTATTGACTAGATTTTGTAATGGGATACTATGGGAAGTGTTGACTAGATTTTGTAATGGGATACTATGGGAGGTATTGATTAGATTTTGTAATGGGATACTACGGAAAGTACTGAGTAGATTTTGTAATGGGATACTCTGGGAAGTATTGATTAGATTTTGTAATGGGATACTATGGGAAGTATTGACTAGATTTGGTAATGGGATACTATGGGAAGTATTGACTAGATTTTGTAATGGGATACTATGGGAAATATTGACTAGATTTGGTAATGGGATACTATGGGAAGTATTTACTAGATTTTGTAATGGGATACTATGGGAAGTATTGACTAGATTTTGTAATGGGATACTATGGGAAATATTGACTAGATTTGGTAATGGGATACTATGGGAAGTATTTACTAGATTTTGTAAAGGGATACTGTGGGAAGTATTGACTAGATTTTGCAATGGAATATTGTGGAAAGTATTGACTAGATTTTGTAATTTGACTCAGGATTCACTAAACAGTTCCAGATGCCAGTCACGGGATCTCTTTTAAGCCATGAGGTATTTGCATCGAAATAAGTAGCCAAGTGTTCACTGACTGTCCCTCAGTATTCTTACCATCTCCAATCAGAACAAGAGTAGAATGGCCAGTTGCTTTTCCATCTTGAATTTGGAATGTGTATGTTCCCTCGTCCTCATCCTGTAGCTTCTCCATGAACATTTCAATAACGCCCGTGTTCCGGTCAATGTGCATCTTGTATTTCTTCAACGTGAAAAGATAGAGAGAAATCAGAAAGGAAGACATTTGGCTTTGAAGACAATAACCCTGATAAAAAAATGAACCCCAAGAATCATAATTTTAAAATTTCTAGACAACTAAGAAAATTGCTTTAAAAGGGAACATTATGTGGATGTATGAATTAGACAGGAATTGAGTATGAATATTTTGAAATTTCAACAATATGACCACCCAAACAAGACCTTCACAGTTGATATGCCAATGTAGATGGGGGAAATCTCATAAAGTCTCATTCCTATATGAGAGCTATGGGCAAGCAATGGCTGCCAAGAGAGGGAGAAACAGTCTTTTGTAGGATGAGCCCCCTGATAGGTTATCCAGTCCCAGGTAGTCAACCCTAAGCACATACATATACAAACCACAATAAATGGACTCAGCAGGTTGTATTAAGAGGTCATGAACTTAAAAAGGAGTAGGAGAGCATGGGAGGAGTTGGAGAGGGAGTTGGAGGGGCAGAAATGATGCATATATATTAGAATGGATACAATTATTTTTAAAAATTAAATAAAAATAAAATATTAAAAATAAATATTTTTAATTGGAAAAAATAGGGAGGGGGAAGCCTACCGGCCCTTCAAAAATTTCCTTCTTGTTAAATATATAGTTGACTTTGGCGTTGCCAGACAGCTTCTCGGCCTGCATCCAAAACCGAACCTGACCTTTCTCCAAAATTTCAACTGCCAACTCTGACTTAGTTGGGACAGCTAGGAAAAATAAAAATAGGCATAGTAAGTGATCATACTGGCAAACAACAATACTGATATAGACATACTAACAGGGAAAAAGAGTCAATACCAATAGCAATGCAGACCCCTGCTTCCTTCAAGACACAGAGACAGCGAGCACCTTACAGGGAGACCTCAGAATAAGGGAGAGAGGCCTTGGCTGTTATCCTTGGGATGCCACCCTTTTGAATCATAGTTGTCCCAATTGTGAAAACAGGGAAGGTGAAGTCATGTATAGGGGAACGTCTGGTTAACACCTGTGACTCTCCACTGCAGCTTTAGTCAAGGTTATTCAAGGGCGCTCACAAGGAAAAATGAACAGTTCTCAGATGGCCCAGGATGGCCAGCATCTAGCCCTAAGTCTGCTAGCAACAAGCTGTGTAGCAGTCAAGCTGCAGAGATGTCTTTCTTTGCATTTTCCTCTGTCCACTCCATAGAATCTCTACAGATTTGCTCTGCTTGGACATTCTGTACAGAGGAGATGCACTTGCAGAGAGAAGACAGACTCTGGGGCTGAAACGTGACCTTGAACATTTGTTCCCCTTAAGCTTTAAGCTTTATGGTTCTCACCTGTCAACATGGATATGGTGTGCTTCACTTGACTGCCAGACAATTAGCTATGGCACAACGGGAAACATTAACATACCATGGATAATGATCAGTATTTGGAAGGCAAGTTCTCCGTTCCCCCACCAAGTTTATTGATGAGAAAGCTGAATGCTAAGAGTCATGACATCTAGGCCACAGCTAAGCCCATGATTATCCTGCTATTCTGAGCTGTTCTTTGTCCCAGTTCCATTTCTCTGATGGACACTGTGGTTTTCCAATGTGATAAATGTCTGAGTGGAGCAGATAAAGGACAGTTCCCAAGACCAGAGGCTAACCCTTAGTACAAACAGCTCTTGAGAATAGAAAGTATCTTTTAGAAAAGTCTGGAGATTCCATCATGGAGGTCCTAAAAGTGAGTGGTTTGACTTGGAGTGGCAATGCAAAGGAAGGGACTGGCCTTCTTGGGAGCCTTTGATGTTCTCTGTCTGACCTGAATCACAAGAATACTGTCTAGAAGAAAACAGACCACCATGAATTCATTGAGGGCACAGAGCAAACCAAGGCATGTGCCTACATGGAGGCAGACTTTGTCAAGGTTATGGGAACAGCACTGGAGTCAGGCCTTGGGCTTCACCAGCTGTATGCAACTGGTCTAGCTGTTAGTCCCCGGCCTCATGTTCTTAAGCTCTAAAATTAAACCACCACAGTACGGAGCCTTTCCGGGTCAGTGTATGTCCAAATGACATATTCCGTCTAAATGCCCTCAAAAGGGCCTGGCACATAATAAATGCTGTATAAATGTTGGCTATTAGCATTTTTGTAACTGTTTTTCCCTCCAGTTGCTTCAATAATATCCTATAATTACAAAGCATAATGTGTTGACAACTAGGAAGCACATATCAATGTGTCTATATTTATGGCAATATGCTTATGTGTGTGTGCACAATACATTATTTGTGTAGATGGGACAAGAGCAAATGTCTGCAGATGAAGAACTGTGAGGCAGGATGTTAACGATACCACACACTCTACCCTCTGACTCACCACACTGCAATTCAATATCATTACTGGCACAGCAGGCCATATTATTTTCAGATTTTACATCTATACTTTTCATTTATCTTTTCCTTTTCCCAGATCCAAATCACCTTTTCTGGCAGTTTAGAAAACATATTATTGGTAGAGTGAAGGCACATGCTTAATGGCTTTGAAAATATTTTTAAAATGGCTTTACAGAGGGGAATTTACTACATTAAAGGATAAAGGAACAGAATATCTAAAATTTACATTCAATGAAAAATGAGACTTTTAAATCCTTATAAATATCAACAAAAGGACTTAATGTTTTCCTTGACCAGGAAGAAGTGGGTATGAATTAAAAAATTAGATATGCTGCTTTGACCCTTGTGGAAGATTTCTGAAAATGTTCCTTTAGTGACGTCATCACTGTGATTGGGGAAAGAAAATACTGGAACTGTCCCATTTAAAATGTGGTTTTAAGAGTGTAAGGAAAACTTTACTGGCTTTGGGATTTGATGCTCATGCTCAGAGTTTGAAACACGCCTTGGGCTTACCCTTTGTGCCAACCACACTGTCACAGCTAGTCTCCAACAGGAAGCTCGAGTTTGCTGTCACCCTCTCTCCGAGAAGCCACAATTATAATCCTTAGGCTTATGCAAGATACAACTTCTCAGTGTAGGTGACAACAACATGAGTCAGCTACGACTTCCTTAATTATACTATTTCCAAGCCCATATGATCATCAGACCTCGGGAGGCCCAGGTAATGTGAGCTCAGCAGTGATGCCGTCTTGACTTCTCTCCCCACCATCTTGTAGCCCAAGTGTAAATGTTGTTGGGGAAGCCATTGCCTGGCTATGTGAACAGTATTTACTAAGTAGATTAGTGCTTCTCTCAGTTTCCACCAGGCTTGAGTAGGAGATGTAAACATGACCCTTAGAGACAGCTTCTTAGGAGGGCCTAAGAACAGTCACAATAGCCAATCCTAGAAAACGAAACCAAAGCCCAGGGAAATGGAAGCGATTTGCTCAGAGTCACAGAACAAAGAATGTCCAGCAAAGCTGTCACCTTCCGTACAGTTTCCAAAAGTAACTTTTCAATCATCATCTACAACAATATCTCCAGTTCCATGGCTAATAAACACACAGAGGAAATGAAGGCCATGTGCTGGAATCTCCTGAAACTCCATAGTTGTGAAGGAGTCAACATGTGTAAGCATCAGGGAATCTTAGTTCAAAAGAGGGCGCACGAAGGATACTAAATATGCTGTAAATATGTAAAATAAGTAAATATGCTGTAAGCATCGAGGACTCTTTTAGGATCTTCCTTGAAAAGAGGGACTGTATCTACCACTTTTTAGTCTGCTTTCTCAAACACTAGATTGTTTTTCTCTGGAGGTGTCTCTACTTTGGTCACTGGGTAAGAGATCGTTTCAGACTAGTGGCCTTTTAGGTGTTATTTTCTTTCTCTTCTCTTAGGTGTCCACTGTGGAGTTTAATCTTTTATAAGGTATGTGCCTTATTTAGGGCTTATAAATAGTTCAGAAGGGCTCTTCTTCTTTACCCTATTTTCCAAGAGTATAAAATTGCTTTTATTTAGACCTTTGAATATTCTATTACAAGCCAGCATTGCAGATTTACCTAAAACATCTAAATGAGTATCGTTAGGAGATACAAGTGTGATCCAAAATTGAACATAATTACCCATACTACACCTATGGATCTTCACACTGCTCTGTAGAATGAAGCAGGAAGTATGCTTCTACTTCTTTTTTCTTTCCTCCCCTCCTTCTCTCTCTCTCTCTCTCTCTCTCTCTCTCTCTCTCTCTCTCTCCTTTCTTTACAGACAGGGTCCCAGGTAACCCAAGCCTCTATCTTCCAATTTTGCTATATAGCCTAGGATGACCTTGAATTTCTGATATTCCTGCCTCTACCTGGGATAACAGGTGTATACCACCACATCTGGTTCAAATCCAGACATCTGTGAGTGCTACAAAGGTACTCTACCAACCACAGCCCCATAAAGTGCTTTTTTTCTATGTCAGTATCTTGGCATTTCTGGAGAAAAATGGCAAAGAAAAGTGTCATTTCTAAATTCTAGAAAGTGCTTCTGTGGACACCAGCATGTGATGTATATATCGCAAGCTACTCCCTATGTCTCTTTCTCTTCCCTCCCTCCCTCCTTCCATGCCTCCTCACCCCACTTTCTTCCCTCTGACAGGTTCTACCATGTAGCCCAGCCCAGACCATGAACTCATGACTTCCCTCTCTCTATCTCCAGCTTGTTATTTTAAAGCTCTTAAGTAAAGACAGGGTTCATGTTAAGTTGTCTAGTCCGGCCTTGAACTTAGTAAACCAGGCAGGCTTTGAACTTGCCTTCCTCTTGTCTCCGCCTACAGAGTGACTAAGATCACAGGACTGAGCCATCAGGTAGGGCTTTAAACTCCTAATGTCATCGGAGTTGTCACTTGTTCTGTCATAAGGTGATGCTGGTAAAACTAGAATCTGTGACCACACCTAGTATACTTACTTGGGAACTTGTGCTCCTGACTGAGGGCAAGCAGACGTTTCATTTCTGTATGGGGAAACAGAAGACAAACCTTTACCTACTAAAACAAGTGTCACTTAATGATAACAGGAAAATTAAAGCAACGGTAGACTTTGGAGTGCATGAATTTTAAACTTACCTTCTTCATCTATCAAGTAGCTTGATGCTATTCCATCAGTGTCTGTCACATCACAAGAATAGATGCCCAAGTCATCTGTCCCAAGGTCTTTGAAGGTCATTTTTGTCCTTCAAAACAAAATATTTTTCTTAGAAATGAGCCGGAAAGGTCTGTGTGACTGTCAACTCACCTTATCGCTGATCCCCTGGACATGATACTCCCTTTGTGTGGGACACTTGTCATGTCCCTACCCACCTCCTCGCTCCCACTAAGCTAAAGTTTGGTAACTCTTGGTGTCTTGGTTGAGTGTCATTTCCACTAGGGAGACTTTTTTGACCTCTTGTAGGATGATGAGGCACAGGTATGAATGCCCTGTCTCCAAGCTGTGTTGCATATATATAATACATATCCTACAAAGACATTTTCCTGATTAGCTGGCTGGGGAGTCTAAGTTTTTCTCCTTTAGGTCAGACTGCAGGTGACTCTGGCTGTTTCTGTGCTATTCCTGTACTTTCAGAACTGATACTACACTGCATTATCCCCCTGTGTAATGCCTGGGCCTTCAGAGATAGGCTTTGCTTTCTGCTGCGTCCATGGCACCCAGCACCTTGTCTGGAACACAGCATATGAATTAATGAACAGATCAATATTCTAGATTGTTGTGTTTTTTCACTTTGGCGAGCTCCATTACCAGTCATGGTGTCATCTAAGATAAACTAAACATTTAAATGTTAAGTGAATAAATTAGAAGAAAAGTTGATAATTTGATTGTCTTTTTCTTTAGCCAAATGTGTTCTACTCCAAGAACTGTGCATTAGAGGAGTATTTTAAGGCTTATACTGGTTATGTATTTTTATAATACCAGACATAAAATAGTTATGACTTCATCTTCTTATTTCCAGGAAGTTAAGTAGGGGGAAAGGAGCTTATTTCATGTTCTTATGGTGAAACTGGAATGAGATATTAGATATATTCCTTACTTATTGCCTTTGCTTTCAACTTCTAACCGTGGAGAGTCATCAGTAGGTACGTAATCTTTGGACCAGACGAATTCTGACTTGGGTGTCATCTGATCACATTCAAAGTTCAAGGAAATAACTCCATCATCATCCACATTTACAACGACCTCTTTGGTACCTAGAAGATCATAAAAAAGGCATTTGGGACTTGTCATAGAAACCAGTTACATAAGAATTCTTGTGTTGAGATGCCTTCTTTTATTTATCCTTAGACCAAGAGCTATCCCTGGCCCCGGGGTAGGTCCCCAGTGTTCACTGCAGTTCAACTTCCATACTGTAAAATGGAATTAACCGAATCTGTTGTGTTTCATACGTGAAGTAAACACCACAGCCTCTGTGTCTGTCCAGAACTGAGGAGAAGTTGATTGACATGGACATCACAGTGAGGGAATGGATTTGATTGTCGTTATGAACAGAGTCTTAGGCAAAGCAAAAGTAGATTTATGACTTTGCTTCAATAAGTCTCCCAAATAAAACAACTCTGTATTATTTTCTTTTAAAATCCAGGAATTAATCTTGAAATGCATCACATCCCTTGAACTTATCTCCATTTAAATTTTAATATGATTCAGTAATAATCTTCTCTAGGTTGCTGTTCAAATTGCTGAGGTTATGGGGTGAGTGGAAAAAGTTCCCACATACATTCTTCCTTTGAAAAGAACATAATTCTGGGTGAGAGAATGTATGTAATGCTTACTTGTTCTACTTTCTCCTGGAAATTTCTCTCTAGTCTTTTTAAAAATGTCTTTCTAACCTTTTCTGGTGACCTTCTAGATACAGGATTTATTGAAAAACTGACATCCAATATAGCAATTTAAAGTTTGTATATCAGCACATCTATTGTCAAATCCAGTTTGAAAGAAGCAAAATGTGCTCAATTTATACAAATCCAGTCATCAGATCAACTTGCTTTGTTTTAATATAAGGAAAATTGTATTTAGTCTCAGAAAGATAGAGTTTTATTCTTTTTCAAGTATTAGAAAACTTTCCTATAGATTTTTTTCCCAAAGGAATGCTATTTTGTCTGAAGATACTACCATTAAAGACCGTCATCCTTGGCACTGTCCAATATAACCATCAAGGGTGGTGGGGAGTGCCAAAGTCCTACTAGGGATGTTCAAGAAGAAACTGAGCCCAGACAATGAGTCCCGATCCTGATAGCTGACATAATTTGTGTTCTTACTGATGGCAATGCACACTTTAAATGCATATCTGTGTATATGTCCAGAAAGTGCTGGTTAACACATGTGAAGAGTAGAAAGAACCCTAGTTTAAGCAGATGTTTTGAAGTCTTATTTTAAAGAGATGTTTATTATCATAGTTGACTCATAAGTGACCTAAAATAGCAATCAATCAAATGCTTAATTGTTCCTGAAGTGAAGCATCTGCCATATGGTCCTTGTAAAGTTGCAGGCCCTGTCTTATTTCTGTTCCTGACAGCACATGACTCATGACATAATGCTCACACCCATATTATAAAGTCTTAACCAATGTGCTCACTGGAATTTAGGCAAAGGCTGGTGCTGAAGAGTCTTTGTGCCTAGGTGGTATTACAACACAGAGTTTTCAAGAGTCACTGTGAAAATACAAAGTCAGCATATCTGTATCACTACAATGAGGACAGAAGTGATGGGTGTTAACGAAATCTTTTAACTTTTTGCATAATGTTTGCTTGGGAAGCATGACCAATTATTAATATTTATTATGTTCTTACCTGTAATCCTTTTCCAGAGAAAATGAATCACCCTGCTTGCTATTTGTTATAGTAAAGACATGACTTAAGTTTGCAAAAGAAAAGTATTATTTGAGCTAAAAACTTGATTTATTTTTTTCTTCTAAAGCTAAATACTAGAGTTTGACAAACAGGAGCAGTTCCACTAGCTTTACCTTTGTTCCAGTTCTGCAGAGAACCTTTGAACTCTAAAGCCTCACCCACTTACAACCTGGCTGCAAACCAAGAAATAACACACAGCTCCCTGAAAGCCAATGCTCATGGATCAAAGTCCAGTCTTGAGGGTCCTGCTCACACAGGAGAATTCCGGACTGTCACATGGAATCCATTTATACTTCACTAGTGACAGTTCTGATAACCCTAACTGGTTATTTCCAGGTTAAGCTTAAATAGAGACGGGTTTCCTATGACTTCTACATCCAGAACAGCCACAAGACTGCTGGTTGAGATGATCCAGCCTCATGAATACTCCAGTCAGAATTGACCACAATCCTAAATTTTCTTTGGGTCCCCATGAGATTATCAGCACCCCTAATTAGCAAGAACAATCCTAGAAAACTACACCTACATTTCCAAAAAATAGATTATGGATGTTTGTCTTTGTTTAAAGGATTGGTTACAAGTTATTATTGGTAAAGGTCTTTCCGTAGTCCGGCTCCAATTTAAGATTAAAATTGGCTTTGGAGTTGGAGTGTGGCTCTCTCTTTCTGTAAACCTAAGCGTGCTTATTAAAGTGGAACTCAAAATCTCTGTCTTATGTCAGAAGAGCCATGATATTGGTCAGAAGAAAAATAAGAATTTAAGGACTATTTTGTTGCTACTAATTTTATAATCCTTTGGTTTTATATTGACCCTTTGACAGTTTTTCTTAAGGTATTATATATATATATATAAACTTTTTGTCATATTAATGGTCATATAGAGTACTAACTAATTCTAGAAAAAGTTTTCATCTACCTTCCTGTACATGATTTCAGGTTTGAGTCTCTATCAGTTTTCTGCAGTGAACCATAAGCACACCTAACCTGAAAGTCCCCATAAGGTAGATGGGGCCCCACAATGATGAGTCCTCCAGGATTAGGATAACACCACTAAGCTGAAACTCCACCTGAGGATCAGCTTTGGACTACAGACTGCTCAGAATAATTGTGATGTGGCTTTCCTGATTTGTTTGCATCAGCATAGAATATATAGGCTCCAGTTATTGGTGTGTCCCGTACAATGTGAGGAAGGATCCAGTTAGCTTTTGGGATAGTTGTTGTTAATCTCCCCCGAAAAATTACTACAAGCTCTTTACCAGTATTCACTGGCAAACATGTTAAGAACTGAAAACAACCAGAAGGAAGATAGACAAACAAATACCTTCTTACCAGTAAAGATAACACTAAATTGCAACCTGTCCCACAAATAAGGTTGGTACTTATGGCACTGAGCTATATGCAAAAAGTGAGTAAGTTGCAGTACATGCATCAAAAAGTAATTATTGAAACAGACAATCTTTTCAATGGAATTTCATAATCTTAAAATGAGAATTAGAGAATTGATGATTGTGGTAAACTCTCAGATAAGTAGAACAGTTGAATACTTAAAACCAATGCTATTTATTTATTTACTTTTTTCATGGTGCTGAGGATCAAACTCAGGCTAGGTTTAATAGCCAAATATATCCAAACACAAGTGCGTGCCAGGATAGGATAGCTGAGCTTAGTTGATGTCCTGATGCCTCAATAGTGTTGAGAAAAGACAGAACTAACTCACTGACACATTATGGAGATTAATTTTTATAATGTAACTGGTGATATTATATAAAATATGAAGTGAAACAAAATATGTTGTTTTTCTTTCTATATTTCCTTTCAAATATACTATTTTAAACCCTATCTGATCCATTCCCTTTACCTCAAACATGTGTGAATCTTACCTCATTACCTTATAACTGACATCTAACCTAAAAAATTATGATATTTTATAATTTTGAAAAAGAACATGGTTGTTATTTGTCTTTTAAATTCAATTACAACTTAAAAATAACTTGTTTCTAGGACAGACAATGATGTAGGAATCAGTTGCAGATTCAGCTAGTATCTAAGCATTTTCCTTGTCTGTAAAACTTTTCTTGGTCAATTATATCAGGTTGGCACATGGTAACATTGTAGCAAGTAGAAAAGAGTGGTGTGAATATTTCTTCAACCTGTGCAAATTTAATTGTACCTATGATGGATGATGGTAGTTAATTTATTTCAATAAATGGACAATAAAGAAAACAAATAAAACCAGTTTGAACTATTTGGGTCTTAAGCTTTAACATATAAAAGCTTATAAAGATGACTATTTATTTAGTAGCATTTTTGTTCTCCAAAAAGTTGCTCTGATTCTTTAATTACTGACAATAGAGTTAAATTCTGTAAAAGTAGAAACTCCATCTTTCATATTTTCTGTATATACTAACATATTCTGGGCACTGGGCTGAAAACGCAACTTAAAAAAACATAGTTAAAAACTGTTATGATATTTTATTGGAACATGTTATATTAAAGCTTCCACATGACATAAATATTTTGATAAACGTCAAGTGAAATAAAGGAACTGTGCCATAGCTTTCCTACTTCATTTAACACTTACAGTCCAAAGCAAGATCCACGTCTGCTGTTCTGCAGTCAAGAAAGGACTCCCAGCGAGTAGTTTTATCTAACAGAAAGGCCAACCCACTTTCCCATGAAGTTGTATTAGAAAAGGGAACCAGAGTTTTCAATGACTTGGGATTTTTTAGGAACAACTTGTGAATTTGTTTAAAAACATGAAGGTTCACATGGCACATCGGGATTAGAGCAGAGAAAATGAAGGGTGATTTTGGACTGACAAGGCTTTAAAGATTGCCCTTGGGCTTCAGAGATGGCTCTGTTATTAGCAGTATGTTCTCCTATAGAGGACCTGTGTTTGGTTCCCAGCATTCACAACAGCCAACAACCAAATCTGACTCCAGCTCCAGGAGAGCCAACACCCTTCTCTCTGGACTTCACAGGCAACCTGTACTCTTGTACACATACCCCCCCCCACATACACATACGCATACACATACACACATACTTAGAAATTAACCTTCAAGAAAAAGAAAAGTTGTCTCTAGTCAGTGCCTCAACCTATAAAAATCCTTATTGTAGACACAGGGCCATCTGATCTTACAGTGATCTCACAGGTGGTAATGCACTGACCTCCCAGTATGAGAAGGAGCTAAGAAATGATCATGGATAACATAAACCCCTTGAAACTTAACTTAGTCTACCCCAATTTTCTCTTTTCTAAAAAAAAAAGCCAATAAATAGATAATAAATTAGTAACTGCCGTGAGGTGGTGGCACACGCCTTTAATCCCAGCACTCGGGAGGCAGAGGCAGGCGGA
>LOEQ01000086.1:668650-691908 GCA_001685075.1 Bramus lutescens | reverse complement strand
TGCACCACCACTGCCCAGTTTGAACTACGCTTTTTTTTTTTTTAAGACAGAGTCTTATTATAGCCCAGGCTGGCCTTAAATTCTTATCTTACTTGTAGAGTGCTAGGAATATAAGCCTATGCCATGTGACTTAATGTTGGGTTATTTCTAAGAGATGCATAAAAAGTGTTACAGAAAGATTGAAAATTAAACAATGAAAAGTTACATGCCGTGTAAACACCAGCTATCATCATATAAGTATCTGAGTTTTCAGATGGTCTTAGAACCCCTGTAAAAGGTTAGTTTGACCGCAAAGGGGCTGCGACCCACAGGTAGAGAACAACTGGTCTAGAACATATTCAAGTGCAGAACCTCTGTGATCCTGGTATAAAGGAGACCTTTCCTCAAAAGGACACAAGATCACTGACCATGTTTACAGCACTAAAGGTTGCTGCAATTCAGTAAGAAAGCTATGAGAAAAATGAGCAGGCATGCTATGGAAGAGGATATAAAAATGAAGCCTATATACAGGAAAAGACATTCAAATGCATTTGACACTCTGATGATCAAAACTGAGAATGTCAGAATAGCAAAATGTGGGCAAGGATGCAGAGCAGGAACTACACACTTTAGTAAGCAGTATAGAGAAAAAATGGAAGAAAGACAGAGCCACGGACTCAACAACTCTACTTTGGTAATCACCTAGAGAAACCATTGCATATATGTACTATCAGATATGTTCATTGCTATATTGCATGATGTAGTAAAAAAGATTTAAATGACCTACACAGCAATCAATAAGGGAATGGAAGGCATATTATGGTACAGTCACATGGTGGAATACTATATGTAATTTTTAAAAATCTGTACATAGCAACATGTGAGAATTCAAGGATACAATGTAGCTGGGAGGGGTGATGCATGCCTATAATACTAGTACTTTGGAGGGTGAGGAGTAGGATTACAAGTCTGAGGTTGGCCTGGGCCACATAAAGAAAACTTGCGACAGAAAACAAATAGAACTAGTTTGTGTTAGCATCCTGGTCTGTGTGTGACATTTCATAAATTTCAAATATTAGCTAGAGTGTGGTATTGACTTCCAGGGGGACTATTTCCTGGCCTGCTCTGGCCTTGTTCTGGACTTCGACTGTGCAGGTGTCTGTGAGTGCTGGGGAGCTGGTAACTAGGCCCAGCAGGTGATGCTCTACCAAAGACCAACAGCTGTGCCAACAGAGAGAGCCACTGGGGATCTGTGACAGGTAGAGTAGTAGAGGGCTCCCCAACAGGAGAATATCTGTTCCCCTTTCTGGCCATAAGAGCCACATTATAGGAGGAGGGTCAAGTAAGCTGGCCATGTCATCATGATTTTAACTGTGAAAATTGAAAAAAAATTCAGGGTTATAGGATCTAGCAATGTCTGAAGCTAGTGAAATGATCACTGATGCTTTATAAGTTTTGAAAGAAAATACCAGTTTTCATAATAAATGCACATTTTGTGGTAAATATTCTAACCATGCTTACCCTGCCTAGCTAGCCATACTATATCTACCAAGGGATATTTTTCACAAAGTCACGCCAGTGTTGACAATGAACAAAATGACACAGACCCTTTAACAGGTCCAGGGTGCGTACATGCAAGCACCGTCTCATTCACAGCATGCAGCCCATCACAGGGACACAGGCTTGCCTACCTTGTATGCCGCATCACTGACGGCTTTGATGTTGGCTTCTCTCCACTTTCCTGGCACCCCACCGATTACCTCACGGTAGTTCACATAATAGCCCGTAATCTCTGCCCCTCCAGTTGTATCTGGTTGCTTCCATCCAAGAACCATTGAGTGCCGGAAACTTTCAAGACAAGTGATGTCATAGGGCGGAGATGGTGCCGCTGTTGCAATATAAATAGCTCATAAGAGGAAAATGCACTTACGATTCTGTATACATTCACCATGCTTACCTGGTGTGCCATGCATGAGGGCACTGGTTGTAGTATACAATGAAAATGTGAGCTGAAACTTGGCGCCTGACTTGTGTATGAGAAAAAAATAGACATTGAGAAAGTGTACTGAAATCACTGAACTGAGTTTTAAAAAACATGTCTGGCAAAATGCTATGTCCTCAAAAACTGGTATTTTTCCCACAGGAAGAAATATTTTCCTCAATATGGTTTTGTTTTATTTGATCTCTGATGACAACAGAATGTGCAGATATCTTGGTTTCTGTCTCAGTTCGATTATTTGGCATCGCCATACAGTTCCAATGATTTTATGTTCATGTACACTTATGCTTATTTGGCATTGCCATACAGTTCCAATGGTTTCATGTTCATGTGCACTTACCCCGAGGCTTTGTGTATACTCCAGTTAGGAAAAGATCCTAGATCTCCGTTAAATGCACCTTTAAAAACATTCTCTAGCACAAGGCACAATCTGCCCTGTGACTTCTTCTTGGTAGATACATGTTTATCACAATGTTTTAAACTCCTGTGATTTTAGATTCCTGGTGCTAAAATGTTTCACATAGCACAAGATACTATGTAGCTATCATTGCATTGTTAGTGCCTAGCTAGTAAAATATCTGAAGGATATTTCAAAACTCCTTGTCCATTTACATGGCTTTACTGGTTCCCTTTACATTTGACCACTGAAATGATACTTTTCAATGAAGAAAGAAAGATACAGTGATAGCAAGAAATCTATCTAGATATGCAGTACATCAAGGAAATTTCCAAAGATTCGTTTGGATTATAAGAGTTACATAAATTATCACATTCCTATTCAAAACAACTTTCAGAATAAAGAAAACCTTGAGAATAAAGTTGTCTGTCTGTCTATCTATCTATCTATCTATCTATCTATCTATCTATCTATCNNTATCTATCTATCTATCTATCTATCTATCTATCTATCTATCTATTCCTTTTCTCTCTCAGATCACTTATAAGGATGGACCCTAAAGTGACTATTACATTTCTTCTTAGTTAATGGGATGAATAAGGGTTCAAAGCAAAAAAGTAGAGGAGTTATGAAAGCTGGGGTGGGTTAGGGATGGAGACTAGATAAGAGGCACCGAAAATTTATCCACACTTTATGCAACACATTGTCTCCTAGAACACACATGTAACCCACAGCACCAGCCACTCACATTTAGCTTTCTAGTAAGCCATCTTCCAGGAGCCCCTTCTGGGAAGAAGTATCATGCCTCACGGAACATAGTTCTCTATGGCTATAATACCATTCTGAACTTTTAGGAGCTGCTAAGAACTAGTGATCTGAATGAAGTACGAATGATCACTTAAAAACCTAGTTGAACAATGGAAGTTAATAACTCTGACCTCAGTACACTGTCACTTCATTAGTAAATGTTTTCCTCTACATGTTCTGAGCCTGAGCATGTCAGAGCTCATGTCAAGATCAATCAGCTTCATACAGCCTGAGTAATCATCAAGTCCTTCCTACCCTTATGTCTAGGACCTAGGGTATCTCCTCTCATTCAAAAAGTCCTGTAAACATTTTGTCATGGCTAAGAAGAAGAGATAGTGCATAAAAGTCAATCCCACATTTGATAGTGTATTCGATGAAAGCATGCTGAATGACTAATAGAAACATAAATTCAGAACCAACAAATGAGGACTGAACACAGATGAAGCATATGATCTGGACAATGAGAGGTAAGGACACTGATGGAGACAGATGAAGAGCTGGATTTGGCAGTTCTCACCTACTGGGTCCTTCTTCTTTTTCGGGGGCTCAGGTTTACTTTGCTCCTTGGGAGCTGCCTTCTGTGATGGCGGGCTGAGCTCCTCCTGAACTGATTCACTTACTGTACTCACTTCTGCCGGGCCCCGGCAGGAAGGGCTACTGGGTGGTGAAGGTTTGTTAGGTTTGCTACTGAGCAAAGCATCTTTTTGAGAGGTTGCTGGGGAGGCTCCATTCATGCCCCCCCTGAAGTCTGTTAGTCCACCAGGCGCATCACTCAGTCGAAGCCACACATCTGGAGATACTCCTCCCCCTACAGTCACCAGACAACAACAGAAACGACGTGAGCTAGACCCCGTACGTGTTACTCTTGGCTCACAGAACACACAGAAGCATTAGGACAACAAGCAGAGTGAAAAACAAATCTTGGTTTAGCAGAATTTACACTAGGGAAATTTTCAACGTCACCATATTTTGGAAGAAGAAACAAGAGCAAAACCAAACCACAGACAAAACAGGAACCATTTCTTCTGGTGGAACCAACCCAAAGGGTTTAGTTTATACAGGAAAAAGCATTTCTTGAGAAATGTATGTTCTAATATTCAACATAATAGAGAAAGGACCACAAAGTTCACAAGACACAATATTAAAGATCCTAGCTGTACAGCAGAATCATGACTGTTAGTACAACAGTAACAACTGTACCTCCTAACCCCCAAAAGAACACGTCTGCTACTGCCTACTTAAAATAATGTAAAAGAAGAAAACTAATGTTGAATATAGTTGTGGTGGTTGTTGTCCTATTGCTAGGAATTTTCAGACAGGGTCTTGGCATGCAACCCAGGATGACCTTGAATTCTTAATCTTCCTGCTTTGGCTTCTCCAGTTGTTATGGTTATAGGTATGCATCATTGCACCTGTCTATTCTTTTTACAGTGGTATTAGAGCTTCACACATCATAACTGTGTGTTCTATTACTGAGATACATACTCAGTCAAATGTATTTCTATTAATATGTTAGCATATTATAGATTTTCTTTTCTTTTTTTCTGGATTAGCTGGGTCTCTTCCCCACTCTATCCAAGATTGGGAGGTATAACACATACATACATATAATTACCTTATTAATTATGTTATTTTGTTATTTTGCAAACAGATGAGACATGATTAAGCAACCACATGTATCTTGCATGAGTTTTAGAGGCTTTATAAGAAGCATGGTAATGTCCTGTTAGGAAAAAGAAGCCGAGCTCTGCTGTGGATGAAATGGCTTTTAAGTACAAGATGGTAGAGTTATGGTGATGTACCCCTTCATGGAAGCAGGACGGCCTGCCAGGTCCCGGGATGGAATGAAGTTAGAATGAAGTTTCCTACAGTGGGGAATGTCTGAGGAAACACTAGAGATGCACAGACACTGGTAAGCGATGAAGATCTGTAACACACCAGCTATGGAAGGGTTGCTGTCAACTGGAGCCAAGAGAAAGTGACTGTTTAACTGCGGGATCATGGAGTGGAATTAGGAACTTCAAACCATTTATGGACATGATGGAAAACTGGAAAACTCATTCTTCCCTTCAGCCAAATTACAAAGGAGGAGCTTACCGATAGCAGCTTTGACTTCAATAGCTTCTGAATCCTGGGAATATTCACTAAGTCCAGCTGCGTTCACTGCTCTGACCCGGAAAATGTAGCTCTGACCAGTGGCCAACCCATGGCAAGTAAATCTAAAGAGGAGAGAGCTTTCAGAGCCTTTCCAGGATAGTGAGGCAAAATGACTAGCAGCTTAACTGAATGGCCCGGCTTTATGAAAGATTCATTTTCAAAAATGAGACCTTCAGGTAACATATGCACCTTAGATAAGAAGGCAATTTGGGCAATTTTTAAAATTCAGTCTGTCAAAAAAAAAATCAGGAGTCCTGACTTACCTTGAATGTTCATCAGAAAATGTTCAACAGGGAACAATAATACTACCTACCACATACTGATTATGCATAAAGGTGAGCTATCTAGTCTTTAAAATACAGTAGTAGGTCTGAACAAAGGAAGCACATAGTGAATAATAGGTGTGCTGACAATATCATGAGTAGCTATTTCAGGTATATACTTAAAATGTAAGGTACCGATAAATCCTGTCACAGACACCTAACTACTATGTTCTTTACACCAGGGAAGGCATCTTTGCATGATAAATTACACTGGAATCTGAAATAAAGTGAAAAATAGTTCCCAGAATTACCTCTTAGATATCAAGATCCAACAATACAATACTAATCCATGGTGTCTCCCATTTAAAACCACCATACTCCTTAATGGCTGTGACAGCTGTACATAGCATTTCATGAATCAATGTAACATTAAGTCAACCTTGAAGACTGTAACCCAGGAAATAATGGGTCTGCTAAGACTCTGTCCACTTGTCGGGCAGTTAATAAAGGGCTGTACCTTTCAGTCTAGCATCTACTTGGTTGGGTGAATATTTATTGAGCTCTTTATGGGTGAAGACATCGGAATAGTTATCACAGGTATGGAGAAGACTAACAACAGTGTCTGCTCTTCACTGGTTCCTGAATGCCCCAAGATAAAGATGGAATACATGGCTATTTCAATGTAAGAAATGAATGTCATGCAGAGCACGCTGCTGTCTTCCTTTATCTGCTGGTCTTCAGCCTCTTAGGGTCCCGCTCCACTGGGAACCAGATCCTCTGGGAGTGTACAGCCTTTGGAAAGGGCTAAGACAGAAGCTGCCAACAAGCCCATCAAACTCTTCCTAGGGACCACTTCTCAAGTTGGCCCTAAATGAAGCAGGCTCAACTGGTTGAGAAAATAATTAAAAGCAAGACAAACTACTCTCCCCACACTGAAAACAGACAGAGAGAAAAGGAAAACTATCAGGATGTCCTTGTTTTGATGGCGCTTTCCCTCTGCCTGGTCCTGGGTTTGATTACGGTGATGTGCAGAACTTAGGAAGTGCTAGAATTCCATTTCCTGTTCTTTTAAAAATACCATGTTTGGTAGAGCCTGTTATGTCTCACATGTGAGAGAGAGGAACAATGGGAAAAGATAATCCAAATGGAAAGAATCAAAGAACATAAAATGAACTTCTGAATGATATTCTGTGGGGTTTTTTTTAAGTGTTTAACATTACAAGTCTTTGTTTCCAAATATATTACATTAAACATGCTCAGCTTTAAATTCATTTGGCTATTTAAAGCAAATGTGTGTATATGTTCTTAAAAAGATTTTTTAAAACTATATCTATACGTGTGGGTGGTGGGAGAGAATGTGCCTGTGTATGGAGGTGAGGCCAGGAGAAATTATCAGACTCCTGGAATTGGAGTTATCAGTGATTGTGAGCCATCCAATGTGGGTGCTAGAAACTGAACTTGGGTCCTCTGCAAGAGCAGTATACATTTCTGACCGCTTGGTCATCTCTCTAAGCCCATATGTGTTATACCTCCATTGGCTGTGTGTACTGCATATGGCTTATAGTAATTCTGGAGCACGTACACACATACACACACACACACACACACACACACACACACTCATGCATGCACATTACCGTGAGCCCTTCACAGGGTTGTTGTTGCAGGGCTCCCATTTGCCAGAGCCAACCACACTAGACTCGATGTAGTAACCAACTAGTTCTTTGGCATCCTTGGACTCCTCCCAAGAGACCACCACTGAGGTATCTGTATTTCTACTTGGGATGATTTTTCCAGGGGGCTTGGGGATATCTATGTAAAAGAGAAAGTGATGATCAGACTCAAAGTAGTTTAACATACTTCTTTCCCATTGCATATGTGCAAGCACACATGCATAAATGTTTACACATCATGTTAAACATACATTTGCTCTGTTTTAGAATGTATTCTGCTCAAAATGTTATTTAGGAAGCATAACAGTAAATGAAATATCTATGGACACTGAAGACTATAATAGCTGTCAAATTCATGAAGTTTACTTTGCATAAACAAAACAACACTATTTTATTCTTGGTTTGGAATTTTCTCTCAACACAATGTAAAGTCACAGTTGCTCAGTCTGATCCCACACTTACCAAGTTTGTCCCCTACGATAGTCACTTCTGTTGCCTCTGAGGGTTCACCGACTCCTGCTGAATTTGAACAGCGGACACGGAAGCAGTAAGATTTACCCTCCACCAAGTCGAACAGAGCGAAGCGAGGCGACTTTACTGGGAGTTCTGTGTTGACACGCTGCCAGTTTTCTGTCCCCGCGTCGCACTGCAGCAGGAACAGTGAGTGACATCACTGGAAGCCCCCGGAGCACACAGGGGCTCACACTTACTTACCTGCCAACAGCCGCCCTGTTTCTAGAGCTGGGCTGGAGAAGAGGTGTGGAAAGGGACAGCTGAATGCCACGGGCTTCTACAGCAGCTGCGGCTTTGAGCCGTTTGATAAACTGTTCTAACACTTTACTTGTACATAAACATATTTGTCAGTCTACTTATAGAAGTCTTTATTTCAAGGTTAGTTATTTTTCTAAGTCTTAGGGTAGGTTATCATTTCAATGAACTGTTTTCAGTACCTAAATTTGTGCAGTTTTGCTATGAATGTTATTTGATTTGAGTGTTATGACTCAGGGCATCCTTCTGGCGCACATCTGGCTGCTGCCTCCTCAGAAAGGCCTGGATACATCCCGCCCTTCACCAGTTCAGAAGAGTCCGGTCCTTCTCTCATCACCCTCTACCCCTTGCCCTGCTATATATTCTCCAACTAAACCGTGTGTCACTATTTGAAACTTGTTCATTTGCTCTCTCCTCTACCGGAAAGTCCATTCCATGAGCTCAAGGGACCTCCTTGCTCACTGTCCTGCCTGAGCCCAGAAGGACACTCAAAGTTTCTTCTCTGATTATGGAGATAAAAAGATACTCATTCATGAAATTGTGTCCAAATTTTAGAATAAACCATAAAATATATTTTAAAAACTAATTTAAATATATTGGAAGGTATGGGACTACATATATGTCATCTCATCCTTCAGAAGGCTGAAGCAGGAGAAAAGCCGTGAATTCAAAGCCACTCTGAGCTGCCCAGGGACTTCTGCTGGGATGCTGAGTTAGACTCTGTCTCAAAAAAAAAAAGTAAATAAATAAATCTTATCCTTAAAATGACCTCCAGTGACTTGAATGAAGAGGTGAATCACAATTTGGGGGGAGTTAGTCAGCACAGTTATAAGACAAGTCAAAGACTTTCTCTAATCCTAGCATCCAGTTCTGCTCGATATCAGCAAAAACACAAATTTTGTTGCTCTTGCCTGAGTGTGCTATAGATTAAAAAATCATTTTCAAAATAATCTTCCAGAAATCTACATTTTATGACAGACACACTAGCTGTCAAAGATGACACAGAAGTTTGTACTACACTATTCAACGTGATCACTACTGATTTGACATGGGATGTATTCAGTAGCATGGCAGAAGGGACCCAAAGGGTCTGATCCCAGTTAGTAATGAGCTGGGTGACCTTGGAATGTGAAATGGGTACTCTGACCTCCTTGTTATCACCTGTTATAAGGCAAATTTATCAAGGTGAAACTCTAGTGTTCCTGCGATATATTTCATGATAATGTGTCATTTGTATGTGTGATATGCCCCAGGAGTGATGAAATTGTCCCACATATTTATATTCTTGACATACCTCCTCAGGGGAATACATAAGTAATCATTAATCATTTTTACTATCATAATAAAAACAATAGCTACTTTCTCTGTGCTATGGATGTTATAAGCCATCGTACTTTAACCCTCTCAGCTGCACTCCCACCGTTCTTGAGAGGAGCAGATTTCCACTTTGGAAGTAATCCAAATAATGCAGGTAGAGTACCTCTTATTTCAAATGCGTGGAACTACAAGTAGGACTGGTGTGTGTGTGTGTGTGTGTGTATGTGTGCACGTGTGTGTAAAAATCTACATATACTTTACTATTTAAGTATCCCCAATACAAAATCCAAAACATTTTGAGTGTCTTGTTGGATACTGAATTTGGATTTTTAAATTAGAAATGTTCAGCCTATAGCTGGATTTATGGATCTATGCCAAGATTATCCATGTTCAATTCTTATTTCTGCCTTGTACCTACTGTGCAATCTGGAGAAAAGTATAAAGCACATCAATTATTCAGTTTCCTTATCTATAAAAGAGGTATAATGAAAGCAAAAGTATGACCCTAACAGGGTTTCTTTTAAGAATTAGATAGGTTAACTACATGTGCAATTCAGTGATGGCCTCTGGCAAACAACACTTACTTTCATTTCTATAGATAGAAGCCGCACTAGCAAGTGACACTGCTTTGAGTGACATAACCAGATTTTTGGAAGGGAAATGAGAGAAAGTACCCAAGACGTGAAATATCTGAGGGAAAAGTTGGGGGCTGAAAAGAACACATTAGGATAGGGGAGTTTAAAAGGAAGACCCTGATTCACCTAGTTCTTTCACTATTGAGACCCTCAGTTTCAACCATCTTAGGAATCACAGACATGACTTCAGTGTTTGACTATAAGCCTGTAACGTGACAGACCAGTTCACAGTTTATGCACAAATCCCAGGTGAAATTCCAGCAAATGCAAGCACAGGAGATAATACTGTGCTGTATAAACATTCTAGGTGGGTGAAAAACATGCCAGTAGGTGAACCTTTGCAAAGGCTAATGCCTCATAAATGGTTCATCAGAAATAATTAGACTCATAGTAGAATTGCTGGATATTTAGAGAATTCTGAAATTGCATCTTAGGCCTCTTAACATGGTCTGCATCCTTATTTCTCCAGCATCCTGGATGCTGTAAGAGTAGAAAACACCCTGTGCAGCTTCTCCATAAAATGCCATACTCTTAAATATTATCTTCTCTTCAATCCAATTGTGATGTGGGATGTCCTGTATATGTGTTGCTCTGAATAAAGCTGCTTTGGCCATTGGCTTAGCATAGGAACGCCAGGCAGGAAATCTGAGTAGATATATATAGGCAGAGAGAGACAGAGGGTAGGCTAAGTCAAGCAGACGCCAGTCAGCTGCCAAGGAAACAAGACATGTAGAAAATAAGGCAATGCCATGGCCACGTGGCAGTGCATAGACTAATAGAAATTGGTAAACTTAGGATGTAAGAGCTAGCTAGAAATATGCCTGAACCAATGGCTAAACAGTGTTGTAATTAATATAGTTCTTTGTGATTATTCAGGTCTGGGGGACTGGGAAATGAAAGTGCAGTCTTTGTTTACAAATGGTGTCCAAACGTTTCCACATAAAGCCTAAGAAAGCTTTAAAAAAAAGGGGGGGAGAGTATTCTAGACAAAAAAGAACAGAGTTAAGCATGGCTTCTTGGTAGCGGCATTGTCTCTGGTAGGCTCTGTTTGCTCGAGGCAGGCAGAGTCATGGCTCCTTTAAGAGAGGCTTCCTGACAGCATTAGCGGTAAAAACTTTGCAGCTCTTTTAAGAGGTTCTGTCACCACAAATACTTAAATGGTGTTTATGAGCAGCTGGGATCAGGCTTCTTGGCGGTAGCATGAATCTAGAAATTCCACAGAGTTGTGGCAACAAATCTGGCTCCTGCCATACCTCTGCCATAAAGCTAGACTCTCAAAAAAAGTAAGAAATGAGGCAGAGCCAGCCACCAAAGCTGCAGCTTTAATCCTAGCCAGATCGCTTAGCAGACTAAAGACTCATGTGGTTAAAAAAGATAGAGATATACAGTAAAGACAAATTCAGACAGAAAAAAAAACCCTCTGAACAGTTTACAATGTACTAAAAAAATATACGTAGACTTGGAAGAGAAAAGAAAAAAAGAAACAGAGTAGTTGGGTGTGGTGGTGCATACCTTTAATCCCAGTAATTGGGAGGCAGAGGCAGGTGAGTGAGTCTCTGTGAGTTCAAGGACAGCCTGGTTTACAGAGTGAGATATAGGACAACCAAAGATACACAATAAAACCTTGTTTCAAAAAATCAAAAATTAAAAAATAAAAGTAAAAGAAACAGAGTAAAAATAAAAGAAAGCCATGTAAAGATGGAAAATACACAAGGAGTCTGGATCATATATATACTTTTTTTTGTCTGAGAATGAGCTAACTACAGAGAGACATTTCATTGTATGGGTTGCTAAGCCAAAACAACATATATATTTTAAAGCTATCTTGACTTCAAAATTTAGGTCTAAGGACATGTGACTTTGGAAAAGAGGTTCTGCTTTTGTTTCCACAGAGGATAGAAAGCTGTGTATTTCTTATTGGCTAATATGGTTTGACCAAATAAGACCCCCTGAAGCAATGGCCTAGGTGGTCCAACATCCATGACAGTTTCAGGACTGCTGGTTGAAATGGACCAACCACACAAGATACCCCATGAAAGACCTGATTAACAGCACCCCCAAACAACAGGAAGTAGTCTAAAAAACTACACCAATATTCCCAAATATTGTTTATAAATGTTTATTTTCATTTAAAGGACTTGATTATAAATGATTAATGGGTGCAGTCAAGGTCTCTCTAAAGAAAAAATGTGGATATGATATAGAAATGAATACTACTGCATTGGTATGGACTTTGGTTTATTGATACAAATTTAAGGTCAATTTTGCTATATGTATATTTCTACTCTTGTTTAAGGTATTATGTCTATACATCTCATTTAAAATGTAATATATATTTTAAAACTATGAATTAATAGATAGTCATCTATAACAGTCAAACTTGTAGTCATGCTAGTTAAGTTTTCTAGATGCACAGAGATATATTTCAGATGGATAGATATTCTTCAAACTTTTCAAAGACCTACAGAATATGGTATTTAAAATATTTTTAAAACTTAGACTTTTCTCAACAGTGAGACATGTCTGCTTGATGGGAATTGAAGAAACTTGTTTTGGAATTTGCCTTCAATGTAAGAAGGCTAACCATTTGGGCAAGAAACTGTTCTTGCTTGGACTGCTTGATGGTATGCTACATGAACTAGACATGCAGGACCCACAGAAAAGTGACTGCTTAACTTTCCAAAAGATGGGATGGTCCTTTAGGGTTCCTGCTTCATAGAAGAAACTGCCAGACATTCTTCAGGACACAGAAGAAAGCAACTGACAAACTTTGCCAATACAAGGCAGAACTGATCTTCTAATTTCCTGCTTCACTGAAAAGTCTGTCAGATACTATGGGCCTGTAGGCTGAAAATGGAGGCCCCAATGTTACAAAAGAACTTTGGGTGACTGTTCAAGCGGTAAGATGTCTCTGTCATTTCTAGAGTTTTGAAAGTTGCTTACAATGCACTTCTTGTTTACTTAGGTAATGTTATATTCTTGTGGGGTCTTTGATGGAGTTGAAGACTCCATCAAATTATATAATTATAGTTTTCCTTAGTTATGGTAAAAGATAAATTAGATATAAAACTTTAGACTCACAAAGAGAGGATAGATGATAGAGTACTTTCCTTAATTGCCCAAATGTAAAGGAACTAAATATTATAACTATAATTCTTGCTTGATAACTGTTTTGTATATGCAATTTTACTATGTTAAAGTTAAAACATTCCTTTTTAATTAGACAGAAAAGGGGAGATGATGTGGGATGTCCTTCTGTATGTGTGTTTAATGGTTGATGAATAAAGCTGTTTTGGCCAATAGTTTAGCAGAGTAAAGCCAGGCAGGAAATCCATATAGATATATATAGAGAGAGTAGGCTGAATCAAGCAGACACCGGTCAGCTGCCAAGGAAACAAGACATGTAGAAAATGAGGCAATGCCATGGCACATGGCAATACATAGACTAATAGAAAGGTTAATTTAAGATGTAAGAGCTAGCTAGAAATATGCCTGAGGCACTGGTCAAACAGTGTTGTAATCAATATAGCTTCTGTGTGATTATTCAGGTCTGGGTGGCTGGGGAACTAAAGTGCAGTCTCTGTTTACACAACTGAGCAGACTGGTAGGAAAAAATGTTTAATTGTTTAATGATAGATGATATGTACTTTGGTCTGGGGAAGTTAGAGACTTTTCAAAATTCAGGTTGATGTGACCAAAGGAAATGGTCAACAGAAGCCAGCACTGACTCATCTGAAGCACATGTCTGAGTGGGTTGTTATGCATCATTATGTTAGCAAAATGGTAATTACTGTCACAAAGTTCGTTCAGAGCCTTTTCCTGTGGAGTGTGTCAAAGAAATGCAGTGGGCATGGGTGTGTATTAAATTTATCAGGAAATGTACATTTAGCTATTACTCTATCATTGCTTCTATTAAAATAGAAAAAGGTTTAAGGTGATAACAAACATTTTATTTGGGGATAACATTTAGAAAATAGGAAACTATACATATAATTTTAGATTTCATAAAACCAGACCCTTGGAAGATTTCTAGTCTTTGTTACATGGGAAAGCAGTCATAAACTTATTGTTTACAATTTCCTGCAGATAAGAAAGAAGCAAGACATCGATCTCAGGAACATCAGACAAATGTTCACCACCAAAAATATTAATAACAAAAAATCACAGACAATAACGTGTTAATCTGGTGTAATTCTTTTTTTCTTTTCTTTTCTTTCTTTTTTTTGTTTTGTTTTTGTTTTGTTTTGAGACAGAGTTTCTCTGTGAAACAATCCTGGCTATCTTGGAACTCACTCTGTAGAGCAGGCTGGCCTTGAACCACAGAGATCGCCTGCTTCTGTCTCCCAAGTGCTTGGATTAAGGGTGTGGACCACCACCTCCTGGCACTCTAGTGTAATTCTTAAGATCCGCAAGTTTGAAATAAATAAAAGGCTATTAAGATATTTGCATACTTTACTAGTGAGAAGGCTCAGTCAGAAAGGCAACTGCCACCAAGCCCAACTACCTAATTTTGATCCTGAGACCCATATGGAAGAAGGAGAAAATCAACTTTCACAGTTTAACGTCTGGCACATGTGCTGCCGTGGGCACACTGTGTGCATGTGTGCATGCACATGTGTGTGTGTGTATGTGTGTGTGTACACACACAAAGATATTTCTATATAAATTGCATATTGGGAAATCCACACATACTTGGGTTAAGTCAACACTCTGTGGCGGAGTGGGCAGGTCTCATAGGTTGACATTTATGGCATAAAAATGACATTTTATTCAGTGCAGTATCCACTGATAAGGCCCTTCTGTTCCTACAAACAATTCCTCAACTGTCCTCCTGTAAGCAACACTAGTGAAACCCACTGATTACCAAAAACTCAAAGAACAATAATAACAAAACCTCCAAAAAACAAAACTAGACAAGAAAATAGAAGGAGAAAATAGGGGCCAGCAGGAGAAGAAAGGGAAAAGAGAAAGTATGAGTTGTACAAAAATGCCATAACAGAAGTCATTATTAGTCATAATCAATATATGTTAATACACTTCTGAAGTTTGTATATTGGCCAGGCCTGGTGGCACAAGCCTGTAATCATAGCCACTTAGGGGCAGCAATAAGATCTCAAAAGTGGGAAGTCTGTCAGAGCAGTGGTCTGGTGTGTATGAACCCTGGGTTCAGTCCCAGCACTTAAAACACATGATATCTGCACCCTGTTTTTATATTGTCACCTAATTTGTAGATGTCTCCATGAACCTATATTCCTCATAAATGGATCCTCTCATAGTAACTGTAAGGGAAGGTAACCTAACAGTTATTCTGAAATTGAATAATCAGAAGAACAATCCAGATAAAAGAGGAAAACTGAATTCCAAGTATTTTATAAAAAAATTTTATGTAATTTTGCTAAGATGAAATTTAAAACATAAGCACCAGTCTCATTTTTGTTAACAACAGCACATTACTCTGAATAAACACACAAATGTTTTTGCAGGTCAGACAAAAGCACCATCTCAATTAAATACTGATCTCATTTTTGTGGCAGTGGGCATTGAACCAAGGGCATCATAAATCCTAGGCAAGTGCTTGGTTAACAAGGGACTTGGAGCTTCATGTTAAACGAATTCTTAAATATTCTTTCAGAAGCCATGATCTTGGGAAGGAGGACTTACCACGCTGTCTGGATTCTCGTGTGTTTCTGTGCTGGCAGCAGAACCACACTTCCTTCAGTCATGCCCTGGCCAGCTCTTGGCACTTCCCCACTAGCTGCTCACAAATACTCAGCAGACCCCTTTGGATGCGGCTACACAGCTGGCTCCCGCATCATCCTCACCCAGCTCATTTCACTGTATGCTGTCCTCTAACGGTCTGATCCCAGCACGATTGTAAGACATGTGGGGGAAAGAATCCAGCATCTCAGACTGCTTCGTCACCCCGCCCCGATCTATTGTGTAGGAAGAATACAGCTTCACAGTGGTGTGTGGAGCCTTGTTGTCTTCACCTCACCCTCCTGTTTGGAATCAGCACATCTCCTCTATTCCTCTTGCCCTCTGCCCTCATCATGTTTCATCGTCCCGACAGAAGAACCAGTAGACAGACAGCCATCACTAGAGCTGTTCCATCACAAGAGAGACGGGGGCTGCTCTAGAGAACACCACCATACAGGCAATCTATAGTGCAGGAACATGAGGGAGTCTCAAGGCACCATGATGAAGTTCTATGCGTTCTTTATATTTTCAACAGAGACAGTTCATAATCTAAAGAATTTAAAGAGTTATTCCTGCTGCTGTCCTACTGTAATTACTCCGTTGTTATTAGAAACTAATAGGGGGTAGCATAGGTAATAATGCTGGGGTCTTACCTTTTCTACAAAATACATAATGCCCTCGTGACCACGCTGGCCAGGGGGTTTCCAGCTCAGCACTACGTAGCTCCGGGTGGCCTCAGTGACAGAGAGGTCTGTGGGGGGGCCAGGAATGATGCCCTCTGAAAACCAACAAGGTAAAGTGAGGTGCACATATTCAGGGGAGCCAGAGACACACGAAGAGCCACAAGTACCTCTCTCTTCCTGGCTCCACAGTGTAAAGAAACCTTATCTCCAATAGAAATAATAATAGTAATAATAATAATAATAAATCATTCATTCATTTGAGTATTCAGATGCCACTGTGCATAGCATACAGACAGATCAAGGGAAACTGGGACTGGACTTGTCTTTATATGTTTTTTAGCTAAACTGATGAAGAGAGAAATTGAACTGTGCAAAGAAGTGTGTGTTTGGTTCCAAAGTACATAAAGGAAAAACTGAAGTCTAGAGTGGGCCACAAGGTGGTGGGGTTGATTTCTGTGTCAAGGTCAAAGTGTAGGAGTCACATGGTATGCTCTGGATCTACCTCACAGTTATGACATCGTCATTAGAAAATGTCTTCCCTGCCTTCCTATTCTTCCCTTCTTCCCTCCTTCCATCCCCTCTACAACAGTTGAATTCCCCATCACTTTGAAAAGATTTGCTTCCTAAAAAAAAATGCTCAAAGGCATTTCTACAAATTTAAAAATATCCAGCATCAAACAATATAAACTCAAAATACCTGGTATTAATTAAAAGAGAAAAAAGTGTGTATAGAAAGCAAGAAAATAAAGCCTATATTAGGGGAAGAATCATTAGTAACAAACCCAGAAATACCACAGGTGACAGAATTAGTATCATCTGTGATAATTAGGAGACAAAGATCGGAAGCGGCTACAAACATAAACCATGGTTATATACATTCCACATGCTCAAGAAGGTGGAGACTGAGGGGACACAGCACCGAGGAGCTGAGAACCAATTTCAGTGGCCTCAAGTGGCGCATAACCGAAGCTCCTAGTAGAGGAGCGCGAAAGGAATCCACTAAAAATAAAGAACAGTGGAACCGCTTCAGAACAGAGGACAGCTATAAACCCACAGACCCGAGAAGCACAATATATAGGAAGAAAACCACTGATGCACATCATAATCAGAATTCTAAAACCAGAGATAAAGAGAATATCGGAGAAACAAGCAGAGAAAAAACTGCACTGCAGATCCAGGGACAAAAGTCACAGTGACAATAGTTATTGTTACAGTACAGATCTGCAGCACAAAGAACTAATCTCTCTCTCTCTCTCTCTCTCTCTCTCTNCCTCCCTCCCTCCCTCCCTCCCTCCCTCTCTCCCTCCATTAAATAGATGGTGAGATTCCAAGCCCCTTTGTGATACTGCCAGTCTTGTCAGGGATGGGACATGTGAAAGAATTCATTGGCATCTTATTGATTAAAATGAGGAAGGAGAGTGCAGATATTACATTTCTTGAATAATCTAATTGTTACATAAATGCAGGTAACTATGAAAACCATAGATTGCTTCATGGATGGTGGCTATTTCCTTAAGAAGTTAGGATGTCTTTATTCCATAGTGACCCCAAGTGGTTTTGATATTTCATTCATCTATCCACATAACGCTGATTTAAAGTATCTTTACAAAGACACAGAGAAATACCCTGTCACTAAAAGAAATGAAATGATTGTTAGCGGCCGAAATAACTGCAGTGTTCTGGGAACGAAGGCTACCTTCTGTGGCAGGCTGTCAGAAACTGGTTTTGACCAATTTAATATTTGAGGATCTAAACAACAATTTAATCTAGCAATTTATATCAAGTAATTGTGTTGCCATGGGATGAAAACTCATAAACTTGTCAAGCCATTCCCTTCTCAAATGGCATTGTTAAGACCAAAATGTGCCACAGGAAAGAGGAGGGAATCTGCGATACCTCCCTAAGCAAGCGTTTAAGTCATTGTGGAAGAGTTGATTCTTAGTTGCATCTCAGGGCATCTCTGAGGCTGCTAATATCAAGCTCTGCAGCTCTCAGCAGTGCTCTCTTCATGGGAAATTAAATTATGAAGCTGCTCTTGGATTCATTCATTTCCAACAAACCAACTCAAGAAAAATATCTACATTTCTAGGACTTCTGCCAGAGTTTTAAGTTTAAAGTTATAATGTGCAAGACTTGTTTTATCCTACAGGACTTACTGTTTCTGAGTTGGAGCATCACAATATGGCACATGTTCTAGAAACATTTTCCAGGGACCAGTGTTGGTGCTTTGTGTTCAGCGTGGTTACCCTGTGCAACACGTTCTAAGCAACAAGAGCTGTTCTCACCAGCTCTTCTGATTTCTTAGGCCAACTGCCATTTTCATTACTTTTCAGTTTTTCATTTATCATTACTCTGGCTATTTCTAATGCACTGGGATAATTTTTAAAATCTTGATGTCTGGTCCATGCAGTATTTTAAAGAGCTGCAAAACCTCCATCCACTCCTGTGACCCAAGTCCTCCCTGATCCATGGCTCCTCATGCTGCTGTTAACTGCCTCTCAACTGGACTAGTTTTTCAAAGTACTGACTGAAAACTGTCAAACTAGAATTCTATAGTCAGTGAAGATCTGTACAAGAAGGAAGGTGAAGCAAAGACCTTTTCACACAGACCAAAGGTGAAATGATTGCTAAGCAGAAAATCTGCACTAACAGAAAAATTCATTTGAAAGAAAGGCTGACAACCCAAGTAAAATCGGCATATGCTTTTTCACACATTGAAGAACTCAACGTTGTTAAATATCATGAATTTCAGCATCTTTGTAGAAATTGATAGGTTGATTTAAATTGACACGAAAAGGTGAAGAATTAGAATAGTTAAACAACTCTGAGAACAAGGACACAAGATGAGAGAGCTCAGACTCCCTGACTTATATATACTGTAGGTCAGACTTATAAACAAAGGAAGACCATAAAAGCAACAGTAGCCATGACAGTATGATATTGATGTAGAGAAAATAAAACTGGCTGGTAGGGATTCCAGAAGTAGATACACAGGAGTGAAATCAGTGGAATTTGACTGTGGTGCTGAGGCAAATTCCATGGGTAAAGATCCTCATTTCAATAGACAGTTCCAAGACACTGACAGCCACATGCAAGTCCCAATAATGACGGGTCCTCCGTACAGTCTAGAAACAGTAACCTGAAATAGGTGACTTGTTGAAACAGAAGAGCAAATGCCCTAACAATTTTAGGGGAAGAAAAGAAAGGCGAAACCCTCAGATCTAACAACAACAAATGCCAACTGACACAGCAGTGAGACACAAAAAGATGTTTGGTATTAGGAGAATACACGTCAAATACAGAGCCATCACAACAAGAATGCCAGAAAGGCTAATTTAGAAAGACTGCTCGTCCCAAGGACTAGGGACCAGTGGTCTCTCTGAGAATTCTCACATGGTGCTGATGGGAGTGTAAAGTGGACCAATCATCTCGGTAAAAACAGCAACTCCTATGAAAATGAAACTCACACCTAGCAGAGAGCCATCTATTCCACTCTTAAGGGTGTGCCTAGAGACGTGAAATGCACACATCTACACAAGCACATCTGGCTGACAGAAACTTTAACAGGACATGAATGAATTGTTATTAATTTATAGGTGCACCTACACGAACAATAAATCACAAAATAAATATGCTAACAAAAGGAAACAAAACTGAGTATGACCTATCTATGTAAAATGTGGACAATACAAACTAATGTCAGAAAGCAGGCCAGAGATGACCTGGAGACGGGGGAGAGTCTTAGAAATGGTGGGCATGTTTGCTGCTTTGGTCACAGGAATGATATCACATGTGCATACACTTATATAAAGCTTAGCAAATTGTACACTAACATATGCACAGTTCATCATGACAACTACACCATAATGTCTTTTTAAATGAAATGTGACTCTTTGGGGCCTGGAAGGAAGTGTGTTCTTGGCCTGCACAAGGCCCTGGGCTCAATCCCCAGTCCCACCACCCCCACACACAATTCTTTGTTATGTTATTTCAGCTACCATCTCTTTCCAAAGCTTCACAAACAATTATATATATTTACAAGCAAGGCTAAATTGCACACCAAAGCATCAGTAGTGGTATCTGGAACGGTCAGAGTTTTTACCTGTAGGTTCCTCTTCTGTGACAATGATCTGTCCAGTCCAGGGTGCTGAAGGACGACCTAAAGAGGACAAGCATGAAAGTTGCATGTTCACAAATGTGCTTCTGACTCTTCGACAAACCAATAAATTGGCTGCATTAGTCAAATAGGTTCTAGTTCTCTTACATGTCTTCCTATGCACCTTTGTCAACAGGTATAAGGTACCATGGGAACCCAGCCCTTGCCAGAATCTAGAGTCTTCCTGGACTGAGTTGAATTTTCTGTAGTTCCACTTCTACAATGTAAGTGAGTAACCTGTGCTCATGTAACTGCTCAGTACATAGGCCCCTCCCCCAAACCATAGGCTTCCCAGGCCTTCTTCAGAGACAACACGTTTGGGAGAAACACACCGAGGACAGTCACAACACAGTAGTTCTCTGTCTGGTATCATGAAGGTCAAGGGGAGACAAGAGGCAGATTAGGCACGAGAGCTGAATGGGGGCAAAGCGTTCCTAGTACGCTTTGAAAAGCGCTGTCTATGGGACACGGGTAAGGAAGATGGAAGAGAAAGGTGTAATGTACAGAACTCCATCCTATGGCCCTGACAGCATGGAAGAGAGAATGGTGGGTGGGAGCGATGGCTCTGCAGGTAAAGGTGCCTGCTGCCAAGACTAGTGGCGTAAGTTCGATAACCAGGACCACCACAGTAGAGGAGACAACCAACTCCTAATAACTGGTTGTCCTCTGACTTCCACACGAGCTCTGTGCCATGCATGCCCTCCCCCACACAAATATACCCATATAAATAGATAGATAAGGTATGATTGATAGATAAATAGACAGACAGACAGACAGATAGATAGAATGATAGATGATTGCTAGATAGAATGGTAGAGATGATAGATAGGAGGATAGATAGATGACAGACAGACAGACAGATGATAGACAGACAGACAGATAGATGATAGACAGTTTAGGAAAGACAGTAGAAGAAAGTGTGAGATGGAATTGTTTAACAGGGAAGAGAGCTTGAATGCAATGCAATTTTCCTTGGAATTTTGTGGCAACACTAAAAGTGACTGAGGTGAAGAATCAAACTGTAAAAGCAGAATGGGCCTGTTGCAGGAGATAGCCTTATCTCCTACTCCCTAGGGATCTGACAGAGTCAGGAAACTCTAGCTTACAACTGGCAAATAATACCACTGGCAGTCCATGAGTATCCTCTGTGCATTTGCCCTCAGCCAACAGATGCTGGCCAATGTGTGACAAGAAGTACTGGGACAGAATGAAATGCTACTATCTAGGGATTCTTAGAATGTCATCTTATTACCCCTTGTATTGGGGATGCCATACAGGTTCCCACTGAAAGCATAATTTATATACCCGAATTCAATATTCAGGCTCAGAAGATAAATATATGAAATGATTATTTTTAAGATCTTTTAGTTTATATTTTAATTGTGTCTGTGTGTGCGCACAGATGTGCGCACTTGAACAAGTCTGTGTATGTATGGGTGCATGTGAGTGCATATAAGCCACAGAGTACATATGCAGGTCAAAGGACAATCACAGGAGTTAGCACTCTCCTTCCACCATGTGGGCCCCGGGCATTGAACTCAGATAATCAGGCTTGGCAGCAGGCACCTTTACCTGCTGGACCATCTCGACAGTTCAAGATTATTTTATATTACCTAAATGGAAACCCAAATTTGGGTCAGATGTAAATTTGTTTTTCAATCAACATAGAGAAGCTAAAAGAATTGGATAGTAATGCTTGGACAAAGACTTCAAGGTAAAGAAATTCACTTTGGCTGGGTACTGCTGACACATGCCTTTAATACCAGCACTCGGGAGGCAGAGGCAGGTGGATCTCTGTGAGTTTGAGGCCAGCCTGGTTTACAGAGTGAGTTCCAGGACAGGCTCCAAAGCTACACTGAGAAACCCTGTCTTGAAAAACCAAAAAAAAAAAAAGAAGGAAAGAAAGAAAGAAAAGAGAATAAAAGAAATAAAATCACTTTGAACCATAAATGCAGTTTTATTTGGAACAATGTGAATAAAAATGATCTTTGGGCTTTTGTTCCCATATTTTATTCCATACTGACAGTTTAGAACACAAATGATCAAGATACATTTTTCTGAGTAATTTTTTAAAGATAAAATAAAATGAGGTTTTTAAAAAGCTCAGAAAATGAATCAAAAGCAAATATTTTTTATGTTCGTGGACTCACCTGAACCACAGGAGTTTCTGATCACCAAGAGATGTTTTACTCTTGCCGCCCTCTAGTGGACGGAAGATGAATTACTTTCAGTGACACCTATAGCAGTATTTTTTTTAAAGGCACGGGGAAGATGCAGAGGAGTGAAGAGAGCTTACTTTTAAGTCTAGCTTTCTCAGCTGGATCCAGAGCAGCCACGGGCTCAGAAACTCGAGATGGAAGGCCTACTCCAGTTTTATTCACAGCTCGGACGCGGAATATGTAGGAACGACCTTCTATCAAGCTGGTGACTGGAAAGCGAGCGAATTTCACAGGTGTGTCATTGCACTGAGACCAGCTATCTGTGCCCACCTCGCACCTGAGGGAAAGAGGGATCAGCAGGTTATGCTGAGTATGGCTTAAGAGCAAAGGTCCAAGGCACACATTCACCTGTCACCTCAGATCGTCCCTGTGTCAAAACCTGCAAGGCTTATTAGGTCTAGACCTCAGACACTAAAGACAATCCCACTCATGTTCAATGTATCCTTCAGGCTGTTCCTTTAAACATTTCAAGTATGTGTTAGAGAGAGAGAGAGAGAGAGAGAGAGAG
>LOEQ01000086.1:638777-659185 GCA_001685075.1 Bramus lutescens | reverse complement strand
AGGTGTGTGCTGATGTGTGTGTTTTGTATGCCTGTGGCAGATGTGTGTATGTGTTGAATGCATGAGGGAGGTGTGTGCTGATGTGTGTGTTTTGTACGCCTGTGGCAGATGTGTGTATGTGTTGAATGCATGAGGTAGGTGTGTGCTGATGTGTGCGTGTGTTGTATGCATGTGGCAGGTGTGTGCTGATGCATGTGTAGACCAGAGGCTGATGTTACTGAACCCAGAGCTGGCAGATTAGTAAGAGTGGCTGGGCAGCAAGCCCTGCAGATCCTCTTACAGGAGTCCCCCCAGCACTGGAGATACAGGTGGGAGCCATTCCCTGGCTCCAGGATCTGAACTCGGGGCCTCGTGCTCACTTGGCAAGCAGTTCAGCACCTGAGCTATCTCCTGAACCCAGTAAGAACAATGCTTTAAAATTCATGAAAGACTGAGATTCAGAAGAAGTCAATTAGATTGATAAAAGGCTCTAATGACAGAGCGAGTGGGAGTTTTGGTCTTATTGTAAGGCATCTGGATGGCACCTGCAGTTCCATCTCCATCAAAATGCCTATGAGTTAATTTTTCTATTACATACACGAAAATAAAAATTAGTATATCATCTGTATTATTTAGATTTTTAATTGTCTGTGTGTTTTGATGTTCTCAATTCTTTCTGACCACAGAGAGACTGCTCCTTCCCAGGCTATCTGAAGCTTAGCGACAGCAACCTATCTCCACAGCAGGGCTAGGACATGCAGACCAAGCATCCTGAAAACACATCTCCTTCACCTGGCCCACACCATCCTTGATCAGCCTCCCACACCCCTACCTGCCCTCTACCCTTAACAGAGAGGACTTCCACATCTCACAGTCCTCCAAAGTCAGTCTAACCACCAAGTCTACACCTTTCCCTTTCTGGATGACTCCAGTAAAGGCCACAGTTCAAGTTCTCCCAGTTTTGTGGCCTTTGGCCTCTGGAGCCATTGACCCTGGTGCTTTTCCACATGGCCCTGAGGAGACTTCTGTCTCTGAAACCTGTGGCAGAAACACTTTGTTTTCTTAAGACTACTCTGTGTCTCCTCTGTGGCTGTACATGCCTATTACGTGAAAAAACATAGAGCACAGGCTGAAAGTGCTAGGATCTCCTGGAGAGCAACACACCGCCGCACATACCTGGCCCACTCAACAGCAGTGGAAAAAGAAAGCTTAAATCCAACAACTGACAGTTTGTGGAAGAATTAAGTCCCATCACCTGTTTCCTTCCTCATCAAATCAAAGCCATGAAAAGAAATTTGGCATGAAATAATTAATACATTTGCCATATGAGATGCTTATTAAAGAGGACTTCTCCAAACAGCGTAGCTTCTTCCGTGGTAGCTTCCATAACTAAGACAGCTTTGCAAACGATGAGACTGGAGAAGCTCCATTCACTGCACTGTGTCCCACTAAAGACAGCATCCTCTTGTTAGTGACAGACACAACCTGGAAACCACGTACCTTTGCATTGGTGCCTGTGGGGATCTTTTGTACTAGGTCTAGTTTCACTGGAAAGTAATATTCCTGTTCCAGGTTAGCAGGAGGATTTTTAGATGACTCTTCTGACCGAAACATGTTTGCACTGACTGTGGCCTCAGTGATTTAAATGTGGTTGTGTCTTCTGCTTTTCACTAGGTCTTACCTCGGACAAAGACATAAGCGCTGTATTGCTCATAATACTCTCCCATTCGCACACGGATTGTGTAGAGGCCTTCGTCTTCTTTGTTGAGGTGGGAGAATGTGAGTGTTGCCCGGTCTCCACTCCAGTTCATGTTCACCCATTTTGATGGAGAAACAGGTGCTCCTAGAAATGTGAAAAAAAGAAAACAAAAAACCAGGGCTGGAGAGATGGCTCAGTGGTTAAGAGCACTGCCTGCTCTTCCANNTTCCCAGCAACCACATGGTGGCTCACAACCATCTGTAATGAGATCTGGTATACAGGTATACATGCAGGCAGAACACTGTACATGTAATAAATAAATAAATCTTTAAGAAAAAAACAAGCAAATTCGTTGACTTTACGTCCTCTGGCTCCCTTTCTTCCACTCCTCTCTCCCTCCTTCCTTCCATACCGAAAGTCACTTGACTCTTAGAACTCTCTAGCTCTTTAAGCCATTCTGGTGTGTTTAATATTAGGGAAAATACTAGACAGAAGTGAGGGGCTCCATGACAGACACATAATTTGTAACATCTGACAAAATTAAAATTTAAAGCTCTTTGTTCAAAGAGCAGAGAAGTTCAAAGTGGTGACGATCTGTAACTCCAGTTCAGGGGGACCTAATGGCCTCTTCTGTCAGGGCATACACATAATGTACAGACATATATCCAGGCAAAACAGCCATACACATAAAATTACATTTAAAAAAAGGATAAAATGATATGAACGTCAAATCATAGCATTGAACCCAGCTCTGGTAGCCCTCTAGAGCTGGCATCATTTACATTCCCCAAAAGTCAGTCCCAGCAAAAACAAAACAAATAAATAAACAGGGTAATTTTTTAAAATCTATTTTGTGTCTGTTTTTGTACTAGTTTACATATTTTATAGAAAGAATATATTTACTATAAACTTTCAAATTATAAAGAGATTATCACATTAATGTAAGATTACTAGCCAGGCAGTGATGGTGCACACCTTTGATCCCAGCACTCAGGAGGCAGATGCAAACGGATCTCTGAGTTTGAGATCAACCTGGTCTACAGAGCAAGCGCCAGGACAGCCAGGGCTATAAAGAGAAACCCCTGTCTCAGAAAACCAAAAAGAAAAAAAATTACTAATGTCTGAATTGCTTACGAAAATTTACTCTGCTGATCAATTAATAATATTAGGCCTTAATTGTTTTTTAAGGTCATAAATATTTTTAAAGTTTTATACAACTCTTATAAATGATATCTAGCTGGGTGGTAGTGGCACATGCCTTTAATCCCAGCACTTATGAGTGAGCTCAAGGCCAGTGTGGTCTATCAAATAATCTAGCTTACAAAGTAAATGTTACAGGTTTGAAAATGTTACACATATTACTTGGTGACAAGGAAATCTTACCCTCAAAAATATTTTTTTATTTGGGCATGATGGCATGTGCCTTTAATCCCAACACTGGGGAGGCAGAGGCAGGCAGATCTCTCAGTCTGAAGCCAGCCTGCTCTACATACTGTTCCAGGACAGTCAGGGCTACTCAGTGCCACCCTGTTTCAGGGAATAAACATATTCACGGTGTACACACACACAGCACACACAGAGTGTCATTATTTTGAAAGGTATGTTAAATACTTAGTACATCAGAGCATATCCCCAGCTTACAGGCTACACTAGCCCTGGGATGCAGACCTGCATCTGGCCCTTGTATCTTTCCTTAGGAAGTAAAGGAAGAACTCAGTCTACAGACTCACCATTTCTATACCACTGGACCTCTGGCTGGAAGGGTTTAATCTCAGGAGTGATGACTACCCGACAGCCCAGACTCATTGTCTCTCCTTCTCTCCCAAAAGACACATCAAACTTGTCATCAAAGTGGATGTCAAACTTGGATGCATAACCATAAGGGGTCACAGCAACTGGGTATAACAGAAACAAACACCAGTAATGTATCTCTTCAAAGGTATACAGCATTTTTAATAAGCATAGGCAGAGAGCAGCTGCAATAAAAACAGAGCAAAGTCTGTGGGCAAAAAATCAAGTTCTACATAAGAAGTACATAGAACACATCACACATCATTCTCATAACCACTAGTCAATGGGGAAACAGTTTCTCTTTGGAGCACATCTCCCGTCTGCCTAGCTTCTATATGATCATATTCCTATGAAACCTGAGAGGTCTGACTGCATCAGGTCCTGCACAGCCTTCAGAGGCCAGGTGGTTCCAGAGATGCCTGAGGGGACAGAGGGGAGTTATAAGGAAGTTCTTGACCAGCCCTAAGGTCCCAAACCCAACTGGAAAGGCACACAGGTTCTGATGTCTCCACATGCAGGATGAGCGGGACCATCAGAGACTGCCTTGGTATCAGTGGGAAGTCTGTCATAACAACCAGGACACAAAGCAGTTCACTGTCACTTCTGCAGGCCTGTGTCACACATGCTTTCCATCTGGGGGAAATGGTAGTATCTGGGAAACCTGTGGGCCAAATCCAGTCTGCTTCCTTTTATTATCATTATTATTATTATTATTATTATTATCATCATCATCATTATCATCATCATCATCATTATTAGGAATGGCTTTCATTGTTAGAGTTTTTGACAGTTGAAAAAGATAAAAATCTAATATTTATCATCTGTGAAAAGTCATAGGAAATCCAAATTTCAATGTTCATATTTATGGCTTTACTGGAATCCAGCTATGTATAATCATTTGCCTACTGCTTACAGAGGGGTTTATGTTTCATATGTTAGGAACAGGTGTGCTAAGTCAGGTGCAATCAGAAGACACTATGCAATGGAATAAACAGGGTTAAGTTGGTCTTGCAGAACCTGGCTTTAAAAAGAAGAAAAATGATAAATATGGCCATGGGAATGAGCAGGATAAGGTCAGAGGGCTGGGAAATGATAAACCAAGCCCATCATGGGGACTTTGGGGACTGGGCTATGATTTCAGAAGTACTGATATGGTGGGGAAGGAGCATTTCCATCCATTGTCTCCTCCATAGGACTGATACCAGGGATCATAACTTTGAAGTTAGGAACCATTAAGGAAGTCAAGGAATAGGTCATCTACAGACAGTGAACCAGCTGGTTAAGTGGAAGACCAAGTCAGAAGAAAGTATTGGTATTAAGTACTTTCAGAACCATCATTCATGATTTAATGTGTGGGCTGCACTGTCCTTTTCAGGCTGAGCATATAATCAGTTTCACAAACATAAACAGGCTACTTTTAAAATATAAAGAAAAAAAACAATTAAACCTGGAAACAGAATAGTAACCAAAAAATTTAAAAAACAAACTAACCACGTCTGGGTACTGAGTATTATATCCACCCTGGCAAGTACATCATAAGTATTGTGAATTATTTCATCCTTTTAAAAACCATGTTGCTTCCCTAGACTCAAGGATTCAGAACATGGTTTGGAATTTGAGCATTACTATGCTACACTTTACACAGAGATGACATGTAGTGAATGGGCTGTTAGACTTACAGCTAAGAGGCATGGAAGTCCCAGCATGGAGGCGAGTCTCATCCAATTCCCCCTTGTATCCTAGAGAAGAAAAGAGAACACATGTGAGCTACTTTGTGATTGCCTGATGTTTCAGCACTGGGAGGGGTTTGAAATGCAGTTTGAATAAAGCAAGGGCAAACCTACTCTTTACCACAACTGAGGCATACGCTGAGAGCTCTCCTTGAACATTCATCGCTGAGGCCCGGTACTGAGCCGTGTCTTCAAAGTCGCATCTGCAGAAATGCAGGGAAATGAGTGACCGTGGTGCTGACTAGTAACTGCTGGGTGTTTTGTCAGGAGATTCCATTCTAACATAACAGACTGCAAGTCAGTGGCTCATATGAGGCTCTTTAGGACTTTAAGGGACTGTCTCTGTTCCTGGGGGACATTCTATAATCTAAGTCATCTACAAATTTTCAAGCTGCAGTAGGGCAGGAAGGGAAAAGCTAACCAAGTACTAGGGCTATAAGTTAGGCAGCGAATAACTGCTTTGCATTATTGGAGGAGAAAATGCCCATCCAAGCATGTGGCTTTGTACCAGGTGTGTATACTCCAGGCTGTCCTGTCCCAGGAGGTGGGTCTCAGTCTGGTGGCATCAGGATGACAGGGAACAGAAAAAAACAACTTCTCATGATATTCCCACAGCCTCCCTGAGGCAGAAACCTGAGCAAGGCTGGTCTTATATGCCATTCTGTGTTCTAGTTTCAAAACACAAGCAACTTCATACTGTGGTTCTACTGGTGCTGGGCTCTACATGAAGTTCCAGCTCACAATGGAACCCAAGTGCTATCTGGGTGCAGAAACAGGGATGTCTTACAAAGGTGGAACAAGGAAAGAACACTCTCACAGAGGTCAAGCTGAGATTTCAAAGCAGGCTATTTTGTGTCTAATCACACTAGTTTCCGTGTTCTTCCTTGTTTCTTGGGGTTTAGTTTAGTTTCATTTGAGATACACTTGTGTCTTGTGGAAAAGAAAGACAGTAGACTCCAGGAAGGTAAATACAATCACATTTCTCAGAGCTATTTAATTTTAAAAGCAACCACAAAGCTCACTGCTGCTTCAGCAGAAGTGATCCTACTTCAGCTCAGGGCTTGGTGAATGCCAGAGACACCCAGGTTCTGTTTGAAGCCCAGCATCTTCTATAGAGGAGAAGGTAGTAAACCTTGTGAGGATGATCAGCTCCTGTTCCCTCTACAGCTCAGCACATGGGCCTTGCAGGAACCGAAAAGATGGGCACTTGTTTACTCTCTCATCCGCATAATCAGGTTTGCATTTCAAACCATCTTGGGAAACATTATATATTTTTTATGACTTGGAAACTTTGATAGAGCTTCCATTTCAAATTTCGCATAACCCAATGTCTGTCTTTGATTCGCTCACACAGATTGATGAGGCACACAATGTCCTGGTTTCTGGGGAGCTGAAGGAAAGGACATTCTCTCAGTCTATCCAGTTCTCAGTGGCACCCATCCCAGCCTCTATGCCTTTTGTTGATTAAAACAAAAGAACACAGTACTGTGAGTTCGGAATTCTGTTATGATACAGACATAGAGATGCCTACTTAAGCAATTATCTTCTTAATTTCTATAGGACATGCTCATATATAGATAAGGATAAATAAATACATACTTATCATCTTTTAGGAAATTCAAAAGGTACTGTGGGCACAGCAGACTTAGTCATGCATGCTACCTTCCAAGTTTGCATCAAGAAAAACGTACATGAATAACCATTGTGAGATAAGCTTGCACTGGGACCAGGAAGAAGGTAGATTTTGTCTGTGACCCTGAGTGACTGCTGGGTAGCACACATAAACACTGATGTTCTCTTACTTGTTGATCTCAAGAGTATGCATTCCATACCGACTTTCAATGATATATTTTCCTGGGTTTGCATGGACATTTATAGGCACCTGGTTTTTATACCTGAAAGATAATGGAAACAAGATTAATAGATTAAAGAATAATTAACTGCATGATCTCTCTCTCTCTCTCTCTCTCTCACACACACACACACACACACACACACACCCCACATGATCACTGTTCTTGTAGATAAACTTGTTAAGTGAAGTTCAACAATTCCATCTATTGAAAAAATGCAAATTACCTGAGGTTAACTAAATTCCCTAGCACTATAATCAATCTTCTCAAAGTGCTTTCTCCTCTTCCTTAAAATTTACATGAAAAATGAACCACTCACAATCTGTATGCATCTCATGTACATAACGATAATAAAAACTACAGTTATGAAACAGTAAATAGGGAAGCAACTGGTTTATATAAAATAGAAAACAGAATTACTCAATGATGCTGCTGGAAATCAGGACAGTGATATCCTGAGGTGGGTACAGGGCATGAAGGATGTGTCTTGTCTGCTGAATATTGCTTGGGTTCCATTTGGGTGCCAGTTACATGATGTACAATCCAACAAACACTAACCCAAACTCTTCCTTTATATGTAACATATATTTCTTTGTATGGACATTATACTTCAACAACAACCAAAACTGTTGGCTCTCACTAGCACGGCAGAGCGAAGCTTTGTGTTAGCGCTTGTGTTGCTGGTCCTCTCTGTAGGAGGGAAGCACAATATCCCTCCTACTAGTGCTCTCTCGTGAATAGCGCCATTGTAATGAGGGGTCATCACACTCAAGTGACTTGGTTTCTGTCATAAGTAAGCATGGCATTTGACTCAGAATAACTTCAAAGCATGAAAGGAAAGTTACAGCTGTTCTTTTCCTGTTTGCAGCTCGCTTCTCTCAGATGGTAGCCCATGCAAAAGGGCTTCTCTGTGAGACACTGATTTCCATTCATGGTACTTGACTTCTTAAGTTCTCAATAGCCAGTGCTATGGTGCCATATGAGGCTTAGCCACTTAGAGCTTTTTTAAAATTTATTTATTTATTTTTGCTTAAAAAGAAGAGGAGGAGAGAAGCAGCAAGGGGTCACTTGCTTTCCTTTTGATAATCTACTTCATGTGTGCAGGTCAAACTAATACAGCTAATAAGCACAGGTGGCAGAGAGCTCTCTGGTCCATGTACAGACAGCATCAGTACATCTAGTCCTCACAACAACCAAACAAAATGTCACTATTTAACCTCACTTCCCAGTGGAGAAACTGAGGCGTGGAAAGATCAAGGAACTCACCCTGGTCATAAGGCAGGCATAGCAGAGCTGGGATTTGAACCAGGTCTGCCTGACTCCTTACTTACATGGCATTTCCATTTCTCAGTTGTTCTCTATATAGCTACATTTCATTTCTTTTAGACTTTTTGAAATGGATATAAGGAAGGGTGGGAAGAAGGAAGTGGTATAAAGGAAGAGGAAAATATTGGTTTCAGTTAACTCTTTCACCCTAACTTTGTCCCCCTAAGATCCATGTTTTGGAAGGCTGGGGCCCAATGGTGCAGCATTATGTGGTAGTGAGGAGGGTCTTGGATCATTGGGGGCCTTATGGTGTTTTGTTAATTCCAAAATAATGAGTTACTGTAAAAGAGAAGCCCTCTTTGATCTGTGTGATCTACCACCCCACAGGCTTGCTCACCACGATTCCGTCTTCCATGATGTGACACTGCCAAGGGGACCCCATAAGAGTTGGCACCATGATGTTTGGGCTTTCAAACTGTTAGATAAGTCTACCTTTCACAGGTAGACTTAGATGTTTTGATATAGAAATGGAGAGCTCAAAGAAGAGAAGGTGGAAGTCCACTTGAATGCATGAGCACAGGGAACCACTTCCTAGATAGAACCCCAGCAGCACAGACACTGAGAGAAACAATTAACAAATGGGACCTCCTGAAACTGAGAAGCTTCTGTAAGGCAAAGGATGCTCAATCATACCACAAGGACATGTGCTCAACTAAGTTCATAGCAGCATGATTTGTAATAGCCAGAACCTGAAAACAACCTAGATGCCCCTCAGCCAAAGAATGGATAAAGAAAATGTGGTACATTTACACAATGGAGTATTACACAGTGGTTAAAAAAAATCTTGAAATTTGTGTGCAAATGGATGGGTCTATTAAAAAAATATTGGCTGAAATAACCCAGGCCCAGAAAGATAAATATGTACTCACTCATAAGTGGCCTTTAGACACAAAGGAAAAGAAAAAAAATAACCTACAGTCCACAACCTTAGAGAACCAAGAAAACAAAGAGGACCCTAAGAGAGACATACATGGATCTACATAGGAAGGAGAAAAAGACAACATCTCCTGAGTAAATTGGGAGCACGTGGAACACAGGAGAGGGTAGAAGGAGAGAGGGGAGGGAGGGACAGGAGTGGAGAAAAACGTATAACTCAATAAAAACAATAAAAAAAAGAAATGGAGAGCTAATATAATTTCTAAGGCACACTGTTCATTTTTCTTCTTTTCATGAGTCTGTGTGCATGATATTATAAGCGTGTCTCTGTGTGTTCACATGCATGTGTGTTCTAGTGCATGTGAATATAGAAGCCTAAAATTGAGATCAGCAATTTTCCTCAGCTGCTCTTCAACCCTTTCCCTTGGAACAGGACCTCTCAATCAAAAGTCAGAGCTCAACAATGTGGCTAGTCTAATAGCTACCTTGCTCTGAGGAGCCCTGCCTCTGCCTTCTGAGGCTGAAGTTACAGGCGAGTCACAATGCCTGCTTGGCATTTATGTGAATTCTGGGGGAATCCTCTTGCTTGCATGGTAGGCACTATTTCCCCAGCCCATACACATTTCTATTGGTGTTAGCATTCTCCTTTTCCACCCAGCTAGCCTGCAATGTAGCTGTCAAGACTCAGGTCAGATGCCAAGTCTTCAACACTCCTCTTTACAAGTTTTCCAAACTATGAACTGCTTTCATCTCTTGGAATCATGGTTACTCTGCTAAATATAATGTTTATCAAAATTATTGTTGGAGCAGTAAGATAGCTCTGTGGGTAACTGAACTTGCCACCAAGACTAATGATGACCAGTGTTTGATCCCTAGGACCCACATGTTGGAAGGAGAACCAACTCCAAGTTGTCCTCTGACTTCCCCACACACGCCATGGGCTGTACACACACACACACATGCACACTATATAAATATAATTTTTAAAGTTATGGTTGAGTTCGCATCTCCCCTACTAAGTTGCTAGTCCTGATATACGTTTTCTTCTGTCCCCATTCCAATGAGGGAGTCGTTGGCATATTGCATATGCTCAGTGTTGATTAAAATGATTGAGTAGAACTGTTATGTGATAAATAGTTAAATTATACCTTCATACTTTTTCACTAAAGAAATCAAGTTCTGGAAAATGCATACCCCATGCTATGGATGATTTAATGAGTGTACATGATGAGAGTGAGTTGAGGCTTTCAGAGTCCTGTTCCCCTCAGGTCTGGAATCAGGAGGGAAGTTCTAGCCTAGAGTCACAGCAGGATGGAAGATGTGCTATGTGACCTTCTCCCTACTCACAGAACACGGTACTGCTGCCTTTCTGTCTCTTGAGAGCCCGGAAGTGCTTCAGGGAGCTGTTTCAAAAAAGCTCTTGTCAGGGCCATGTGATGAGAGACAGCCATCAGCAATCCTGACTCTCAGACTCTCCCATCTGAGGGGAAATGGGTGTGCTTTCTGACTAGAGTGGCTTGGGTCAAGGGAAACTCAGCTGAGCAGCTCCCTCTTGCTTGTTTGCTTTTTCACGTGCTGGAGGGTTTTCAATAGTTCTCCCCAGCACAAGAGGGACTAAAGACTGTGGCATGTGCTGCCTGACCAAATCTGAGTGACACTGGGTTGGTTTCCATTCAGCAATGCTGTTCATAGAAAGTTTACGTTCAAGTGGCATTCGGCATCTCCCAAGGTTGCGCCACTCTTCCTGCCCTCAGGTACTGCTCGACTTAGCACCTTTATACCTTCCCGGTTAAACATGCCCAGGTCTTCTAACGTGGCCACCTGGCAGAGGAACCTGCTTTAAAATGTGCAACACTTGACTGTGGAACTCCACAGAACTCGCCATGTCAGAGAGAGAAATGAAAGGACTAAGTCACAGGGAGAGTTCATTCTATTCTGCAGGGAATGTCCGCTATCAGGTACTCAAGTTTTGGGTCACTTGAGACTGGCTGCCTTCAGTATTAAGTCAGAGTGGAAAAGAAGGGGGTTTGGCTTGCCCCCACACACTTCACAGCTTGTTGCTTCTGGAAAGTGAATTCCAAACTAGCTAGTCAACAGCTAGCTGTGGAGAGTAATCTATACCCTGGGATTGTTTCCAAAGGCTTGCTCAAATGCTTTGTGTGGATACCACTTTCCTTACACACTCTGTCCTTACACACTAATGTCAGCCTAGCGCATAGCTAATGTTGATGATGAGGGTGGTAGAGAGAGCTCCTTGGTGGAGTCAAATTCAGTGAAACAAGAAGGCTCTGAGATCCTTTCTCTGTCATGATGCCATGCAAATTGAAATGACCTCGAACGCTGGTGAGAACCCACCTTAGAGAAATAGCTACTACCCACTGTGAAACCAATTATCTGGGACTTCAGAGTTGGCTCCATGGTTAAGAGAAGAATCCAGTCAAATCTAACTGTCTCAAATAGTCCACAACCAATTTTCCTTTTTACAAATAACAGTTTTTGAGCCAGGTGTCATGTATCCCAGCCTGGCCTTGAACCCCTTACGTAACTGAGGCTGACTCTGAACTTCTGATTCTCCTGCTTCTATCTCCTGAGTGGTAGGGTTATAGGCATTCACCATCTTTCCCAGTTTATGCAGTTGTGGGGCTAGAACCAAGGATTAGTGCGGATTTGTGCATGATAGGTGAGCACTCTACCAACTGAGACACACTCCCATCCACAAAAGTGTGTGTTTTATTTTATTCTCTATGCCTTATCATTTCATTTCAAATAAGTTGGAAATACAGCTGTCTACTATAAGTGCCAGAGGATATAAGACTGCTCAGCACATCGTGCCTGTGCCCTTTAATCCCACTCTATCAGGACCAATTACTCTCCTAGGGTTCGAACATAACCTTCCAGAATGTATGCAAATGAAACAACATAAATTCTGCTTTCCCCCTTTAGACTAATAGATGCTAGGCAGGCTACTGTATAAAACAGCGTACTAAACACTAAAATTTCAAATTTCATTTTCTTCCCCCCACAAAAGTATCTTTCCTCCATGTTAACAGGGCCCTCTCCATGATGGAGGCTTCACCACCCTAGTGTGTTGGTGTCCTCTGTAACCAATTTTCCTACTGAATGAAAGCACACAAATAGGGCCCCCTCTACTTCCAGGCTGACCTGGAACCTCGAAACTGTTCTGTACCTGGCCTTGCTGAGTGTTGTGTTACTGCTGCGCATCGTTCTCTGGGTAACCTCCAAGTTCCACTTAAACAGATGGAGGCAGTAACCTGAGATTGGCCAGGAGAACAGCTGCGGCCTGCTCACTTTGTTAGACCTCAGGGACTCCGTGACCTAACAGCAGCCAGTGGAAACTTGGAGCCAAACTGTCTTTGGAAAAGGCTCTGAGGGAATCATACCCCAGGACACATGCCTCAGCAAGGCATAGCGAGGACTTTGCTGCTATCCGTGGGGCAGCGTGACCGCACCAAGCACCTCACAACCGCATTTCCTTAACCCACCTCCTCCCATGTTTCCCTCCCATTCATACCCGGTGTGGGTACCATGAGGCTGCAGTCAGGCACCAGAGAGGCCAACAATGTGGTCAACAACAGCACTGGCTCTCACCTGGTAAGGAGCTCCCTGCTCTGTGAGTAAGAGGATGCCAATGAAAACTATCCCCCTTGCGTCCATGTTGTGACATAAATTAGAATTCCAGCTGCTGCTTCTTAGAAAAGACACCATGTCCGAGAAGAGACTCAAACCCATAAGGAAGCTGTTCGCGGAGGTCTGTTCACCTGCCAGTAAAGTGGGCCTACGTTCCAGGGATCTTCTCTGGGAGAACCTTAAGATTACTAGCCTTGTGTTTGCTTTCATAATGTGACCCCCAAATTGTAGAAGCTCCTTGCTCCACAAACCTGGAGTTGTCCCTGTTGTCGCCACAGCCAGCTGCTCTATGTGCACACTGATTCCGAATATTTCTCCTCACCCAGGAGCGACTCTCAGTCTCAGGATAGTGGAAGGCACCTTCCCCACTGAGCCATCTTGCCAGCCCTCTCTTAGCTGCTCTCCGGTTCTTTTGTTTTGACTTGTATTTCTCACTGAGCATGAAAGGGGTACGTTCTCTGCAATTTCTGGCTTTTCTCTCCTGGAAGAACTGGTGTGAAGAATGAGTCTCGGGAAATGGTGTTCTCCTTTGAGTAAAAAGGAAGTCACCTCCCCAAACGCAGAAGGGAAGAGAGCAGGACGCTACCACAGAAAGGGGCTACTCTCCCAGAAATAAAGATTTCAAAGCCACAAGTACAAGATTTGTGGTCAATGTACTGTGACTGAGCTCTGTTGGTGGGGAAAACTGAAAACAGACAATACGACTATTTTTCAAATTTAAGCTGAACATCAAAAGCCATCACCTTAGTCTTCAATCTGTTTGTTTGTTTGTTTAATTATTCCTTTTCCAGGCCAACAAAGTGGACCTAAGGAGTTTAATCTCCAAAAGTGAGCCGTGCCTCCGGGAAACCCCACTGCTGGTTTAAAAACACTGTCAGGAACATGGCCCAGTTTATGTTCCAGATGCTGCATTTTACAAAACAATGCTTAAGAAATTAATATTTTTCTCCTAAACATTGCTTTGTATACTTTTAAAGGTCATCTTTAGTGTTTAAAAATAAAAAGAGCTGAGTAAGGCAGTACACTCCTGCAGTCCCTGTTTCTGGAAGTCTGAGTCAGTAGGGTCACAAATTCAAGGCTGGCCTTAATCTCAAACAAGCAAACAAAAACAGTTAATAAAAAATTTTAAATTAAAAGCAAAAAAGAAAGCTACAAAAATACTCAATGAACTCTTCTATTTGATTAAGAACTCTATTTAGTCAACATTAATATATTTAAATTTCTGACAGAAGGATTTTTTAACTTATCAAATAGTATTTATGAGAACTAAGCATTCATTTATCTTCATGGATTTCCATAGGAATGCTTGGATTTTCTTTCTCATATGGCAAGTGATACTTGAGGGGGAGAGATCTAATTCAGGGAGTCACACACACAAGGTAGGTGCTCTACCAATGAAGTTCATCTCTAGATGAGTAGTTAGACATTTTTTGTTGTTTATTTGTAGTTATGTTGGTGTATGTTTTGGTTTGGTTTTTGAACAGGGTCTCATTATGTACTCCAGGCTGGTCTTGAACTTGCAATCCTCTTTTTGAGACTCTTAGAGCTCACTTTATATACCATGCTGGCTCAAACTCTGAGGATCCTCCTGCTTCTTTTCTGAGAGTTGGGATTAAAGGTGTGTTGTGACATCAGATCCAGCTATAATTTTTAATTACATCTATCTATATATGTATCTTATCTATCTATCATCTATTATCTATGTATCTATCTTATCTCTCTATCTTTTTTCTTTCTATCTTGTGTGTGCGAGAGAATGAATGAATGAATATATATATATACAGGCATGTTGTGAAAGTTGGTTGTCTCCTTCCATCACTGTGGGTCTTGGAGCTTGAACATAGGTCATCAGGCTTGGTGGCTAGTATGGTTACATGCCAAACCATTTTGCTGGCTCAGTGTTTGCTGTTTGTTTGTTGATTTTTAAAAAGATTGATTGTTGATTCCTTTAAAGGTTGAATGGTACAACTTTATAGTCATAAGGGACAATAGCAATTGATTTTTAATTTACTTTTCTATTTCAAAATTTACAAGTTAAATTTTTAGAAATTCATTTTTGTTGAAATATTAGAAGTGTTTTGCGGCATTTCTCATCTTTGTTTATTAAAAACTATTTGCCATAGTAAAATTCATAGTCATTTTTGGCATTTTACTATTGTTGCTTTTGTTTTTGATTTAGCGGCAAAAGGGGTAGAGATGAAGCTCTCTGAGTTTTAGTTTTCTGTGTATATATACATATTTGCATGTACATGTGAAGGCTAGGTCAACATCAGGTGTCTTCATCATTCTCCACCGTACTTTTGAGACAAGGTCTTTCGCTGAACCCAGAGTGTCATGATCTGTCTAACTAAGTGATCAGCAAGCTCCGGGGCTCTTCCCGTTTCCACCCTTCAGCACCCAGCCTCCTCCATGGGTGCAGAAACCCAAACCCAGATCCTCATGTCAGCACAGCAAGCACTTTACCAGTGGAGCCGTCGCTCCCGCCTTTATGATTATAAAGTTATTAAAATGTATAATCTCTATGCAAGATCATTTGTTCTTTCCATTCATAAAACTGTCTCGATAGCTTCACCCTTTTGAAAACATGTACAAACTTATGGGTGCCTTTGCTGACTCCTGCGTATTGCTAGTTCAGGGTGTTTTCCCTGGATGTAAACTTAACTTGGTAATCAATTCTATCATCTTCCACAAAGAAAACATACCATGTGAGACGGGGTTCTGGCCAGCCTGCTACAGAGCAGTGCAATTTCACATTCTCTTTCTCCCAAACTGTGTGAGAACGAGGTTTAATGATAAACTCAGGAGCATGTAGTAGATGGTCTTCATTTAGCTTTCCGTGATATGCTTGGGTGTCTTCTAACTGAAAAAGCAAGCAAATAAACAACCACGTTTCCAAATACTACCAAATTAAAGTTACTTCTAGTGCTAAGATAACAAGTAGAAGCCAAAACGTTACTCTCCCTTTGTTTTCTTGTTTTGTTTGAGGTTTTTTATGTAGCCCAGGCTGGCTTCCAACTTACTTTATAGCCAAGGATAACTCTAAACTTCTGATCTTCCTGATTCTACATCTCAAGTGCAAGGATTACAGAATGCTATTGTACCCTACTTTGTGGGTTGTTGGGGATTGAACCTGTGACTCTATGCATTATGCAAGCAATATAAACTTAGTGCATTCTCAGACCTAATTTTTACATTTTGCTCCTTATTTTTACAGTCAGGTAAAATCACTTCCTTCTTGGTTTTAAAAATGAGTTTGGTTTTCTAAATCCTAAGATTTAGCAACACCCCTATGATATGTCCTTAAAGTGGCTTCAGAAACTTATTTAATATCTTTCAAATCTGAATATCCATGAAGTTTAAAATTCCAAAGTTTGCCTTTATTTGACCTACACATTTTGACATCTTCTCTCCTTGTTTCCGTTAGCTTTGTTTCTCTGTAACCCACGTGGTTCTGCCCTTGAAGTAACCCAGTGTGGACTACACACACACATGCTCACATACAGCTTCTTAAACATATTTCCACTCTTCTGAGTAGCATGACATTAGCTCGCCTTACTGTTTTCCTCAGTGACAGCTCTTCTGCTTTTTCTCGAATTGCAGCACTCCTCGACTTCTTTTCAAATGTTTCCTCTCGTTGAAGGGTGGACGTGGCCTGTTTGGATAGTTTGGACTGCTTAGAGGCTGTGGACTTTTTGGAGGCTGTGAGTTCTTCCTCGCTTGCAAGAAGAGTCCTCTGAGCTATGTAAGCAGCAGCTTCTTTGATTCTTTCTTCTTCTGTGTCTCTAATTCCACCAATGTGCACTTGGCTGAAACAACAGAGCAGAAGGTAGAAACAGTGTGGTAACCACAAGCTTGCCTGATTTTACTGGGCTCAGGCACTGTCCCTACCCTTAGAAAATCTGCCATTAAAAAGCCCTGGTGTGGAGCTAGAGAGATGGCTCAACAGAGCACGTGCAGAGGACCCTGGTTCAGTTCCCAGCTTCCACAGTTCCCAACTCACAACCTTCTGTAGCTCAAGTCCCTAGAGCTCTGATGCTCTCTTCTGACCTCCATGAGCAATGCATGAAGGTGGTACACTTATATACATACAAGAAAAATATTCAACACATAAACCAAAAAAAAACATCTTTAAAAATATCCTGATAAATCAGAGTCTAACTCTTTATTATAGAAGAAAGCACCTTCCTTTAACACTAAGAATGACAAGGGCAGTGATTCCTAGTATGGTTCTGGAGCCTTCCACATACGATATCTCATTCCATCCAAATAAAACCCCACAAGGTAGATGCTATCACTCCTAAATTAGATAAATAGTAACAAGACAAAAGAAGATAAATAAACAGTTAAAGGAGTTCCCCTGGGCAACTGTGTTTAAATATGATCCAGTTTACAATAAAAGATAAAGCTATTATTTTTCCAGAAAAGACGACAATGTACAATGGAATAGAGATCAAATGTCTGTGGCCTGATATGTGATGTGTGAACTCTGCTGTAGTGCACAGCCCAGAGTTGCCCAGACATGTAACATGTTCTATGTTACATAATACTCTGGTGAATAGTGGGTTTCTTTAGTCCCACAACACTTTACAGTTTGGGTTTTTAACATAAATAATTTTTAAAAGTTATTGTCATAATATGCTAATTTTGTGAAGTAACAGGCTTTCTTATTGACATTCTATACATTTTGATCATATTCATATTCCTCTAGTACCGTTTCTTACCCTCCTCCCTTGCCCTTTCAAATCTTTACTTACCCTGCTCACTTTACACTTTATAGTTTTGAATCTTTTTACTGTCCATGTATTGACTATAAACAGTATTTAATCACTCACATCTAAAGCTCTATCCCATGTCAACTGACCATATAAACAGCATGATGTCCTAATCATTCTTTTGTCATGTATCCAATGTATGACAAAAATGTCTGAAAATGAAATCCCTTGACTTCAATGAGCCTCCTTCTCAGTGGGTTCCAAGCTTCCTAAGTCCTCAATAATTGTTAGCTACTATTGACTCCTCGCTTATAATAATTACACACCAAAGGGAAAGTACACTCACCGTCCAGAGTAAATAGGCACCATGTAGTTGCCTGGCAGGTTTTCTGTCTCCTCTCCAGGCAGAAGGTTCCTCTTGGCTCTCTTTGTTTGTGGGCTCAACTTGGCTGAATAACCTTCTAATAGCAAGCTGGAATCTGTAAGTCTGAAATAAGACTCTTAACATTAGACAAAACACAAAGTACACTGAAGATATTCCAAGGGTTGACAAAGCAGGGGGTGAGGGGCATAATTAGGGGACTTTTCCTAGACTCTTAGGTCTCTAGTATTATTATCTTTTCCTTTTAGAAATGAATTCGAGTTAGAAAGATTACAGATATATAAATGTACTCTAGACGGATACTAAGAAAAAACAGTGCTTTCATGGCTTTTTTCCCTCTAAAATTTCAAGGGAGAAGAGGAAGATGTTGGTATTTTCAAATAGCTTTTGTGGATAAAGTAGTGTTTGAAATGTAGGCAATCTATATAAAGGTCTTCCTTCCTCCCTCCCNTTCCTTTTTGCAGCATTGGGACACAAGCCTCGGGCCTTGTAGGCAAGCATATAAATGGTTTTGATGCATTTTGTATTCAAGTCCTCTTAGAATATAATAGGAAATATACAATTCTTCAAACAGGAATCCTGGGCTATTCTGAGGCAGAGCCCTAGGTTCTCACTGAGACCTTTCCATATTTAACTACAGGCATATTCCAGCAGTTGAGGGAACCCTGAACTCATCAAATAAGTTTTCATTACATGGACATTTGGTGTTGGGTGATACAGTATGATAAAGAATCCTTGGGCCGGTTCTATTTGACTATGCTCACTGTGGCAAATGTGTGTAAGGAGGTAGTTCATGTTTGAATAATGAAAAACTTGACTCTCGGAGAGGTGGGAAACAGTAGAAATTATAAAAATTAACAAAACAAAAGATTAGCCTCAACCTATGTAGTGGCTGAGTTTAATAAAGTATATTTTTAATGCAGATAGTTTCATGAACTCGAGTGCATACTCCCAGGAGCCCATGTATAGGCTGAAGACTGAAAATTCCCTGGTTTCTATGCTGAGGAAGGATGTCAACAACAGGAGGCTGTGTGGGAACTCTCTGTACTTAACGTTTTCCTGTAGACTCCAACTATTTTAAAATAAAATAATATTATTAAAGACCCTAGTCTAGAGAATTCTTGAAAGGAAAGTGAAGCCTGTGAGTGGTATCTCTTGGGAAATATCAAGCCTCCCAGTTAAAATTATTCAAGCCTTGGCTACTGCCTAATGTTTAAAAAACCCTTGGAGATGCTGGTTAGAGGGCTGTACCATTAAGAGCACTTATTGCTCTTAAAGAAGACTTGGGTTCAGTTCCCAAAAATGGCTCACCACCATCTGTAACTCCAGTTCAGAAAATACAATGCCTTCTGGCATCTGAGGGCACCTGCATTCATGCAGTGCACAGATTTATGCAGGTGTGTGCACACACGTGTGCACATACATACACACACACACACGAGATAATCTTTTTTTAACATGTAGAAAAGCAAAGACAATTACCTATATCAAAAGCAGAACCATGGACCAAACATACACACAGTATAAAATACGTAATGCAAGGAAGTAAACAGTACTGTGCAAAACTAAATGGGTCAAAGATTTACAGAGTGCACAGAGGTCCAGTTTCTGAGTAGACAGTAAGCACACATGCATGAATGAGTGTGTGTATCTTGTTTATTAAAACTGTGTGGCGTGTGCAGGCTGGGCTACTGCCATTGATCCTCTGTGGTCACATGGAAGTGGCACACTCTGCTACCCAGAGTAATAGCTAGCTCATTTCTATGGAATAGCACTGAAGCGAAAGGTTAGAACCTTGAAGTGGAGCTTGTGGATTGCTTACCAATTGGAAGCCAGGGTGAAATTTGTGCCTGGCTAACTGTTCCAGCAAAAGGACTGCATTTTATACCCCAGGTCACAAAGTACAGCCTGTGCTTACACAGGTCTAAGTTTAAGGTGGTATTTGCCTCCACCTCTTTACTCCATTACTATACAAAATAAACCATGAGATAGAGTATTGCTTCCTTTATTATTTTGAGAACAGTGGAATTTTCTCATTATTATTTTATTTTTACTCTTTTCATTTTTGTTTCTACAATCAGATTTTTGCAAACTCATTTTTGAATGTTGTATTCTAGTAGAAGTTATGATATTCCATTATTTTTGTCTGCTCCTTTTTTCTGATAAGACAATATTTTAAATAATGAACTTATTACATAGGACATACCACAAATGAGACTGTCCCATTCTCACGGGCAAATCAGAGCAGTTGAGTTTTTTTATTGATTTTTATTGAGCGCTACATTTTTCTTTGCTCCCCGCCCTGCTGCTCCCCTCTCCCCTTCAACCCTCCGCCAAGGTCCCCATGCTCCCAAGTTGCTCAGGAGATCTTGTCTTTTTCTACTTCCCATGTAGATTAGATCCATGTAAGTC
>LOEQ01000086.1:606409-624577 GCA_001685075.1 Bramus lutescens | reverse complement strand
AGCACAGAAGTGGTCCATCTACAAGCCATAGCAACCATCTCGTGGAAGCACAGAAGTGGTCCATCTACAAGCCATAACAATCATCACGTGGAAGCACAGAAGTAGTCCATCTACAAGCCATAACAACCATCTCGTGGAAGCACAAAAGTGGTCCATCTACAAGCCATAAGAACCATCACGTGGAAGCACAGAAGTGGTCCATCTACAAGCCATAGCAACCATCTCGTGGAAGGACAGAAGTGGTCCATCTACAAGCCATCAGAAGCCTTACCATTGCTTTATCCTTATTTTCATTTTTTGTGTCTTGATGTTTTGCCTGTATGCTATGTTTGTACATCATATGTGTGCCTGACACGTGGTAGAGAGAAGAGGGTGTCAGATCCTTTGGGACTGAAGTTACAAAAGGCAGTAGCTGCCATGTAGGTGTTGGGAATTGAACCTGGGTCCTCTAGATGAGTAGCCTTATCCAAATCTAAGAACCACTTGACCTTGGATTTCTAGACTCCAGAACTGTAAGGAAATACATTTCTGTAGGCTAGACCTCTCATCCTTTACACGGTGCTCATGGCTCTAATAGAGAAATACAACGATCGGTCCATAGTCCAGGCTAATGATAGCAGAGGCAGCCGCAGAAGGGTAAGAGGTGCTCACACTCTGCATATGGTTTGAAGGGACAGCCAGTGGCATTCACATGAAGGAAAAGGCAATGTTCCCAAGGCCTTTTCTCCTGATTAGGAGAGTAAAGTTACCATTATCTGAGATGGGGAAGGGAAGAAAGTATCATCTGGGATGGAAAAATCCAGAGGATGGCTGGAGATGTCCTCCATTTAAGGTACCTGCTACACCTTCCAGCTGATGGTTTAAGTGGGAAGCCAAATGAAGTACAGGGTCATAGCGTAGGATGGACAGTAAATCTTAGAGTCAACTGCATGTAGGTGAAAATGAAAGTGGTGGAGCACACCTTTAATCCCCGCACTCTGGAGGCAGAGACAGGTGGATCTCTGTGAGTTGGAGGTCATCCTGGTCTCTGGAAGTTTCAGATTAGCTAAGACTGCACAGTGATACCCTTTCCAAGGTGAGAGAAGACAGATGAATATGAGTACAAACAGAAAATCCCCAGAACTAAACCGGGGTCTGGTAATGTTTATGAATACAAGTCCTCCTAAATCTTGTTAACACTTGGCAACTTTCAAACCAGAAAAAATACTTATTCCAAATAAAGTATGGATATTTTGATTCTTACTATATAAAGAAGGAAGTCAGGCCTCAGTGTGGCAGCTGGCAGTGTGAACTTGAGCTGGTCATTTAGCTTCAGGAGGGGAGGCTTCACATTGTATTTGCTTTTCTATTTACATATGTCCATCTATTAATTAATTTATGTGGGGTACATGTGTGTCACTGCATGTACACAGAGGGCAGAGGACAACTTGTTAGCATCTGCTCTTTCCTCCCATCATGTGGGTTCCGGGGATGGAACTCACCAGGCTTGGCAGGACGTGCCTTTACTCTTGGAGCCCCCGCATTCACTGTTATAAATAATGTGTTCACCAAAGAAAGACTACCAGCCATGTGGGAAACTAGGGTAAGTTATAATTTTATATACATTTCCCCCTAAGTTTTAATGCATATTCTGAAATATTATTTTCAAAAATATATAAGAAAATTGTTTTCAAGTAAAGTTTTTTTTTCAAACCTTATTTTGCCTAAAAATCCTAAGTGGAGAGTGAGTCCTTTTAATTTTTGTCAAATTCAAAACTAAATTTTATTTAAGCTACTTAAAAAGTCAAAGTATACTCTCTAAAGAAGAAAATCCAGAAATATGCATCTTAAGTCCCATGGAAAATACCAGTCTACATGGCATTTCCTAAGAAGAAAAAAAATAGCTACTAGCAAGAAACACTTAAATAAACTGCTTTTCCTGTTAGAAATATACAGAATTGTACTTAATAGTTACTAGATAATGTTTATAGTATAAAGAGTTAGGATACATTAATCTAGAATGGCATTAGTGTCATGGAGTGTTAGAGAAGTCTCTGTGGCAGTGCCACCAAAGTGACTTACAAATAATAAAGATCTTTCACTATATTATAATGTTATTACATTATAAACTAACACCACCACCCAGATGATTCAGAATACTATCATTTTCACAGAACAGATTATTTAAATGTATTACCCTAATTTCTATTTTCCAGTCTTTGTTATCTGACCCCAAGTATATTTATTTTATTAATATCTACTACTTAGTACATAGGGGTCATGTATTACCAGTAAACAGGGCTTGACTTTAAGTAACCAGGACTGACTGACCTTTGGAACCACCTCCTTTTCTTATGTGAGTCAGGTTTAGCCCAATACACAGCAGCCAGAATTTGTTAGAAAAAAAGATGATTTTGTGATCTTCTTTGTCTCTGAAACCTAAATTTTCTTCCTAAAAATAATTTGGGAGCTGAGGAAGAAAATCTAACTCTGTAATTGTAATCTTGCTGCAGTACTCTTAATGCTGGCAGCAGAGGCCAAAAGCTGATGAAAATTACTTACTTACAGAGGAGGCAATAATTTCAGGGTCACAGTGCCAGGTCTGCCACCTCTCTAGTACCCAACCATTTTCAAGTCAGTGCACTTGAGAGTTCACCCACACTGAATCATGCGCTAGTGGCTTTGAGGAGAATCTGTATCTATCTGACCTAATTTGCACTAGGGAACTGAGATCTGTAGGCATGCAGAGGAGGAAAAACACTTCCCTACTTCCTGTCCCTCATCCAGTCCAGATTTCAACCAAACTGTTGAACTTGGGAGTTGAATCTGAAACAATATGATCTTATAGTTCCAGGAATAGCAGCTTCATTTCAAAAGAATATAGTGACATAGCAAAATCACAGCGGCCCCAGCAGGCACCCTGCTGCCCTGCTCTCCCTTCCAGGAGCGGTCCTCTGCATTTCCCTGCTGAGCTGAGAAGAGAGACACAAACTACAGAATGTATTTGTCGCCTCTGTGTCACACTTACCAGTCTCTGGGACAGAGATGGCGGGGGATGTTCCACAGCTGTGGCCAAAGAGCAGGAGGAGAGAATGAGGACCCTAGGTGGCTGAATCCCAGAGAAAGTTAAGAGGCAGGGCTAGAGGCAGGATCAGGGGGCCGGTTCAAAAATAATGCATGTGGTCAGGCAGCAGAATGTCAGGGCCCCACAGCCAGCCTTTTATGGCCAAGAAGGCAGATAAATATAGCAGCACATAGGGAGGGTAGTCCCAGACCCAGAAGAGACGAGACAGTACAGCAAGAAGCTGCACGAGCAATAGGATTAGGCTGATGGTTCAATGAATCTGGCCTGATTAAACCAAACAGAGCACTTCCACGGGGTTACACGGCCAGTGTCCAACATAACTTTATTGCTTTATATTTAAAAGTGCAAAACAAATGGTCTGTGTTTATAGCTAAAACAGGTGTAGGAATCTGATCCTCAAAATGGACTTCATGGAATTTTACTGGCAAGATGTGGCTTTGTGTGTGCTGTTGGTCACACATGGACCACAGAGGCAAAAGGCACAGCGTGGAAGAAAGAACTCGAGGCTGACCCAACGCACCGCGTGCCGGCCATTTCACTTCACGATGAACACTCCTTGTTCCTCTCAGTTCAGGAAAATTGACAGAATGCATCAGAGCTTCAGATGTAAATATTTAATTCTTTGTTTCTTAGCAAAAGCCTCAGGAAAAGAAATGCATTATTGTGTCCTTCCAAACTCAAGGGCAGGAACAGCCCAACTAACTAATTCTTTGTTCCCAACCAATTCTGTTTCTTCTACTGTAAGAGGAAGAAGGGGCTCAGCCTGACAGCACAGATTCCCTCCCCAGACTCCATGTGAAAAGAAGTCTGGAGCAATGGTTCACATCTGTAATTCCAGAACACCATAGAACCTGTAGCCCCAGGAGTCCTACAGCGAGACGACAGGCAGACAGGACAACCACCATGAAGCTGTTGGGCCAATGGACCTGAAATACTCAGTCCAGCTGAACAAGACAAACACCCCAGCTGAGTGAAAGGAAGAACCAACCCTAGCAAGCTGTCTCCTGACCTCAACACATGCACCCCACTCTCACACACGGACACACAGCATACACACTAACAATGAACAGAAAATATGCAACTACATCTATAAACTGCAGAAACCATTTTTTTTTCTTCAAGAACTCTCATTAGGTTTGCCTCGCAGAGTGCCAAGAGACTTTTCTGGTAGACGCAGTTCACTGGGACCACATTGTCTATAAAACATACTTTAATTTATGTTGGGTGGTGGTATCACACGCCTTTAAACCCAGTACTCGGGAGGCAGAGGCAGATGGATCTCTGTGAGTTCCAGGCCACCATAGTCTACAGAATGAGTTCCAAGACAGCCAGGGCTACACAGAGAATCCCTGTCTCAAACAAACAAGCAAACAAAAATAAATAAATACATACATACATGATGGATAGTACTTTAATTCTATAATTCCATTCCTCTATATTCAGAGAGAGAAGAAGAGAATTCTAGCTAGTTTCTTCTCTTAAACGCCTGGTTTTAAGGCAGATATAGATTTTTCTCTTTAAGGTAACTGGAAGAATGCTAGCATTTTCTGAGTATAAAATGATGAACGACTACAGACAAAATAGACGTCTAAGCTTTATTTAGACCCTAGCACTCAGCCAGCTCGCTTTCACTTTACAGCAGGACACAAAGTAATTAGTAGTAGACCATCACTCTCTGCATGAGGGAGGAATGAAAGAAGTATTGTTAGGAAATGAAATGTGAAAAAAACAATTAAGAACCAAATTCCACCTAAAATAAGAAAGCTTTTTCCTAGGCTGTCAGCTTTAATTCATGACTAAAACTCATGTATCTACAATATGAAAAAAGGAAAGTCTGCATCTATTCAGTTTAGTGCATGGAGCATTTGCTGGAAACCTGTGCATGGGCTGCACCCAGCACACCGAGGTACAGCGCAGAACACCGAGGCACAGTGCAGCACACCAGCACACCAAGGCACAGCACAGAACAACGAGGCACAGCGCAGTACATTGAGGCACAGCACACCGAGGCACAGCACAGCACACTGAGGCACAGTGCGGCACACCGAGGCACAGCACAGCACACCAAGGCACAGTGCAGCACACAGAGGCACAGCACAGCACACCGAGGCACAGCACAGCACACCGAGGCACAGCGCAGCACACCGAGGCATAGCACACCGAGGCACAGCACACTGAGGCACAGCATACCGAGGCACAGCACACTGAGGCACAGCGCAGCACACTGCAGAGTGAAAAGATCCCTTAGGAACAATTACACGATGGTGGACTCGGTGACACGATGCAGTAAGGGCATGGCACAGGAGGAAGACATGATTCCCGGTTGGAGCTTCATAAAGCAACATCTAAAAGATTCCCTCACCTTTACAAGATGAGAATAAAGAAGGAAATCTAACGCTACGCAGGGAAAGGGGAAGAAAAATAACTGATACAGGCCCTGTGGTTAAAAATTTCCAAATTCTAAGCCCTATCTCTCCAATGCGGATCATCTAGACATAAGAAAAATCTTAAGTGAGTTACCGAGTTTTTTGAGGGCTGCAGTTGGAGTAACCTACAATTGTAGGGTAACTAGCTTGTGTCCCCACTAGCTTAAATTTGCGGTGTGTGTGTCTGCCTCTGTATGTGTGTGTGTGTGTGTGTGTGTGTGTGTGTGTGCGCGCGCGCGCGCGTGTGCGCGCCTGTAGGCAGGGTGGGTCTTGGGTATCTGATGTCTCGCCTTGCTGTTTATTGAATGACTTCAAGAACCACTTCATGCCTCTAGGCTTTAAAGCTGCATTCCTTCTCAAGTTGTCTCTAGATGGAGTTCCTGGGCTTTTGATCTAGAAGGTGACTGGTCTAGTCTGTCCTCACTCGTAAACTGACCAGCTTACCTCACCTGGAAGAGTTCATTCTCAAAAGGAAACTGCTTGGAATGGATATCTCACCTCTGACATGTCCCTTCTTTGGTGCTGTTTTGTTTTTAACTTCTGATGTCCCTGAGAACAATCCAGAAATGTGTTTGTGTTACCATTTAAGGCTGTGGGTTGCAAGCAGTGGAGTGAGTGGGTGTGGAAGAGGGGACAGTGGGAATAGTGAGGGGACTGGGTCTAGAATTCTTTCCAGAAGCCAAATTTTACCCAGTTATTAAATGAACCAGTTCTGAACTAGATCTGGATCTAAAATTAGAACTAGTTATCTAAGCAGTGGCAATGTGAAGCCAACCGTCTCCCATCAGGCCCTGCAGGCTGCAAATGCTCTGAGCAAGTTCCCTCCGAACTAGGCAGAAAGGAAGGACTTCTGGGAAAGGGCAAACCTGTGATGGTACAGCACCCAAGTCCTGTCCGCTGCCATGTCTCTGGAGTAGACTCTGCCACCAGGAAGCTCAAGCAATCCCAAAGAGGCCTTGGTTTTCTGTGGAGTGCTTCACTCACGCCTTCAAATATTAATTTCTTTCTGTTCTTTCCTGGGCCTGCACTTCCTTCTCTCACTTCTTTCCCCCATCACAAGAACCTTTATTCTTCCTCTCCAGACCCTCAGTATTAACTGTTGCTCACTGCTAAGACAAAATGCCTGAAGGAAAGAGCTTGCCTGGGCTCACAGCTCGAGGCGTGGCCCGTCATGAGAGGGAGGCACAGTGACAGGAACATGAAGCCACCGGTCACGTATGTTCACAGTCAGAAAGCAGAGAGAGAAAAGCATGCTGTCGGCTGGCTTTCTCCTTTTCACTCAGTCTGGGACCCTAGACCATGGGATGATGTCACTCACATTCAAGGTGAGTCATTGCCACTCAGTTAAACCTTTCTGGAAATATCCTTAAAGACACACTCAGAAGTGTATTTTTACAGTGACCCAGATATATGTTTCTGTAGTGACCCAGAGGTATGCTTCTATGGTAACCCAGAGGTGTTTTTCTATAGTGGAGGTATACTTCTATGGTGACCCAGAGGTGTGTTTCTATAGTGACCCAGAGGTATGCTACTATGGTGATCTAGAGGTGGGTTTCTATGGTAACCCGGAGAGGTGTTTCTATAGTGACCCAGAGGTGTGTTTCTATGGTGATTCTAAGTTGACAACCAATATTAACTATCATACTCTGCATGTTTGCTTCAGGAGGGAAGCTCTTGGTTGCTAAGTTGAATCTGGCCTAGGACTGCTGGTCAAGTCAGCAGAGGCAGATAAAATATTTCTGCACAAGCAGCAAAAAGGTGGGTAGTCAGGGGCACTGATGGAAACTTACTGAGGCAGAGGTGAAGGAGTGAACTTGGCTTCTGCCACCACCCTAGATCCAAAATGTAATGGTCTGTCCGGTCTCTTTAAGAGACAAGCCCAACCATGAGGGGCATGGGGCATTGAGTCCCAGGCAGGGAGCCATGAGGCAAGTGAGAGACAGACAGATAGGCAAACCATGCAGAGTGAGTTTGGATATTTATAGTTATTTAGTAGGTTATGGAAGGGAAGAGAAAAGGGTTGAGGGAGGGAGAAGGGGGACAAGGAGAGAGAGGCAGAGAGAAAGAGAGAGAAACAGAGAGGGAGGAGAAGAGGAGAAGCTACCTCTTTAGAAGAGAGATAGAAAAGAAGGAAGGAAGGTCCACTTGCCTCGGCGGACTGGGGAGGGGTGGGTGGGACTTGTCTCTTAGGGACAGGACAGACCATTACACAAACCCTGGCCTTGACACCTCTCTTCCTAGAACACTGTGTGGGGGTAAATAAAGGCAGAGATATGGGGCAATACCTTTTTTAGTTTTTTTGTTTGTTTTTGTTTTTGAGACAGAGTGGTTTCTCTGAATAGTAGTCCTGACTGTCCTGGAACTTGCTCTGTAGACCAGGCTGGACTTGAACCCACAGAGATCCACCTGCCTCTGCCTCACGAGTGCTGGGATTAAAGGTGCGCACCACCACTGCCTGGCTTGTGGGGCAACATCTTAAATGGCAAGCAGGTCCCAAGCCCTGAACATCAACTACCTATAATATAGTCTAAGATACTCTAGTATACCCCAAGATATTGAGAAAGTAACTACACTGTTTTAACCTTGATCCATGCCCTTCTGCTCTCACCACACCCTTCTGCTCTCACCACACCCTTCTGCTCTCACCACGCCCTTCTGCTCACACCACACCCTTCTGCTCACACCATGCCCTTCTGCTCACACCACACCCTTCTGCTCTCACCACACCCTTCTGCTCTCACCATGCCCCTCTGCTCACCATGGTTAATGAAGGGCTCTGTCCATGCTGAGTTCCCTGTGGCTAAACACTAAGAATAGTGAGTCAGGCAAGCTGTCTGCTTGGCTCTGTCCTTTTCTCTTTCACCCTGCCCCAGCTCCCTTCCTGTGATTCTGACAGAATCTTTGCTTGACTCGGGCTATAATGTTTTCCTCTCATTGTCAACTAATGTTTGTCATCAAATAACATGCTTGAATTCCAGAGACAGAAAATTACAAAATGTTGCTTTTTGAGAAGACTGATGATTTCATCACTGTTTCCACACAAAGGCATTAGCAATTAGAACCACATTTCACTCATGAATCCCTTTATTTTCCAGATTAACTGACACATTACATGTAATTTGTCAGAATTATTGAAAGCTGTGATCCACTCATGCATCAGTACTAAGACACACTGTCTGAAAGTCTGGGCACTGTGATGAACTACAGCAAACCAGGTCCTGAAGCCAAGGCAGAATCAGGGCTGCAGCTGGGGACCGAGGACATGTGCAGACAGCTCATTCCATCTTCTGTCTCTTAGAACCTTCCCAGGGCCCCTCCTTGCCTTTCCAGCTACCCTCCTTAGCACAGTGTAGAGAATCTTGGCATTGGAGCCCGCATACTCCTCCAGCCCCACCCCCTCTGTTTCCCTAACTGCTCCTGAGCTCCAACCACAGGTAAGTCCCTGCAATTCCCCAAGCTCTGTGGCTTGAAGGCCTCAGTCCCTCCAATGAGCCATCCTCTCGGTTTGCCTACCACATGCACACTTCTTTCCTGGCTTCACTTCCCCTCCCAATCCCACTAGGCTGTGATATGATATGTATATCATATGATATGTAAACAGTGTGTTCGTGTTTCTGTTTCCTGTGCTGTGAATTACCTGCAAACAGAAGCTGGTCTCTTTGTGTAGGACTCCCAGTATCTAGCATGTCTCTTGACATATAATGGCCATTTGATAAGGAACCAGGAACTACTTAAGAGATGGGAAAAGTAAGAATGATGAAACAACCAGGCCCAGGATCAACAGACAAGTAACAGATCAGAACAGCTTTCAGTACCATCTACCTTGTTTGTCTCCAGAGCTGGTGATGGAGCCAGCCAAACCACTACACCCTGAGCCTACCTCTAAGAGTCAGATTCATGGAGACAGAAAGTGGAATGGCAGTTGCCAGGAGCTGGGGTGGTGGATTTAATGGGTGTGAAATTTTGGTTGGGAGAGGTGAAAAGTTCTAGAGATAAGCGAGAGTAGCATACTTCATGCCACAGAGCAGTCTATAAAATGGTTAAAGAGGTAAAGAGGGGATTGGGGGAACACTTGCTGACTCATATCTGCTCTGCATGGCCAGTTCACCACCTATGAGTACTGGATGCTCAGAGCCCCACCCTTCCAGCAGAAAGAGCTGTGTTCCCCAAAAAGGAGGCAACAGTTCTGGCAGAAACAATTGCTGCTCTGCATAAGGGGCAATGTGGACCCTGGTCACTGTGGTTATCAAGCTGCATGCATTCCGTTTTACCCTGCCCATAGCCATCCATTTAGTAGTATTACTAGACACATCGTATTACTCCTGTACTTTGTTGCCCAGTCTAAATGCTAAGCATATGGGTACTTCTGGGATTTGCAATTGGAAGGAGGCAGTAGGTGAATCTTCATTTTCACCTAGGTCTTCCATCACCCATGTTTTCTTCTGTGAAGCCTTTTAATCTCTCTGGTTCTTGTGTTTTCACATGCCCCTCGATAGGGAGGGGCAAGAGCAATTCTCTTTCCTGGATACATGTTAGGCTCATCTGAGCAGCTCTAAACCATACTTAGAACAAAGCTGTATTCTAGAACAACTAAGTGGGAATCTTCGGAATGGACATGAATGCTTTTTAAAAGCTCCAAGATGATTTCAACATGAAACATAAGAGGGAAAACCATCTCTCCTCTTTTAGTTCTAAAGTCACAAAAGTCTGGAACCTAAAAATATCTGTACAAACAAAAGTTTCCTTTTCAATTATTTCTTTAGGAAGTGTTTTTCCAGATGGTATTATGAGTTCCAGGGTATGTTTTATGAGACTGCCATTTGGAAAAATCAGGCTGATCTATAGTGCCAGAAACCAAATGTACCATACTGTTACTCAGTACCCCATTAATAATACAATGTTGCCCAGTGTGGTGACATGCACTTATAATAGGAGCAATCACTGAGGTTGAAGCAGGAAGATCATGAGTTCAAGGCTAGCTTGTCTCAAAAACAAAAGCCATAGAAAAGAGAATGTTTGGATTATTTTGTCAAACATTCAATAGATGTAAGAGACATCTATTTTAAAATGTATTATAAATTTCTTTGCGGGGCTGGACATCCTTAAAGTTAACTGTTTGGATTTCCTCCTGGGTGACATATTTTTTCAAAATATATGTGAGTTATGTTGATCTATAGGTGGATTTTTTTACATCAGCATTAAGCTGTTATAAACATCCATCGTTGCTGAGAACTCCTGTGTATTGCATACCATACTGATTCTTTACAAAAACAAATGTTAACTTTTTTAAAAAGCAAATCCTGCAGGGCGGTGGTGGTGCACACCTTTAATCCCAGCACTTGGGAGGCAGAGGCAGGTGGAATTCTGTGAGTTCGAGGCCAGCCCTGTCTTGAAAAACCAGAAAAAAACCAAAACCAAACAAACAAAAACCCCAAATCTCTAAAAGATACTTATTATCCCCAACAATTGAGCCTATCTTTCTAAACAGTATCTAATCCCTCTATGGCTAATCTGACTATCTATGTAGCTGAGGAAATTTCATTTTGGACTTAGGAGACCAAAAGAAGTTTGATGGCATTCAATTTGGTTGAGTTTCAAACAGGACGGCTCTCATCATCTATTTAACTACTCCCTAAAATGCCTTGTGTCTTTTCTACTGCTTTTGCCCCAAATTTTTATGGTGCACAGCCGAAAGTTTTACTGTGTTCAGGTGGCAGATCGGCTATTCTGCTACTCTGAAAGGCACTGGGGACACAAACGAAAGAAGACTCTGAACAGAAAAACCACCTTCGTAGTGTTTTCTTCTTCCTCATCCAAGTGAGTGCACAGGTGGCCAGGGAAGAACCCCGACCTAGGGAGGCCCTTCAGATTAACCTCTGGGTCCGTGGCTTTCATGGGCAGGAACCTGCACCAAGAACAGTGCTTCACTGACTTGGTGCTCTGTGGTCAACAGAAACGGAGGTGTTCTGTGTGAAATGCCTACAAGTTACATAGATGAGAAATTACTTTCATCTGCCATTGCTTCTCTAGAAAAGGAGAACTCAGCCTAAAGCCAGAGCATTCTTACAGGTGCTTGGCAATGCAGCCTTTTCCCAAGGTACTGATTTCAGTGGGGTTGAGCCCACTTGCTGGGAAGTTCCATGAGGTTCATATGATCTCTTTCTCTGGGAAAAAGAAAGTAAGGAGTAAGTATTACACTTCTTGTTAGATAAATGTTCCCCAAAGGCCCATCTGTTAAAGGCTTGGTCTTCTGGCTCCTCCCGCCCCTTTGAAGTCAACCACCTACATCTCTCCATTTGCCTACAGTCACATCACCATCGCTCTCTGATCCCCTCTGCCTCCATGTTCCACTCTGAAAACTCTGTGACATTTGTCACAATGGGACAATGCAGGATAATCTTCATTTAAGGTCAGCTCATTAGCAGCTTTAATTTCATCATCTACCTTAATTCTCTTTGCAATATAACTCAGCAGAGGTCCTAGGAATTCAGATATGGGTATCTTTGAGGGACTATTATTCTGTCTATGATGCACAGGCTACATTACAGCATTCTTGCTGACGGGAATAATACAACAGAAAAAGAACTGGGTATTGCAGAAGCGGGGAGAACTACTTGTGTGGACATGAGTGAGAGAACAGAGAAATGGGCTTTTTAGGATCTGGTTACCAAGGGAAGACTCTTGGCGCAGATGCAGGGCAGTAGATGATGAAGTGACCGTTTTCTCAGTGACCTACAAGCAAGGTCAGCAACTGTGAGTAACAGTGGGGTAGAAGTCACAGAGGTATGACGATGAGCAGAGAACATGGCTCAGTAACTGCTTGTATTGCAAGCATGAAGATTGGTATTTGATCCCAAGAACCCATGGTTTTGTTTTGTTTTATACACACACACGGGGGTGAGGGGATACGTTATAGAACTGACACCTAAGAGAAAAGAGCACGACAGGGCTAGAGACACACGAGAAGCAGCGAGGACCACTGAAGTCTGTAATCACTGCCTTAGTAAATGATCACTAACGCATTTCTTCCAGCCAAGCAGACAAAAAAATCTGCCATGGTAATTCGTCAGGGTAAGCTCTATCACTTGAAACTCCAGGCCTCAATACAACCACAGTTGTGTACTGACAAAACTGCACGAATTTCTTCCTTAATTCTCACAAAACTGAAAAAAGTAGATTATATTAATATTATTGTGCCATTTTTCATGAGGAAACTAAAGGGGTTGCTAAAGTAAGCCTAAATTATAATTCTTGTTTAATGTATTATTTTAGGTAAAACTTAGGTAAAAAAATATTTGCATTGTAAAATTAACTCAATAAATATAATCTGATCAATACATTTAATCATTAACAATTAGAATCAATTATGTCAAGATAACATTTTAAAATAGCTTATGATAGTGGGAGTTTTTCTAACAATGGGGCAACCTTTAACCTTAGAGCCAGGTATCATCATCAAGGTAACTGTTACTGTACATTTGACTGACATGCTTTCTTTATATTCTGTCTTGCATCTTACTTAGTATTCTAATTTTTCTAAGCGCTTACTTAACTTACTTTTACTGCTATAGAGCTGAGGCTTTAGCTCAGCGGGAAAGTGCTTACTGAACATGTACAAGACCCTGGGTTTGAGATCAGTACTGAAAAAAAATAGCATAGAATAAGTTTATTCAAATATCCTAAATTCAATTCCACATTTCAATTTTTCTTTCCTTTTTGGAGACAGTCCTCAAAGTAGTAGCTGAAGATAACCTGACAGTCCTGCCTAGCCCTCCCAAGTGCACAGATTACAGGCATACACTGCCACTCTGGGTTTATGTAGTGTGCAGGATCAAACTTAGGGCTTTGTGCCAGCAGGCACTCTACCAACTGCACTACCTGCCCAGCCTCAGTCCCACGTGGCTTACACCTCGGTCATCATTCCTCAGTTTAAAAAGAATTTTGTTTAAATCCATTATATGAATTACGAAAATTTCCAAGATGTAATAAAAATATTAAATGGAAAATAATTTGGGAGCGGGAGAAATGGCTCAGTAGTTAAGAACACTTGTTGCTTTTGCAGAGTACCCAGGTTCAGTGCCTAACACCCACATGGTGGCTTACAGTTATCCATATATCCAGTTGCAGGGGATCCAACACCCACTTCTGACCTCCAAGGACACATGCTACACATACATTCAAGCAAAACACTCACACATAAAATAAACCAAACATAAAACATTTTTAAGAAAAAAATATTGACTAAAATTTAGAAACTAGAAATTCTTCATTCATGTTGACTTTTCTATACATTTTTAATATACTTACTATTCGTATTCTATTTGTAGCTCTTGTGCCTGTGCCGTAGGTTTAATTATCAGACAGACTTATTTAAACATCCTCTTCATTTGAAAGACAAGAGCTCCTCCTACTGTTTTCCTAGACTAATGCTCATTGTTACACCATACTTATCTCACCTACAAGGGAGTAGACTTCATATTTTTAAAGCCAGAGTGATGGCGGGAGACGTAGCTCAGTTGGTCTAGTGCTTGCCTAGTATACATGAAGTCCGCTCTTCGATTCCCAGAGCAGCACAGAAACAGGCATATGGCACATGCACTCGTGAGGTAGAGGCAGGAGGATGAGGAGTTTAAATCTAGCCTGGGACTACATGAGACCATATCTCAAAACACAAACAAACACGAATGAAAGCCCATATTTCTCGACATTCAATAGTTTCTTACATGCAACAAAAATCAAAAGTGATTGAGCCAGTGAGATAGCTAAATGAGTAAAAGTGCTTGCCACCAAGGCTGCTGATTGACATTTCATCCCTGGGACCCACGAGGTAACAAGAGAGACCTAAGTCCCACAAGATGTCCTTTGACTTACACACACACACACACACACACACACACACACACTTAAAATCTAAAAAAAAGAATTAGAAAACATTGTTTTCTATCAATTGTGCTACCAACTAGCTATTTGCACTCAAATAAATATCCAAATAGCAAAGATTTTCTGGTATTCATAACTAGATACTATATGAGAACTATAGATTTGCCCTGTGCTTCTTTCTCTCCAACTTCTGGAAAACCAAAGATATAAGTTATACTTCTGGCTTTCGAATGACTATTTGAATAACCTTGCAAATAACTCTACTGGATCTCAGTTTATGTGAGAAAAGCAAATGTCTATACAGGCCCACTGGGCTGTGGGGGGATTGAATATTACATAAACACCTAGCATACACTCAGCACACTGTAAGGTTTTATTAGCTCCTTCTTTCTCATTAGCCCTGACCTCGGGAAAATAAATATCTTACTCTGGGGAAGAAGAAATTAAATGGTGTCATTTTGGTACTCATAGTACTCCCAAATAATCATTATAATACCGAGCCCCAAGTCACTAGTATAGAGTTTTCCTCAACCTCAGCCCTTTAGATGGCATCTCCGACTTCTACTCTCTACATCTCAGCAGCAGCCCTTTGGTTATGATAATCCAAAATGTCTCCTCACATTGCCAAGTATTCCTTTACTGATATTTAGAGTATCAACCTGTGGGTCATGACCTGAGGTTGGACTGACCCTTTCACAGGGTCACCTAAGACCATCAGAAAACACCGATATTTATATTATGATTCATAACAGCAGCAAAATTCAGTTATGAAGTCGCAACTAAAATAATTTTTTGTTGGGGTCACCACAACATGCGAAATTGTATTAAAGGGTCACAGTATTAGGAAGATTGAAAACCATTGCTTTAGAACCAAAATCTACACTCCTCACCCCTGGCTCTACCCCTGGCTATTAAGAACCATAGCATTAGAGGAACACTACCTCACATTTTAGGGGAACATGAGTGCTATTTCAAGAGAGGAACCCTAGGAGATAATAAAAATTTAGAGAGACCACAGGATGAGGCCCTAATCAGTTAGCACTCATAGGAAAAGGAGGAAAAACCTCTCCCTGCCATGTAGGACAGGGCAAGGAGGAGGCTGTGTCTGAGCCATAAAGAGGGTCTTCAGCAAGAAGCTAACCAGCCAGTTCCTTGATCTTGGACTTCTCAGCCTCCACAAAGTGGAAAACAAATTCTTGTTATTTAAGATGCCTAGCCTGTCTCTCTCTCTCTCTCTCTCTCTCTCTCTCTCTCTCTCTCTCTCTCATATATATGGCAACCATGTGAATATCAATTTTTAATAGAATAGGAAAGCTTGCAAAACATCACAGTATGTATTGTTTAGTTATACACATTTCTTTTTAACTTTTATTGTGTTTATTTATTTTGTGGGTGTGTCAGTGGATAGCTTATGGAAATTGGTTCTCTCCTTCTGCCATGTAGGCCCCAAGGATTGAATTTAGGTGGCCAGACTTGGTGGCAGGCAGGGCCTTCTTGCCCGTCCTGAGATAAATTTCCTGCTCCAAGTTTCAGTTAAAAATGTGAAAGTCACTAGAAGCTGAGGAGATGGCTCAATGGGCAAAAGCACTTGCTGTGTACGCCTGTAACTCCAACACTGTGGGGCAGACACCGGAGAATTCCCAGGGCTCACTGACCGGCCCGCCTAGCCCAAACAGTGAGCTTCTGGTTCAGTGAAAAGCAGCGGTACAAGACAGCTGACATTCATTCTGACTTCCGCACGCACCTACGCACGCATGCATGCATGCATGCGCACATACTTATTTAAAAGCCACTCTTCTGTACATAGAAAATCTTTTAAAGTTATAAATAAGGGTCTGGAGAGATAATTCAGCAGTTAAGAGCTCTGGCTACTCTTCCAGAGATCCAGAGTTCAATTCCCACCACCCACATGGCAGCGCATAACCGTTTATAGCTGTAATTCTGTGGGATCCGATGCCCTCTTCTGGTGTGCAGGTGAACATGCAGACAAAACATCCACCTGCACAAAATAAAATCTTAAAGAAAAATAAAATTAGAAATGATCTCATTTAATCGGGAAGCCCTGTAAGGCAAGCTGGAGAAATATAGAAAACTGTGGTCAACCGAGGGACTTGCTCTCAGAGTTGCACAAGCTGGCTAAAGGAAAGATATGGAACAGAACCCAGACTGTCAAACTTGTAGTGAGAAGGTTCTCACCTGCTGTTTTAGGAAGATCTCCTCCAAGTTCCAAAACACAGGGACATGGAACAGCGTAAGAGGCCTTCAGTAGTGGGTCTAATCATTAACATGTCATATCAGAACATTAGGTAAAGTAGTAAGACTTAATTTTTCCACATTGACTTGGTACAGCCACAGTTCTCTGGAAATGATTAAGGGGTAAAAAGAAACCAACTTCCGAACAGCCAGGTTCTTTACCCCTCCAGACAACTGAACATGCCTCTCTCCTTTCCTCCACTAACCCCTAGAATCAGTCCAACTGCCCTCTGGGGACGTCTTCCAGTACTCCTCAGGTAGGTGTATGTGTTCTTCTGCAACCTTTCGCATGTTTGTTCCTCGTAATTCTCCCCCCTTTCTGTTCCATCCCACAACCCAATCCCAGAGATGGCAACCGTTCATTTTCAAATGGGCAAACCGCAGCCCAGGGCACTGTGTTTACCAGTTTAGCACATACTGGTTGATTTTATGGGGACTCGGCGGGAATTCCTACAGAAGCCAACAACGCACTGTTTTCCAGGTGAAAGGGAAACTGAACTGCCCACTTCCTTGTTATCATCTACAGGGGTTTGGATTTTCCTCCACAGGACAGCCAGGCCTGAAGGCCCGAGCTTCCCAGTGTGACAGGTCAGTACCGGATGGAGGGTAGCGTGCTGCTGCCTCACCAGAACCTACCATTGCTTGACTCCCCGGCCCTTGAGTTTGTTCTGTCACGGACTGCCACCAGCTGTGTGCCAACTTTCCCAAAAAGTCATTCTGGACCCCTTAAGTCCTTGACTCCCCAGAACCTGCTCTTGCCGGTCTTGATTCACGGAGCTGGGGATGAATTACCCAATTATTTGTATTTTTAGTTAGCACTCCAAATGATTCATATTATCAAAGAAGGGAGGGAAATTTTGTTTCTGTCACCTATAGGATTAGGGCTTTTATTCTCTTCAGTGGCTTTAAACCATATCACGTGAGTTCCATGAAGAAAACAGCCTGTCTTAGGACTATTTAACACGTATCATTTAAAACAGCGCCTTCGTTTTCCTGGGTCAAGCCACAGAGCTCTGCAGATGAAGGAACTCTAGAACTGCTCTGGTCTCGCCAGGGTCGCAATCTGCTTCTGGGTCCGAGCTGGTACAGTCTCCGCAGGATTCCTGACACGGGCGAAGCGGTCCTGGAGGTTTTCCCTTTAACCAGAACCATCGCTGGCAGCCGACTCACGTAAAGGAGAGAACTGAGGGGTAAATGGGTCCTGCACTTAGTCCTATTTCACCAAGTCACCCTCGAGCGATGGGTGGAGCAGGAGTCAGCATCAGGGCTAAAGGGGACTCTTGCAGGAAGTTCCAGGGAACGTTTTTTGGGCGAGGGAGGAATCTGGACCAAAGAGGCAACGGGGCCCTGAAAGCTCAGTGTTCCCTCCCACGTGGAGAGTGAAGTACTCCATAAAAGGCCACTTCACAACTTTCCAAATGGCTCGCACACGCCCTCCCCGCGCCGAGCGGAGCCTGAGGTGCTGACTTAGACGCTGATTCACGCGAACTTCCTGCACAGGCGCATTCCCGCCGGAACCTCGCCGCGGGCGCTCGGGGGCGGAGC
>LOEQ01000086.1:594080-606099 GCA_001685075.1 Bramus lutescens | reverse complement strand
GCCCGTCCCGAGAAGGCGTCCCCGCGGGGCGGCGGGAAGCGAAGGGAAAGCGGGGGGCTCACCTGGGCAGGTATGCCTGCGTGATCGCGGACGGCTGCGGGCTGGGGCGGCCGGGAAGCAAACTTTGCTGTTTGCCAAGCTTGGAGCTTAGAAGATGCTCGGCTCGCTGGCGCCGCACGCCTGGGCGACTGCCGGCCCGCGAAACCGGAGCCCCACAGAGCTGACTCCAAAACTATGTTTGGTTGCTAACGTAAACTTGCCAGAGTTTGCAGATAAAACTGTAGCACAGCCGCCCTCTGCAGCTGTTGTTGCAGCTGTGCGGCTACGTGTTTAGTAGGAAGAACCCATTCAAATTTAGCAGCTCAGTGTGCGCTCCTCTAATTAGAACTTTTTCTTTGAGTGATGTTTGAACAGGGAGGAGATTGGGGTTACGTTTGCCTCTCGAGGGAACTAAGTTGACTTTACAGAGGAGTGTTAGAGTGTTCAGTAGCTGTGTAAAATATTAGATCTTTAGAGATCGATCATTTAAGATTTTAACATCTTAAATGCAAAAGTTTGTATCAAAAGATGAAAAAAGCGAGTCTACTAAAATTGCTGGTATTTTCTTTTTCAGAATGGCCCTTGATAAGGATTAAATAGAAAAGCATTTTATCTTCAAAAGCAAGACGTAGCTGACAAGTCAATCCTGACAACTAATTGACTTTTTAAAAAGTGTTCAGACTTCTTGGGTGTGGCCGTCTGGGAGATTTGAATGGATTCTCAGCTGCAAGTGTGCCTGAGAAGTAAAAACTCGGCTCTCTCCCTGGGACTGAAACACCCAACTTGAAAATATACTTTCAAAAACTGAATTTGCCCACACACCCAAAAATCTTATCTTGGAAACAAATGGCACTGATAAAATGAGACAGATTTGATCTGGAGTTTGAAGCAGGCCAAATACCTAGGTCTTATAGCACACTATGAAGTTCTGAAATGGGAGTTTTCCAAAGGATATATCAACCAGTTTTAAGGGGTTTTCATTAAAAGGTATTTTAATATAACTTTCCTAAGTATGTTTGTTTTAGATATTCATTAAAGGATTTTTCTTTTTTATGTGTGTTACCAGTTTAGGAGCTGTGAGATCCTGCTGTTTTAAGTTAGGCAATCTCATGTATAATTTAGTTTGATTGGTCTCACTTCATAGGTTTCACAGGCAGCTCTGTTGTTGTTATGGAAAGAGTCTCACTATGGCCCAGGCTAGCCCAGAACTTGAGATGGTCTTCCTGCTTCAAGTGCTAGAATTATATGCCTAGTTGTGAACTGCCACACCCAGCTTTAGTTATAAATTCTACATTTCTAAAGATCCTGAAAAGCCTGGTATGTATAGAAAGCCTCTCCAAGGATCTGTCTTTTGTTTTCCCATGTCTTCATAGTCTCATGTCTTCCTTAAGCATGGACTCCATCTTAGTAACCTAACACACAAAATTGCTCGGCTGGGAATGTAGCTCAGTAGTAAAGTGCTTACCTAGCATGTGTGAGGCCCAAGGATCAGTCCCCAGAACTGCAAATAAACAACCCTCCCCATATTAGTCATTGCTGAAGCACTGTTAACTTAGCTTAAAACATTATACGCCTTTCCATCTGTAAGCCAGATTGTCCTGACCACCTTTGACTGCCTTCCTTCTCTTTCTGATGCTTTGAATCCCTCATGTGTTCGCTAGAAGGCCAGTCTGCAAATTTCCCTACTTTTCAAGTTTCACCCCAAAGATTTTTCCCAAGGCTTCCAATGTGAGGAGGATCTCATGTGTTCCTCTCATGCACCCTAAATAAAAAATAGTCACAGTGATTGTAAAATCTTTGCAATTTCACATGAGAATTATGTTTTACATCTTCACTTTTGGAGACAGTAGAAGGGTATCTTAGAACCACAGCAAAGAGAATTCTACTAATTCTGTCAAGCATTATCTCTTTGAGATCATAGCACCATTCTCCAGGTGATCCCTTTACCTAAGTTTATTCCAGCCATGCTTGTAGTTTGGTGTGAAAAAATTAACAGTTTCTATTGTTTTGTGTATAGGTGTGTAATTGACCATCCCACAGCTGTAAAGCTCCAAGTTTCTGCGTTGGGAGATACTTGAATTAGTCTCATCTCCTTGAACAAGTTGAGGCCCAGGGAGTAACTCGCTCAACATTACATTATCGGATTTGGACAGAATTCACTGCTTGAGTTAAGATGGAACATCTGACTCTTGATTATGAAGAAAGTTTATAATTTCCAACTGATAAAGCACTGGGTTATTTAGCCTCCCCTCCGATTTGTTTGTTTTAGACAAGGGCTTACTATGTATCCTTGGCTGACCTCCATCCACCTGTATCTGCCTCCCCGATGTTGGGATGAAAGGAATTCACCACCATTCCCGGCTTCATGATTTCATTATTTTTATGCATTATTTTAGCTTGAGAGTCATACCTCCGAAGTGTGTGTAGCTCATTTCATAAGTTGAACTAATCATTGCATTTCCTTATTTTTGCCTCTCCAACTATATTTTAACTTCTTTAAGATAGGTCACGTATGTACTTTACATTTTTAACTTTTGACTAGTGTTCAATGCTAATAACATTTGATATGCATTAATATAATTAGCTGGTCCTAATACAGTCATTTGAATTAGGCATGGGATGAGCTAAAGTTCTGGGTGAAGCTATTGTTAATGCTAAATAAAGCACCAGAAAAATATCTTTTTGGTTGTTTTGTGATACATTTACTAATGTTTTGGTGGTTGAAAAAGTCAGTGGACTATGTTGCTTCTGGGGTGTGGGGCTCAGGAACTCTGGTGGGGCTGTCCCTTTCCTCTTCACCACCATAGGCTTCCGGCTTGTCAGGATGACACTGGCCCTGGGGATGGCCGCCATGCCCAGATTAAGTGCGTATTTGTTCTTTTGGATCATGTGCCTGATTTGCTGAGGGTGGCCATGCATTCTTGTTGATGGTGGTCCTTACGGAAGAAGTGTCTGGTTTTAGCTGACCAGATCTGGGATTCATGACCACCATGACCTCTTTGCCCCCAGCCATGGCCTGCACTCCCATAGTCTTGCTGTGAGTTAGCCTGTAGTAGCAGGAGTTGCTGGCCTGCAGATTGCTGTGTGTTCTCTTATTCCTCTCCATCAGGAAACTGGAGCAGTTCCAAACCACTGTCCATTGCACATGCACAGACATGGCGGCATCTCCTTTCCATGTGACGGCTAGAGATAGAAAGAGTGCATTTACTAATTTTTAAAAGCATGGTTTAAATAATAGGAAATATTTAAAGGTTACATGTTACTTTTAACATGTTAAGCATTTTTTATAAAGGAATTTTAAGAGTGCACCCTTCAAATTTAGTTTTCCGTGAGATTTTATAGAGTAAAAATCCACCTTTGTCAGCCATTTAACTGTGATTCTCATCAGTTTTTCTGTTCTTAGAAAAACTGACATTCCTGTGTCATTGGGGGAAGGGAAACAATGTTGTCAAACAAATAGGCTATTTTTGAAGATGATTTTTGACTTGCAAAGGTGGACTATGCTTAACATTGAAGAGCTGTGGACTAGTAAACATGTGCCACTCACTGGAGTTCTTGAGGGCTTTTAAGAGGCACATCCCATCATACCTGCCATTAGCCATTTAGATGGGGGAAAGAATGCAACTTTGTGTAGTAAATGAGATGTACGTCTCCATAGAGTGAAAATACGAATTTACAAATGCTTTCTTTCAGTAGGTTGTAAAAGACATTCTCCTAAAGGGGAAATAAAAGTAGGAAATTTGGGAATATATAATTTTTGTGCTGTGCATGGCATCTTTCCAAAGATGTCCTGTACTGCCTACGTGCAGATGGATTGGATTTGTGACTGACCATCCGTTTAAGGATTTCCTACGAAAACCTGAAACCAGATTTACATAGGGAGCCGTGTGAGCAGAGCTGTTCTGATGTTTCCATAGCTATTTGTGGTCTGATAGTGTGGTGCGGTCAAGGAAAGAATGTAAGAACTAACTTCTTTTTTGTTTTTTATTTTTGTTTTTTTTTTTAACTCATAGGAAACATTCTAGAGGTCACTTTGGGTGCTGGAATCTAGGTAGCGGTTCATTCTTTGCAATCCACAGACTTATTTTTAGCGCAAGGGCATGGTGCTTTGCTGCATCATGGCTAAATGTTATTTTCAAAACGTAAGCTTTAAAACTGTTATCTTGGTCAGAGTGGAATCAGTAGTCCCTGTTTTAGCCCTGACTGGAGGAATATAACTCAGCAGCGGCTTAGGCTTGCTGATCAGGATTCTGCAGGCTGTCATCTCCACCTCACCCCTGAAGAATGGTATGCTAGAATTTTATTATCTGATAACTAGGGGGTTTTCCACTTCAATCATTTTATATTGTGTTCTTAAAGTTGCGTGTTCACAGGAAAAATATTTTCATTTTATGTATTAGATGTTCTTTTAAGTTTTACAGGGATAAATTTATTAGAGAGCAAAGATAGTATCTATGATCTTAAGGTGTTCTTTAAACGAAATTGCTTACAGCTTGTACTCTTGATTTCGAAAAAGAAGCCTTGGCTGTACCAGGTACTGAGTGCAGACCAGGTCTGTATAAAGTACAGTCTGTAAGACTTAACTCCTGGTGAATTAACTTCAGTTTCTATGCCTTTATGTTAGCCTTTCAGCAAAATGTTCTTGAACAACGCTGAATCCAGAAATGAGGGTGTGATCTGAAATGTTCTCTGAATGGAAGAATAGCACCTGTCAGTAGAGGTTGGAAGGGAAGACCTTCCATTGGTCGTTCTTTCTGATGGGGTGGAACGGCTATTTTGGCGTGAGCTACTGGGGGCTTTTGAACACTAGTTAGTATCTCCTAGCAAACCTGTAGTGCTAATGTATAAGAACTGCTACTGTTTCCTGGGTATATAAGATTTTTTCTCTTTCTCATTCTCATGCGTGTGTGTGCATGTGCACCCGCACACAAGCATGCATGCATCTCCTTGGATTTTATTTTTCTTTTGTCGTTAGGCTCTGTGGTAGTACTAGGGGTATGTATATAATCTTGATGTGCTGTCAACTTTGACTTGATTTTGGTGGAATTGGAAGTGATGGTCCTTTTATAAAAATCTTTCAACTTTAAGAGTGAATGAATTCAAAACTGAAGACTGATTTTTCTCTTTTAGTTTGTTTATTGGGGTGATAGTCCTGAACCGGCTAGAAATCTTGACACACTTATGTTACCCCACTGAAACATGCCATTGACTGATAAAAAGACACTTCCACTCATCTTCATTAATCTCTGTTGTTATCCATACTCAGTAATCTTAGATACTGATTTTATTTCCCTTGAATTCTTCCTTAATTAGGATTTAACCACCACCATGTCGAGCAAAAGGGCAAAGACCAAGACGACCAAGAAGCGCCCTCAGCGCGCAACATCCAATGTGTTTGCCATGTTTGACCAGTCCCAGATCCAAGAGTTCAAAGAGGCCTTCAACATGATCGACCAGAACCGGGATGGCTTCATCGACAAGGAGGACTTGCATGACATGCTCGCTTCAATGGGTAATGTTCACTTACAGTGTTGATGTATTAGCTAGGATTTCCTTAATGTTTTTCATGATTCTTAAAGTTCTATGGAGTCCGTCTAAGTGATTGATTTCAGAGCAGTGTTTCCTACTGGGGCACATGCAGACACCTGTGCCTATCTCAGGGTTGGGCTGAAGGGCTGTGTGTGCATGCAGGTATGTGGGTGCCGTTTGAGAAAGTGAGTGCATACAGCTCTTTCAGAGGACTTGAGTTGGGTTCCCAGCACCCACATTTAGTAGCTCATAACCACCTGTAACTCCAGCTGCCGGAGGATTCTCTGAACACCTGCACCCTTGTGCATGTACCCCCCACATACATAATTAAAAATAAATCCTTATAAAGAGAAAGTGAGAGATCTTGATTAAAAGCAGTATTAATCCTTCCGCCATCTCACTGGAATATTACCTATTTGTTGTAGATCTCTGAACTTTCCCCTTGTTTTGCTATCATGAACCCAAATAGCAAACAATATAGTGGTTTCATTTCCTGCTAGAATGTTTACTGTGATTAAAAGTTGGTGTATTTTGTAATTTAATTATGAATATGGCTCTTTTTGTTTAGGAAAAAATCCAACTGATGAATATCTAGATGCCATGATGAATGAGGCCCCGGGCCCCATCAATTTCACCATGTTCCTCACCATGTTTGGAGAGAAGTTGAATGGCACAGATCCCGAAGATGTCATCCGAAACGCCTTCGCTTGCTTTGATGAGGAAGCAACAGGTAAGTCAGTGGTGACTTAATCACAATGCTGTTTTAGTTATGTAACAAGTTACACAGTATTTAAAGTGTGGTGAGTTAGCACTTTTTGAAGGTTTTCTCTGCAGCTTTCTTTTGGTGTGCTTGTCACTCACCTTACTCCTCCTCCCCTCCACATGAGTATGTGAGTGTGACTTTTGTAGACGTTTTCTGGGCTCCTTAAGTATTAGTCGTTTTCAGAAGTTTGTTGGTTAAATTTGCAACTTCTTTGGGAAACGTACTTACTCTTACTTAAAGGTTAATTGCCCCAAGGTCCTGGCTGTCAGTACTATGTTAAATGAGTAACCGACCAGAGCAGCCTGGTAAATTGCTATAGACCACAGCACAGTAGTGTCTTGTGTTTACCTGTCAGGCATCTCTCAACTCCAAAATTATCCTGTGTGCTATCTAATCTCTATATTAAAATATGGCAAGAAGAACTTAGACTCTGGTATCAGGTGAGCAGGTTTCAGGTTCCTCTTCTGCTGTGTGATAGCTGTGTATTCGGGCAGGTTACTTTGGTAAGGTTCTGTTTTTATTTTTGATGAAACTGGCAATACTATGACCTCTCTCAGGGCTGTTATGAGGATGAAAGGGGGATGAAATAGGTAGTTAGTGCCTAGCATGCCGCTGGCATGTAGCTGACTGAGAAGGAAGTGCTAAGTGCAGTGCAGCAGGACTAGAGCCTTTGTAAGCCCAGCGCTCAGGAAGCTGAGTCTGGAATCATGGCTTTGGGATACAGAAGACTATACACCAAAACAAACCATTAAAACTAACAGTGTTAACTATTGGAATGCCCAGTCCTTTGGCAAAAGTAAAGGAGAAAGCATATGGGGCATATTTTCTAAGATTTCCACTTTGTGTCTTGGCCAGTGCACGTAGAGAGGGAAGACGCCCTCTGATTGCCGACATTACTACGTAGGCTAGTCTTAAATGCCCGTGGTTGGCAGGGCCAGCTGGTGGAAGCATGGTCTCCTCGCTCTAGCTTTCAAGCTCCCCCAGCATGGTCATCTTCTGATTTTTACATATGGCCGTCAGCCACAAAAGAGGCACACGTGAGCGTGTGGGTGTGACTTGTAGACTTTTTCCTGGCTCCTGAAAAACAATAAGCCTTTCCTCTCTTTCCATGCACCGAGTTCTTCATTTGTGTCTCTCTCCTGACACATGCATGGGGGTATATTTTAGTTGTGTGCTTACTCCCAACCACAGCTAATTTACATGCCAGTCAAGTGGGTTGGCTGGAGTTAATGATTTATTTCTACAAAGCTACCCGTCTAAGATTTTAGGGACCTTCTTTAAAAAATGTAGGATTGGAGTTTCTTTGTTAATCTCATTTTGTTGTCGATCTCACTTTATGGGAAATGTATTCTTAGTGTATTAAATTTCACACCCAGGAAATTGTCAGAGTCTGTTCTTTTTTGCTTTGTGATTGAGCCTGTTTCATTTCTTTTCCACCTATAGTATATTAAGGGTTCTTAATCATTGTGCATACAAATTACTTGAGGAACCCTTTAAAACTGTCAGTACTAGAAAGAAATGAGGGCTAACACAGAGTCCTGCTTCTGTTTTGTGAGTAATTCCATTCTTTTTGGCAGGAGGGTTTTATGAAAATGTCAGGGAGCAGGTGGCTGCTATTGGCTTGTACAATTTGTATAGCCTCTTGCTGAACACCAAGCCAACAGGAAGGATGTGGGACAGGCAGGTAGCAGAGTAACGCCATGAGCCTCTGGTTATCTCTCTATTAGGGTTGCAGGCCCGTGAAAATACATGGACTGTGCAGTTGGGTATGGGTATTCTGATCCTCAATTCATTATTCTCCAGGCACCATCCAGGAGGATTACCTGAGGGAGCTGCTGACAACCATGGGCGATCGCTTCACAGATGAGGAAGTGGATGAGCTCTACAGGGAGGCCCCTATTGACAAGAAGGGCAATTTCAACTACATCGAGTTCACGCGCATCCTCAAGCATGGAGCAAAAGACAAAGATGACTGAAGAACTCCAAATTCCAGCTACATGTTCCCTGTTGCCATTGGGGTATTTCTGAGGTTTTTCTAGAACCCGGTGCATGCTCTAGCTTACTGCTTTTTGTCTGTCTTGTTTTGTATTTATATAATCTCAGCCTCTTTGGGCCACATGTATCTTTATAATCAGACTGGAAATGGGACTTGGTGTCGTTATCCAACCAGAAAGTAAGGTAACAGGACTTACAGGCCGTCTTGTCCCTCCTGTGTAATAAATGCAGCCCACAAAGAGTTGATATATTTTTTCAGAGAAAGTTATCCACTCAATTTTTTCTGAATGATAATTAAACTTTCTTGATAAAATACTTAGTTGTTTAAATTTATTTCCCACTTGATTTTAGTTTCACTTGCGTCTTTGAAAGCAGGGCAGATGTAAACAGCATTCCTGTCTGAGCTTCCTTAGCTCCTTCCAGTGTTCCCTGTCTTTTTAAAAGCAGCCCTTGTTTCCTCTGCACCTGTTTATTCTCCCCCTCTCAGGGAAATCAGATTTTAACTGCCCTATTTGGGTTTCCTTGACAGTGAACAACTTGAGCAGCTTGATACTATAGTTTGATGCTCTTGCTTTATCTCCTCCAACTTTAAACTTCTGTACATTACTTCCTGCCCCTAAAATAAAATCAGGCCACTAAATATACTAATTTTTTTGTTTTGTTGAAAAACTTGATTCAGCGATAAAGGCTCTATGGAATGCTTTTAACAAAAAGATTTCTGTGTTGTGTTTCCAGCTGTTGGACACATAGTATTTTTTGTTGTGCACAGTTTTTCCCTTATAGCAACCCCTGTTGAAAGACCCATGTTTGTTTATGCAGAGAGTCGTCCTGTGTGAGTTTTAGACATTCCTAACCTACCCACAGTCACAACAGCTGTGGCTGCATGCCTGGGAAAGTGAGGTCATTGTTTCGATCCTAAAAATAACTTCTGTTATTTGTGATAATTCAGAACTGTTGCTGAGCTAATCGGGGAAAACACTTGTTCTGTTTAGTTATCTAATGTTTCAAAAATTCCCAAGTTTAAAAAGGTTTGAAGCATGGGGATTGGTGGGTTTGCTTCAACGAGACGGTCCTTGAAGGAAACCATTACCTCATTTGATATAAACAATTAAGGAATGCCTTTGAGCAGCAGGTTAGAGAGCCAGAGATTACAATCTCAGAAATCTGCCCTGATTTCCTGCTTGAATTTCATTTTTTTAAAGCAAAATAACTTTCTCAGCTTATCCACTCAGTACTAGTCTTGTCGAATTTCCATTTCTACTGAAAACAATACAAACTCCAACCTACCATCTCTGCATTAACACATCTTCAAACAGGAATAAGTTATTTCCACTCTAGGAAGAAAGTACTACTAAAATTATCTCTCACAGCGTCCATTTCCATCCAAGCAACCCCATAAACAGCCGTTAGAAACAGTAGTAGGTGGTCAGCCCTCAATGTAATGAAACAGTTTGCTAATGGAACTCTGCGTAGTAGCTGGGTTTGGCTTACACAAGAATGTCTGCCAATGAAAAGCTGTCAGATTGTCTCCTAGCAGCGGACTTGACTACAGAACCAGTCTCTGGAGTTTCCATGATGAGAATGATCTCAAAAGCCCCAGGAAAGCACTCCAAGGGGCAGCACCCCACTGTCTGCTCATGGTCATGTTGCCTTTGAGACTCAGTGCCCAGATTGAGTGCATCTGACCAGGGAATCTGAGACTTAGGGAAGGAAGTGAATGCAGCTGGGACAAAGGGAGGACGGCCAGAATAAAAGGCAGACTGAGGAGAGGAAGGAAGGACAAGAGGTGGGTGGACAAGTGGACAGTGACAGAAACAGTTACAGAAAGCTAGTTTAGGAGGAAGGAGGGTTAAGTTACCCAGTCACAGAGAAGTGTAGGGAGCTTTGCCATTAGGTAGTTCAGAATGCAGAAACCACAATGAAACAGTATAGTGAACAATGCTCTGGCAGACCTGCAGTTTCAAGTCCCAGTTCTGCTACACCAGGGATTTGCGGGTGTAAGCAAGCTACTTAACCTTTGTTGACCTCTTTATCCACTTCTATAATAAATCAATGCTGTTCCTAATTGCATTTTATGATTAAAAGCAACATGGATCTAAAGCTGGGTGTGGTTGAATAAACCCCACTCATTGCCCTAGTAGATTTGTGGTCGGGCAGTTCTTAAATGCCAGCTTCCTCATCGGAAACAGGAAGGCTTCCTTCGAAGTTTGCTACAAAAATTAGAAGCTTGAAAACGAAGGTTCTGAATGCAGCAGATAATGCACATTGTAGTTTTTCTTATTTTGCTCACTAGTGGGTTCCTGAGAAATCCGTAAGGGAAGCCAAGGCTCAAAGGGCCTATTCTTAACGATGAAGTCTTTTATAGAGGGTAAAGTCTGGCCTTTGTACTACAGCAGAGCAAACACTCTTAACCTCTGCCTGAATGCCTCCAGCCTCACTCCCTGCTTTTTGGAGAGGGGGTCTTGCTGTGTTAAGTTTGCCTTGAGCTCAAGATCTCCTGCCTGCTTCTCCGCTACTGGAATGCCAGGATTAAAGGCCTGTGCTACCTCATCCTGCTTGTCAACTGATCTTACATGGTGTAGGAAGTGTTAATAGACTGGAAGAGTTCTGTGACAAACTCTCAAGATTTTATAAGAAACAATTATTTAAACAATGACTTAAGGATAGATGACGTTGGAGTGGAAAGAATACCCAGGATTAGACATAGTATCAGCATTATCTGATTCCTACCTATTAAAAACGGAAAGTATTTTCCATCTCTGACCTATGCAATACCAGCACCAGATTTTCAAGTGCAGAGTTAAAGCCACCCTCAGTTTATTTGGAGGGATTTTATTTTGCATCTTATATATGTATTTTGCTTGTGGAGGGAGGGAGTTGCTCATTCCCTGCTGCTGGCATGTGGATGGTTTGCAGGAGTTGGTTCTCTTTGTGGGTCCTGAGACTAACTCAGGTAGTCAGACTTGGTGGCAGGCACCTTCACCTGCTGAACCATCTCGCTGGCCCCTACCTTTTTTGTTGTTGTAAGTACTGCTCAGTGCTGGACACACAATGGTGTCCCTACCATCTAGGAATTTCTGATCAGACTTCTAGAATATGTAAACTCCAGAGGGAAGACCTTGTTTTTTAATTGTCTTCCCAGCGCCTGGCACATATCTTAGGGGGGAAAAGTGCTTAATCAAGACTATTACTAGATTGACTATCCTTCATTATTTCAAAATAGTGCTACTCACCTAGATTATCCCAGAATGAGGGGGGTAAAAAATAAAACTAGCCTCAAGAATACACCATGCATAGTATCTAGAACAAATCCTGCGCAGTGCGTACTCTTAATTCTAGCCTTCAAGAATAATTCAAAATTGGCTGAGCGCTGATAATCTGCAAGTTGGAACTGGGGAGAAAGTAAAGGACACTGGCTGGAGAGCGATTTCAAATCAGCGAAGGCGGCTCTGGAGCTCACGGGGGAGTGCTCAGCCTCCGCCCTCTTCCGTGTTACATTCCTTCTCTAGAACTGTTTATCTAAAGTTCAGTTTAACCAGGCCAACCGCCCTTTGCTAAACCAAGCAACCTCGGACTGGCCGCTACCGGCGCCAGGGGACCCCAAAACCAGGGCGGATCGCGGCCCACCCGGGTCAAATTCCAGCGCTGGCGCTCCGCCCTCGGCCGAAGAATGCGGAAGGACCGTGGGACCGG
>LOEQ01000086.1:548104-562027 GCA_001685075.1 Bramus lutescens | reverse complement strand
GGTCTGGTGCCCTCTTCTGGCCTGCAGGCATACACACAGACAGAATATTGTAAAAATAATTAAATAAATATTAAAAAAGACAAGGCTCTCTTACTTTTTAAATGTAACCACAAACCAATACTTTATTGTAAAAAAAAAATCTATGTATTGGGCTATAAGTCAGTGGGAAAGGCCTTGCCTAGGATTACACAGTGAGAACCTGTCCACAAAAGAAAAGGCCACAGACACAGGATTTGGTCCAGAGCAGCAAGCTTTCGCTCTTTTGCTTGTTTAGTGGTACTGAGGATGGAACCAGAAGGCCGCATGCCCTACAACTGAGCACCATCCCAGCTTCCACACTGCAAACTTTATAATTTTATCTATGAGGTCATTCAAGGAGGAAATGTTCTTTGACTTTGTTTTAAAGTAATGAATAGGGCCAGAGATGTGGATCTGTTGGGAGAGTGCTCGCCCAGTGTGTAGGATGCCCTGGGTTCCATTCCCAGCACAGAGTGTACTGGAAGAGACAGGTAGGTGAGTAACGGGATGGATGTCTCTAATAGTGTTTGCTGTGCACCTTCTCTCTTGTTCATTTAAAAGAATGTTCTGTGATCTGGCTTTAAAGTGTCTTATGTTCTTCAAAAGTCCTCTAAAATAAATATGGAATGTTAAGTTGGAAGGGCAAATTTACTAGACTAACAAGCCCATGCCCTCCCACTCTTTTCTTAGACAGGGCTTCACTGTGGAGTCCCACTTGCCTCTGCCTCCTGAGTGCTGCAATGAACGACATGAGCCACCACATCCAGCATGAAGAACCTGTATGACCACGCATCTTTAGTGTCTCCTGTGTTCTTCTGGGGGACCCTGATGTGGGATGAGTCTCAGCCTTCTGATAATGTATGCATTTTCTGTGTGACAGGAGGTGACGTGTAGTGAGTGTGAGCATGCATATGCACATGCGTACATACATGTGCTAGCAGCTAGCATCAGGAGTCATCTTCGATCACCCTTCATCTTGCTTGTTTGTTTGTTTTTGAGACTGAGTGTTTCACTGAACCTGAAGCTCTTCAATTTGGCTAGGCCAGCTGACCAGTGCCCTTCAGGGAACTGCATGCCTCTGCCCCTCCAGCGCTAGGACTCAGGCGCCTGCCACCATGATAAACTTTTTACTTGGGTTCTAGGTGTGAACTCAGGTCTGTATGCTTGTGTGGATGGTGCTTTACAGACTGAGTCATCTTGTCAACCTGAGACAAAAGCTGATTAGTGGCTCTTTACCAAGGTGGTGTTGCTAGCTATTTCTTAGCTCCTAGCTGATGGGTATGGTCATCTGAAACTATTTTTGCTCAATAAATGGAGACATTTCAGGATGGTTTTCTCCTTAGGCAGCTCTCTCCATATGCATATATATATATATATATTCCACTGGCCTATAATAGCAGTCTAGATCATCTGAAAGTCCCGCTTGGCATGTATAATAAATAATAAGTGTTGTAAGCGGCACCAATAGAGCCTTTCCGATCCGATGTTAGCCCGGCTTGAGTTCCTTTAGGGTGCTTCTCCTGCACGCCCCCACCTTCCTCTGCTTTAATAGACACTTGTGATGTTGGTGTTCATACTTGCCTCTTCAAATATAATCCTAAGTCCAGGCTCCAGAGCCTTCATTCCATGCCTGTTTCCTAGTTCCTTTACCAACTCCTGTTGGGGAACAGCCTGAAATATCACTGACGTGGTTGCTTAGTTTTGTGTGTGTGTGTGAGAGAGAGAAAGAGAGCATGCACACACATGTGTATTTAGAACCAACTTTTGAATATGTAAAGGTAGGCATAGGTTTTTGTCAGAAAAATATGCATCGGGGATACATTAGCACTTTTTAAAAATTATTTATTTATTTGTTTGCTACTAGTAATTCCCCTAAGTCCAAACAAAATCCATTCAGGACTTGCCGCCCTGGGGTGTCTATGCTCAAACTCTGTAATCTTCCTGCAAACATTCTTTCTTTAAAATATGTATGTGTGTGTGTATACATACATATATACATATAATTTATAAGTATTTGGTCTGCATGTAGATCTGTGTACCATGTGCATGTGGTACCTATAGAGGCCAGCAGAGGGTGTCAGATCCTCTAGAACTGGCCTTACAGATGGTTGTGAGCCACCGGTGTGGGCTCTGGGAACCGAACCCAGGTCTTCTGCAAGGGCAGTAAGTGCTCACTCGGAAACCCTGTGTGTTTCTCCAGCTTCTCCCTGCACTTGTCCTAAATGTCAAGTACGCCATAATGTTTTGAGTCATGAGATGTTTCTGTGACTGTGCAGAGCTACAGAGGAAAAGCTGGTGACAGCTGGAACAGGAGGGAAAGCAGACTTGGACAAAAAGTCAGAATCCTTCTCTAATTCATTTCCTCGTTCACCTTGTTAAGTTTTCTCTGATCTCTAGAGCATACCAGAAGTTCAAGCATAAATACACCATAAAGAGAGGGGCCCTAGAAAAATTCTCCTTTGAAAGAGCCATATTAAATCTAAGATCTTTTGCATGATGGTTTTTGAAAAGAACACGGTGAGCTCAGATGAGAGGCGGTGAAAGGTGTTCTTTAAAGGATGAAGCAGATTAAAACACATTTGTCCCCTTGTGCTTAAGTAGCCTAGCTCTGCGTGACTTTTACCTTAACAATAAAAGGGCCCGTGAGACTGTGGGGAAGCTTGACAACCTGAGTTCCATCCAGGATCCACGGGGAGGAAGGGGGGAACATCCTCCATACTCAGGCAAGTGGTCCTCTGGCTTCCAGCTGCACACATCCCCAGAGACACACTCTCTCCCTCTCTCTCTCTCTTACGAGAGAGAGAGAGGGAGAGAGAGTTATAATAGAATAAGAAAATGAAAGAATAAAGCCATGAGAACAAATCTTTAGTGTCAAAGGCCAGGATAGCGATTGCCTCCGTCGCCTGTTTATTCCGAGTGGCACATGAACGCTGCTGGACACTTGATCTGTGTAGAGGCCAAGCCTGGTGTAAGGTGTTTGCATGTGTGAGGATTGGAGCTGATCACTGTGACTCGGAACATACACTTCTACAAATAAGTTAGTGAAGGCTTTGCTGGCCTCCACTTATTAAGCAGCGCATTTCTAGTTACCCTGGGGCAACGCTCTAAGCCGCTCAACAGCCCACATTTGTGTTCTGTGAACAAATGGTGAACTAACACGTGGGGACTGCACTTGGTAGTCACCAGTGGATCTGAAGTGTGTCTGCTCACCAGCAGTGGCTGCGGTTTCAACGTGGGTGTTTGTTCTAATGCATCTGGGCCTCTTTAGTGTTAGCAAATGAAGCAATGACATCTGAATTGATTGAAATTTCAAGTATACTTAGAAATAATTATCCAGATGTCACAAGATACAGGACCTGACTTCACGTCAGGCAGGATGGCACATGCCCGTAATCCCAGCACTCAGGAGGCAGAGGCAGGAGGATCATGGGCAGGTTGGGTTACATAATAGTATCTCAAAAAAATAAGTATAGGAGTGAATCTCAGTGTCACAGTGCTTGCCTAGTAATTCAAATTCATCCCCAATATGAGAGAGAGAGAGACAGAGAGAGAGAAGAAAACTGATGTCTAGAACATTCAGGTAGCTTACAACACAGCCAAAATGAGAAGATGGGATATCAAATCTCTCCCCCCCCACCTCTGTCTTTGTGGGGGTGGCATGGAAGACAGGGTTTCTCTGTGTGTCTCTGGCTGTTCTGGAACTTATTCTGTAGATCAGGCTGACCTCAAACTCAGAGATCTGCCTGCCTCTGCCTCCCAAGAGCTGAGATTAAAGGCATGTGGCACCATGCCCAGCTGCCTCAATTTTCTTATGAAAGTCTCAATTTGTACATATAGAGACTCGAACGTTTTGAACTTGATCAACTCATTTGAATGTATCAGATATTTGACTATGATCATTGGGTGAGGTAATTTCTTTTTCAAGAACAAACAAGAAATAGAGATGGTTGCTGGGTGGTAATATGGGTCTCACTGTATACCTCTGGTTGTCTTGGAAGTCACTATGTGGACCAGGCTAGCCTTGAACTCACAGAGCTCCGCTTGCCTCTGCCTCCCCAGTGCTGGGACTAAAGGCATGCACTGCCGTTCTTGTGGTTATGAAATCTTCAGGAGGTGTGACTTGCCCGGCAAAAGTACACTGATTGTGGGAAGATCGTGAAGGTTATGGCGCAATTCTGCTCCTGGCCCAAGACCACAGTTTGTTTGCCTGATTCCCAAACAGGCATGTTTGAGGCGATGTCTAAGGCATGTTATTAATGCTTAATGAGCATCTCTATGCTTTCAGTGAGGCATACTTCTGCAATTACATCCTGGTTTTTAGTCACAGAGAACTAGTGGATTAAATAAGTGTATTTTAAATTTTTGGTAGAATTTGTTTAATTATCCCTTTGTCACCGTTAACCTCAAGTATTGGTGTAATACACCCTAGAGTTATCTCAGAAGAAAGCCTCAGCTGAGGAATTGCCTGGCTCAGATTGGTTTGTGAACATTTCTATTTGGCACTGTCTTTACTGGAAGGGTACAGCCCATGCAGGTGGCGTCATCCCTAGGCAGGTAGTCCTAGGCTGTCTAAGAAAGCAGGCTAAGCTTGGGTCTGTGAGTGAGCCAGGGGGTGAGGTAGCAAGCATCTTTCCTCTACGATTACTTCCTTGAGCTCCTGCCCTGACGACCCCCTTGATGACGGGCTGTGACCTGGAAGTGTAAGTCAAGTTACTTTTGATTAGAGTATTTATCACAGCAACAAAAAATGTCAAACTAGAACACATTCCCAAAGCTTGTCAGTGTGTCATCCTACCAACCATGTGTCAAAGGGTTTATTTTCTTTCCCTATTGCTAATGCTGGGCATGATCAATCTTTTACATTTCTTGTCAATAACAGGTAAGTTATTAGCAAGGGGTAGGTCTCAAGATCACAATTAAATGATGTAAGATTCCTTTCTTACTGTATCCCCTTGTGTTTGACCTGACAGAACAGCTCCTCTCATCCTTACCTGTCTAGGGTTTCATTATTGCTCTGTGATAACTTGGATGTTTAACAATTGATTTGCTTCTGTGACTCAAGAAAATCACAACTCACCTTAGCGTTAATTTCCTGTTTTAGTGTTACGTTTTGTTTAATGAAGTACCCGCTAATGGACACATCCTTTGTGATTGAACTGATATTGATGAGAACACAGTGCACACTTCATTGGATGTTTGGTCCATGAGAGGTTCCCTGAGAAAGTGGGTAAAAGGGAAAAACAGGTCATGCTCTACAGAACATGAACAGTTTCCCAGATGATCTCATGGTGGACTTTCCCTCTGATCTAGTTTCATTCATCCTAACGGCAGCCTGCTAATCCTTCCAGAAGGACAGAATGCCTTTTGTTTCAGCCACTTCAGGCAGAAATGTCACAGTTGAATATCATCTAAGCTCTGATAGGTAGCTGGCTTCCCAGACTACCCTGAGCAGATCTTGTAGGACCATGTTTAGTTACGGCCATGGGAGATAAATTTAAACTCCCACATGAGAACACACCTAAAATGCAGTATCAGACTTTAAAAACCAATCACACGGGGACTGGAAATGTAGCTCAATTGAGAGTGCTTACCTAGCATTTGTGATGACTGGGCTCCATTGCTGCATAAAACTGAATGTTGCATGTATGACTGCAATCCCAGTACTTGGGAGGTGGAAGTGGGAGAATCAGAGGTTCAAGGTCATCCTCTGCTGCATTGCTACTTTGAGGTCAACCTGAGCTACATAAGAGCCAGTCTAAATAAATAGATAAAATAAAATAGAAACAACTCTACATGACCTACTTTCACTATTCTTGTAAGGAAATGCTAATGATCACTAGCTGTCTTTACAATTTTCCGTTAAGCCATAAAAATCAGCATCTGTCACCAGGAATAAATTTCCAGAGTTTGCTTACAGGTATTTGTGGCTCAAGCCCTCTAAAGAGTAACTGGGAGCTTAGTTAGGGTTTCTATTGGGAAGAGACACCATGACCAAGGCAACTCTTATGAAGGAAAACATTTACTTGGGGTTGGCTTACAGTTTCAGAGGTTTAGTCCATTGTCATCACAGCAGGGAGCATGGTGGCATGCACAGAAATGGTGCTGGAGAAGTAGCTGAGAATTCTACATCCAGATCCTCAGGCAGCAGGAAGAGAGGAACACTGGGCCTATTTTCTAGGCCCCCAAACCCCAAAGCCCACCCCCAGGGCCAGACATCATCCAACAAGGTCATACCACCTAATCCCTCTCAAGTAGGACCATTCCCTGATGGCCAAGCATGCAAATGTATGAGCCTATGGAGGCCATCTTATTAAAACTGTCACAAGGAAGAAAGGGTTTATTTGACTTGCATGTCCATTAGCAATCAAGCAATGCCTGGGCAGGAGCTCAAGCAGGAACCGAACCAGAGACCATGGAAGAATGCTGCTTGCTGGCTTGCCCTCATTGGCTTGCTCTCCTCGGCTTAGTTAGCCTGCTTTCTCATACAACCTAGGACCAACCGCCCAAAGGTGGCACAGTGTTCTGGTCCTTCCCTCATCAATCGCTCAGCAACAAAATGACCCACAGATGTGCCCACAGGCAAATGATGGAGGCATTTTCTCAGCTGAGGTTCTCTCTTCACAGACGACCTGTGTTTGTGTAACACTGACAGAAACTACTCAGTGCACACGCACCTATAGTCCAGGTACTGCTCACTGTATGGCAAAGTTATAATTCCACTGTATGTTTAAAATATCAAAAATTCATTGTGGAGCAGGCCTGTGATCCCAATATTTGGAAGGCTAAAAGCAGGTGAATCAGGAGTCACAGGTCAGCCTAGACTACTCAAACAAAATAAAACTATTTTTTTGAGACACTCCCCCCTTCACTACCCTTTGCATAACATAGGGTATGGTGGACATGCATTTACTTTATATGACTATTGAATATTATAGCTTAGATTAATTAGCCTTACACTTGTCAGAACACACACAGCAGCTTCCAGGTGGGCCCTGTAGCATTTTCTACCATTTATTGTTAACCAAGAAAAAGATAAAATTCAAAATTCCAAGGACAACTTTCCCTGAACATGTGTTTTTCTTTTATGTATGTGGGTGTTTTTACCATTTGTATTTCCACTTGTGCGCCTGGTGCCAAGGAGGCCAGAAGATGGAGTTGGGTGCTCTGGAACTTGGTAACAGATTACATGGTGGGAATTGAACCTGGGTCCTCTGGAAGAACAGCCAGTGCTTTAACTGCTGAGCCATTTCTCCACCCGCTATGTATTTTTCTTTGGCTCTATTGAAAAGTTGAAAAATAACAAATTATTTTACATGCTAAAACACGAGGGCAGAATATTTGCTTCATGAAACATAGATGTACTTTTCTCTATCCCTCTTATTAACTACAGTGCTAACCCCTGAGCACAATATGTAAGACACAGGCCAGACTCTGAAATGTAGAGAAAAAAAGCCGGCAGGCAAGGGACCTTGAGATTCAAGAAACAAGATAGAGACTCCCTTAGGCTTGTCTTTGCCTCCTCCGGCTCACACTCTGAAGAAGCTAGCAACCCAGAAATTCCAACGGACACAGGTAAAACAACAAAGCCTGCTCTCTCTAAGACAAGGGCTCCAGGGAAGGGCCCAAACACCACTCTTATCTGCACAACCAGATGCGGAGCTTAGCTTTCTCCAGCTGTGGCAAGAACTCCAAATACCTGAGCTGGTTGTTGTCAGAGAATCTCCACTGGGGAGTCAGGGCTCCCCTACACCAACACTGTCACCCTCTGTTGTCAGCAGAGGTCAGACTGGGGCACCAATGAGACACTCCTATCCAACGGTCTCAGAGGATACTTTGTGCTGCCCCGAACTCCCTTCACTGTTGAGCAGAAATGAGAAGTCTGACGCCTTCTTCAAGACTTCATGGGCACCCATGTATAAATGGTATACATTCATACAAATAAATACATAAGTAAAAAGTAAATCATTTTTTAAAAAGAGCCTGGGCTATATAGCAAGACCTTTTTTCAAAAAACAAAACAAAACAAACAAACAAATAAAAAAAAAAAACAAGACAGGGCTAGAGAGAGTTTGCTCAGTGGTTAAGAGCACTTCTTGCAACAGTGAAGGACCTGGGTTTGATTCCCAGTGTAACCATGAAGGCTCCCTACCTTCTTGGGCACCAAGCACGAATATGGTGCACAGATGTACAGGCTGGCAAAACACTCATACACATAAAATAGTAAAAACAAATCTAAAAAAAAAAAAGAAAAAACAAACCAGGGCATTGGTGGTGCATGACTTTGATCCCAGCACTCAGGAGGCAGAAGCAGGTGAGCCTCTGAGTTTGAGGCCAGCCTAGTCTATAGAACAAGTGTCAGGACAGCCAGGGCTACACAGAGAAACCTTGTCTAAAAAAAAACAAAAACAAAACAAAGCCCTAAAATCCTCCAAACAACAAAAAACAGAGAGAGAGAGAGAGAGAGAGAGAGAGAGAGAGTGAGTTTGAAGCAGAAATCAATGGGAAAAAACAGGAAAATAATAAAGGAAATCAACCAAAAATAGCAGAATAATAATATTCTGAAAATACAAAGAAAATATCTCTATTCAGCCTAATTGGATGGGGCTGGAGGGAGCAAGCAAAATCTTAAAAGGCTAATTAAGAAACTTCTGACAAGACTAGAGTGACAGGTAGCTCAGTGGTTAAGAGTACAGCCTGTTCTTACAGGGGACCTGGGTTTGGTTCTGAGGACCCACATGGTGGTTTGTAACTGTCTGTAACTCTAGTTCCGTGGGATCTGACACCTCTTCTGACTGCTACAGGCATCGATCTCTCACACAGAGTACCCTACCATAGCTCACCCTATATAAAACAGGTAACATTGTAAGAGATTGGTATCAGCCCAGAGCCCCAAGACCAAGTTCTCAGCACAAAGGAGATTTAGTTACCCCAGAAGGACAGAGAGCAGGGAATCAGAGACAAAGACAGGAGATAGAGGATGAGGGGCAAGAGAGAGAGGGAAGGGGTATTTGTCCCTGAAGGACAACTGACTGCCTCTGAATAGAGGGAGACAGACCTGGTCCATAGGAAAATGGCAGTTTATAAAGGTAAAGGGGAACCTGCCTACGCCCCCCCATGCCCCGTAGGATGAGGTGTTTAATTTTAACTGGGTGTGTTAATTAGGTGAGCCAAAGGAGGCTTTTTGATTGCTGGACTTGAGTACTTTGATAGCTGGACCTTGGTAGTTTCAGGAGGAGCAAGTGGTCAAGTAAGGGGATAAACCGTGGTGGTTAGCTTTTGGAATGTAATCTAAGGCAGAGGAATGGAGGAGAAGAGCAAGGCCTACCAGAGCCATGCTCGCCACACTGGAGCTGGATAGAGAGAGCCCCTTCATTGTCTGATTGAATTTGTATTTTAAAACTCCTGAAAAAAAGAATTCATCAGAACCAGATAGCTTTATTAAAGAAAGTTACCAAATGTTAAAATAAGCAACACTAATTCTACACACCTTCCAGATGGTAGAAAAGCATAGTGCTTTAATGTGTAAAGTTGGTACCGCCTTAATGCTAAAGCCAAAGACAGAAGCAAAGCAAATACCCACCGACCAAAGAGCCTTCTCCTCAGTATTGCTTGTGAATAGAAAAGTTAGGATCTTCAACAAGACATCAGGGGGGTAGAATTTAACAATGGATACTGAAAACAAAGGCTAAGGAAAAGCACATGTTAAACAGGCCACAGGGTCAGATGAGGGACCTCAAAATTATGGCGCGCTGAAATGATGCAGACCAGAGCTAAATCATCTTGGGCTATTTTCAGTCCCTTGCATTGCCTTCCCATGTCTGACCTAACATCCTTGTAACTATCAAAAATCTTTAAAATGAATTTATGATATTTTTGAGACAGAGTCCCACGATGTAACCTCAACTGACTAAGAGCTTTTGATGTAGACCAAGTTGGCCTCCGACTCAGAGATGCAACCGCTAAGAGTGCCATCAGGGAACAGCCAAAACCTGCGGGTGTTGGTCCTCAGCTGAAGAAGGACACTTAAAAGAAATTCCACACTAGCTCAGAATTGAGAATAATAGAGGGTTATTTATTCAGGGGTAGACTCACAAGTCACAATCCTGTGCTGGAATGGAGAACAGCTACCGAATCCCGCAGCTGGAAAAAGAGGCCGCACATGGGCTTTACTTCGGTATAAATACTATAAGAGGCTACACCCATACGGGCGGGTAACTTAATGGCTACCGGCAGTAGGAGTTCCTATAACACTCATCTTTGCTGTAGTTGCCCATCCAAGGTTCCTGCCAGTGTGTTTGATAAATGCCTTGATTTACGGTTCTCTTCGCTCTGCAACTAACAAAATTTCAGGTAAGCGCTGGGTGTGGTGGGACACACCTTTAAACCAGCATTCAAGAGGCAGTAGCAGCCAACTCTCTATGAGTTCAAGGGTAGCCTGGTTTACATAGTGGGTTTCAGGACAGCCAGAGCTATATAATGAAACCCTGCCCCACCCCCAACAACAACAACAACAACAACAACAACAGCAACAACAACCAACCAAAGAAACAAACATCTCTGGTAACCACTACCACAGTGGACTATGGGAACTGAGACAACACAAATGTGTTCCTGGACCATGGACACTCATATTTGACTCTTAAACTACCTTTTGTTGTGTTTTTGCGTTCAGAATATGAAGAATTTGACACAAAAGAATAGATATTGTATAATTTTATTTATATAAAAATTTGGGACAAGAATAAACTATGTTTTTAAGGGTGAAGAGTTAGGTAAAATCAGAGTGAAGCAAAGCTTAGAAGTGGTTTTCATAAAGGTCAAGAAAATAGCTATTTCTGGTGTGGGCCAGAGGGATTCTGGGTATAGAGAATAGTAAGGAGATATTAGGTGTTGATGGGATTTTATTTTTTATGATCATGGGCAGCTTCTATTATTGTACATTTATATTTAGTGTGCTTTTCTATGTACAGTTGCATTTCTTGAACATTTTATTGCACTATATTTATTTATTTACTCCGTGTGTGTGTGTGTGTGTGTGTGTGTGCGTGTGCGTGTGCATTCATGTTGAGGAGTACCTCGGAATGACAGGTATGAAGGTCAGAGAGCAGCTTACAGGAGTCAGTCTTTCCTTTTGCCTGTGGGTCCCAGGAACTGATCTCAGGTTGTCAGATATGGGTCAAAGTGCTTAACCCATGAACCATCTCAGTAGCCCTTAATTGCATTTCTTAATATGAAACATATTTTAAAAAAAAGACTCAGCAGGCAGTGGTGGCATACAACTTTAATCCCAGCACACAGGAGGCAGAGGCAGGTGGATCTCTGTGAGTTCCAGTCCAGGCTGGTCTACAGAGCGAGTTCCAGGACAGCCAGAGATACACGGTCGAGAAGTCTAAACAAAACCAAATACTCATCCTCTGGGGGGGAGGGGGGAGTGTGCACAAAGTGCCAAGGAGAAAGCCAGCAGTCAAGGAAGCATTGGGAGGTGGTGCCCACGAAGGAGCAGCCTGACAAGCAGCGTGACCGGGACCTGAATGGGGGCTGAATCTGGAGACGAGAATAGTGAGGCGGAAGTGAGAGATGAGAGATAATTAGAAAGTAAATGCAGGAGCGGAGAGGTCAGGACGGGGTCATTTGTCTCTGAAGCTCGTCCCCATGGTGGCTTGCCTTGTCAAGTTGGTTAAATTAAGAAACATCTAGGAGGCAGCAGGCATGCTTGTAGTGTGCACTTACATACATAAGCAAAACACTCATACACACAAAATAAATAAACCTAAGATAATGAGCTAAATAAATTTAACATTTTTAAAGAAATATGTGTGAACTCAGTTAGGCACCTCCAGTCTCTCACATAGTGAGCACATTAACCCCTTGAGGGGGGAGGTAAGTCACCAGGACATTTCCCTCAGCTCCCTTGTGCTCTGGCCCCTTGCTGTGTTCCCTCCTTTCTTTTTCCTCATTACCATGTTGTGAACTGTATAGCTCTGCCCCGCCCTCCTCACCTGGATGGGCTGACGGCCCTGAAGCCTTGAGAGCCAACACAAGCATTCCCTACTGTATGTTGTTTAAGTATCTGTCACACGTCTGTCACTGAAACGGCAGAGCAGGCTAACTCAGACCCCAGCGAAGCACACCCAGGCACAAAGAATCCCAAGGCTGGTTCCTTAAGACTCTTGGGAATTTTCGGGAGAAGTCGAAGCCACCCAGCTGAGCCCCCAGGGGATACCCAGAACATTTGCCAGCTGTGAGTGACCTAGTCCAACTAAGTCTAGAGATGAGTTTCAGCTCAGCCAAGTCTCTCATTTAGTTGTCTAAGGAAAGCCAACAAGAAGCAGTCGCCTCCGCCCAAGTCACCCCCTGAATCATGAGAAATAAAAGAAATTTCAATGCCATGAAGTTTCAAAGAGTTTTAAATATATACATATATTTAAAAATACATATATCGTATGTGTATTTATATAATATACAGATTATAATATAATAGAAATACACATAATGTATATATAATGTGATACATATATATATATAGAGAGAGAGAGTGTGTGTGTCTATGTGTAGATAACCCACAGTGTTGAACTTAGTACGAGGAAGAATGGTGATGGAATTCCTGAGATACAACATATGGGAGGCAAAGGCTTTGGGTGGTATACTAGCCAGTGGTCATCCCTGTGACCAAATGCCTCAGAGAGACAATTTAGAGGAGCAAAAAAAAAATTTTTTTGCCTTAGTTTTGGAGGGTTCCATTTTCTATGGCCAGAGGATATGGCAGAGCACAGCAACTACCACCATGATAGCCAGGAAACAAAAAAAGAGGATGCAGGAATCAGATAGGACCAGATATATATTAAGGATGGACAGCAGTGACCTGTTTTCCTCAGCCAGGCTCCACCTACATTTCTCTGCCTCCCAATAACACCATAGAAAGATGAATCAAGGGATTCATCCATCTGCTAGATTGCAGCCCTCGTGATCCAACCTCAAAGACACACCCAACAGCATGCTCTACTGATTTCCTAGGCACTTATTAATCCATTAAACCAGTGTGGTAGTTTGAATGCAATCGCACCCCCCATACTCTCATAGGTGGTGGCACTATTAGGAGTGTGGTTTTGTTGGAGTGGGTATGGTCTTGTTGGAGGAAGTATGTCAGAAGTTTAGTCCATTATCGTCATGACGGGGAACATGGTGGCATGTAGGCAGATGTGGTACTGGAAGAATAGCTAAGAGTCCTATATCTTGCAGGCAACAGGAAGTCGACTGAGACACTGGGTGGTATCCTGAGCACACCTTTGGAGTTTCGGACGGGGGTGTCACTGTGTGAAGGAGGTTGTTGGCCCTATCCACTCCAACAAAGCTACATCTCCTAGTAGCGCCACTCCCTCTGAGATCGTAGAGGCCAATTACATTCAAACTACCACAGCCAGCAATCAAAATTCACCATCACAGATGCAGACATAAGTTTTGTTTGGGATTTTGAAGTAAGGTGTAGCTCTTCAGTGAACGTTTTCACATGCCATTCTAAAGCCTAGAGGGTAAGTCTAGACTGCAAGATGGAGATTTGGAAGACGTTAGAGTATAAACTGTAGACGCACATGATTCTTCCCAAGAAGTAGGACTTACCCCTTCAGGCTGGTTAAACATAAGTTCCTCTACAAAGACCCCCCTGACCCTTTTAACACCAACCAGCCTTTCCCCAGTTGTTTGTAAATAGCCTTTCTACGGCCTTTCCAGACAATCATTTTCTTTATTTCCATGCCTGTCTTACTCAGCAAAATGTGAGGCAACCTGAGTTGGGATTATGTCTTATAGTTCCTAAGTGTGGTGGTTTATTTTTTATTTATTTGTTTTTAAAAATATTTTATTATTATTATTATTATTAAAAATTTCCACCTCCTCCCCTCCTCCCAA
>LOEQ01000086.1:508121-520576 GCA_001685075.1 Bramus lutescens | reverse complement strand
CAACCCCAATGCCACCAGAGCCTCCAACCCAATGCCACCAGAGTCACCAACCCCAATGCCACCAGAGCCTCCAACCCAATGCCACCAGAGTTACCAACCCCAACGCCACCAGAGTCACCAGTCACCAGCCCCTACGCCACCAGAGTCACCAACCCCAACGCCATACCAGTCACCAACCCCAACGCCGGGCTACCATAGTTTGCATGCATGTTTTAATTCATGTTTAAATAAAACCACAAAAACTGCCGAAAAACAACCACCACAACAAAACTTCTTTCTTTTGTAAGAGTTGCCTTGGTCCTGGCATCTGTTCACAGCAATAAGACACCTGACTAAGACACTAAAATAAAAATGTCCTAAAATAGAAACAAATAGGTATCCAACAGTTACTGACAATAATCGTAAATTTATTTGAAAAGAAATCTTTGGCATGCATATTAATTTGCCATCTATTAAACAGGACAGCAAATTAGGAGAGCAGAAATCATAAATGCAGCTATGAAATGAGTTACCGCCTGAACGGGAAACTTGCCAGACAGGGTTTTCCCTTGTCAAACGCTAACTGTAGGATACAGTCTAATTTCCTGTGCTGAGAAAGAAGGATGAATAAAGCAGACATTTTATGGGTTTAGAATCCTGTAGAAATGTCAGTAGCTTACTTCATCCGCAAGGCAAAAGGCAGACAGCGAAGCTCAGTTAGCATCGACAGCTGTCTCTCTCATTCTTGCAGCCCTTGGACATTCTGGAGGGAAAGTCACTGCGATGCTCAGGAGAGGGCGTGGCCAAGGGTCATGGAAAAGGAACCATGTGGCAGGATGACTGCTCTTAGAAAATTCCAGAATGTCTGCAGCCACACTGGAGTTGCTGCTGAGCCATCTTCCTCAGATGAACCAAAGGGCCTGTCTTAATCCATTCGAGCCATTGTAACAGAACAGCTGAGTCTGGACAATTCACAAATGACAGATATGTGTTCTTACGATCTATAGGCTTGAGAGTCTAAAATCAATGAAGTCAGTGCCTGATGAAGATGTGCTCCTCACAGAGGGCCTCTGATTTCCTCTGACTCCATTCACGCAAGTTCTGCCCAGGCCCCATCAATCAACTCTTAAAGTCCTCCCCTATTAATATGAATGAAGGGAGATGGGTTTCAGTGGGTGAATTTGGGGGAGACATCAAAAGTGATGTCTAAGCGTATAAAGTAGTCAATATTGCACAAACCTCAAGTCTGGTTTTGATTATAAGCTGTGGACATTGATCGTGTAAGCTGTTATTACCTGGAGAAGCCACCTGGGGGTGGGCATTATACAGAAATCAACTGTACTAGTTGGCAATTTCTGTGCCTTTAAAATCAATTCCAAGCATAAGGTTGGGCTGAAAAGAGTCTTGGTGGTTTAGATAGAGTTCATGTTAGTCTTGTAGAGGACCTGGGTTCAATTCCCAGCATCCATATGATAACTCATAACCATCTATAACACCAGTTCTAAGGGACTGGATGACCTCTTCAGGCACCAGGCACACATGTAGTACATACATATGAAAATGTACATAGAAAGTGTACATACATAGAAAATGAATGCAAAAACAAAATTAAAACTATAGTGAAATGTTGTGTCCAAGGTAAGGACACTTTCACATTCTGCATTAGTGTGACACACTTGTGTTCCATATTCTAAGTGGAATATGTACATGTTACTAGTAGCTTAACACAGATACACTCTTAAAGTATTTTTTTGTTCCGAGTTATGTCCCCTCCCCTGAAGGAAATGGTACAAGTGTACTGACTGGTTTTGTGTGTCAAGTTGACACAAGGTAGGGTCATCAGAGGAAGGAGCCTCAGTGAGATCCAGCAGTAGGATATTTTCTCATTTAATGATTAATGGGGGAGGACCCAGCATATTGTGGTTGGTGCCATGACTGGGCACTGGTCCTGGGTTCTATAAGAAAGCAGGCTGAGCAAGCCAGGAGGAGCAAGCCAGTAAACAGCACTCCTCTGTGGCCTCTGCACCAGCTCCTGCCTCCAGGGTCCTGCCTGTTCTGACTTCCTTTGGTAATGAACAGCAATGCTAAAGTGTAAACTGAATAAACCCTCTTCCCTGCAACTTGCTTCTGGGTCATGGTATTTGGTTGCAGCAATAGAAACCCTTACCAAGACAAGGTTGACAGCAGCAGAGACGAACCCGAACACCCACAGAACCAGGGGAGAGCGAAAGGTTGGCAGGGAGAGGAACATGGCTGACTACCCTGACCAGAGGGGCAGGACAGAGCTCAGGAATGCTAGATGCCTTTGTTTTCTAACCCTTTCTTGTTCCCCCCACATAATCTGCTGACTGGGATGAGATGTAAAACATCTCCAGGATGCTGTCCGCTATATTCCCAGATCACAGGCTTTCTGAGTGAAGCTCAATTTTTATATTATTTTTCAGGTGTGGGACACCAGTCAAGAGGTCTGACACCGGCAAGAGCTCGGGTTTATGGAACAGCAAGGAAAGAGCTGAACCGAACGCTACAGCCTGCTCTCGTCTCCCCAGGGAGACGTGAACCTCAACCCATCCCCACTTCCTGAGCCATTTGTTCAGCAACCTTCCTGCAAACTGTGATTTCCTTCGCGCAGTTAAGAAAACTTTTTGGAGCTAGCAATATGGCTCAGTCGGTAGTGTTCACCTGGCATGACCAGGCTCTGGACCCGACTTTAACCCTAGCACTTAGGGGGAGGAAGCTGGAAGATCTGAAGTCCAGAGTCAGCTTCAGCTACAGTATGAAGTTTGAAGCCAGGCTGAAATATGTAAGACCTGTCTAGAGAGAAAGGGAAAGGCAGGGAGGGAGGGAAGGAGAGGGAGGAAGGAAGGAAGACAATTACCAGACAGACATACTCACGAGTCTTGAAGAAGAAAAAGATGCTCTCTCTGCATTTAACCAACCATGGATTGAAGATATTTGAGGTAAACATCTGTTTCCATTGAATATTTATGGACTTTGGTGTGTCATTATTCCTTGAGCAATACAGAGTAATGATTATTCACAGCATTGATCAGTATTCTAGTAATATGTGTTTAAGTAGCAAGGGACTAAATGAGTTATGTGAAAAATAAAATGATATTTTATAAGAGACTTGGCCATCCACAGCTGTGGGTGTCTGTAGGGGCCCTGAAACCATTCCCCTGTGAATCCCATAAGATAGCTAATGTAGGAAATGCAAAGCCCTGTAACTTGAAATCCTGACCGTTTGACTTAGAAGATGCCAAGTCTTGCATTCCTGGCACTGTGGGTGGAGAGTTTCCTGTGTGCCAGGTCACTAACACAAGATGCATTAGCCCATAGCGTTAGGAACTGCAGATTTCTTGACACCAGGGGATGATGGACAGCTCTCTCCACCCCGCTTGACCTTAGAAGCCTCTCCAAATGCTTTGGGGCCTTACCTCTCTCCAGTTAGTGTGCATAAAACCCACCTGGTAAGAAGTTAGGCTCTCAGGCCACACTCACCGAAGCTCTGGATGGAGCAAGCTGTTTCCCTCAACAAGAACTCTGATATTAGTGACCTGGCTGCAGACCACACGGTGAAAAGCACTGATGGAAGGACTCACCTGCATATGGAAGACACAGAGCATAGTTCATCATACACTATATGTCATTTGACAGAGATGAAAATTGTCCAGGGAGATAACTCAGTTGGCAAGATACTTGTTGGGGAATCATGAGGACCCAAGTTCAATCCCCACCACTCACGTAAAATAAACAAAACAAAACAGAAATGGTGGCAGACACTTGTAATCCCAATACTGGGGAGGTGGAGACATTCCTGGGGTTTGCTGGTTTAGACAGCCTAGCTTAATTGAGAAACATCAGGTCCCAGAAAGAGACTTGATCTCAGAAAACAAGGTAGAAGTCTCCTCAGGAATATCACCTGAGACTGACCTCTGATGTGACACATGCATGCACACACATGCGCGTACACACATGCATGCACACATGCTCATGAACACACACAACAAGATGTAACACTCAAAGGCTTTTGACACAAACATTGAATCCCATGAGTGAAAAAGGACCCATATCTTGTGTTTCAATTTCCTGTTAGTGGCTAATGGCGGAAGAATGAACTTTAGCATGGCATGGTTATCTTTACTTGTAAGATACAGCATTGATGGCAGTCTTGCACTGCTTAACAGAAGGGATGTGTTCTGAGCAAATCACATGGTTTTGTCACCATGTAAGCACCCCAGAACATGCTTACGTAAACCATTTTCAAAGTCGCCAGTCAATACACTGCACAACCTTCATGACACAAGCAGCCCATCCTTGACCAAAGCGCTGCTGTGCAGTGCATCACTGCGTTTCAATGTCTGATTGGGGCAGAAGGAAACAGTCCCTGGGCGCCTTCCCCTGAGTGCTGAGCTCTCACTTCTAAAGGGCCTGCTCTCTGTTGGCTTGCAGAAGATAGATGAGAAGTGAGTTGTCACCCACCGGCTGGGTTTCCGTGGATGGCGATTGTGCAGCAAAGCTTGATGGCGGTCTGCATTTTAAAGTGTGCCCTAGCGCTCTTCAGTAGCTTTGCTTTTTACTCCCCTGACTCAGTTCATATTTCCCCTTTCTGAGCTTCATTCCTATGAGCATCTGATTCACTTCCTAACTTGGCTATTGGTCAACCTTTCCAGCAGAAAACTTTCACCTCAGCAGGACTCTGGGTTCCGAGCAGACCAAAAATCGAAGTCCCCCTCCTACAGAGCTTCATGTAGAGCAATGGGACAGGAATAGCTGTTGTGTGGCTCTATGAATATATTAATGCAGATGTGCAGGCAGCCACAGGGCCTTCACTGGGTTAGCTGCCTCTCTGGGGGGAAGAGTCCTGTGTTACAGGAATACTGCACTTAGGTTCAGAAGAACAGCATGTAACCTGTTACCAGCACCAGCCAATGAAAATACAGTGCAACTTACAAACGCTAGCTAACTGCCTGGCTGCACAGATTTAGTAACTCCAGTTTTACAAGTAAGAAAGAATGGCTGAAATTAATTTTAAAATGACACTTTATCTAATCCAATGTGTCTAGGATATTATTTCTTCACATACACTTAAAGACTTAAATTTTTAAGTTTTTATTTACTTACTCTTTTAAAGAGAAGGTTTCTTGAGACAGGGTTTCTCTGTGTAGCTTTGGAACCTTACCTGGAACTTGCTCTGTAGACCAGGCTGGCCTCAAACTCCCAGAGAGCCACCTGCCTCTGCCTCTGGAGTGCTGGAATTAAAGGCATGCACCACCATCGTCCAGTTTAAGAGAAGTTCTTACAATATAGCTCTGGCTGGCCTAGAACTGGTTTAGACCAGGCTTGCCTCCAATTCACAAAGATCCAGCTGCCTCCACCCTCTAAGTGCTAGGATTAAAAGTATGAGTTGCCACACCTGGCTGTTTTGATTTTTAATTTGTGTGTGTGTGTGTGTGTGTGTGTGTGTGTGTGTGTGTGTGTGTGTATCTGGGGATTATGGTTGTGGAGCTGAGTGCAGTGCCAGAGGAGGCCAGAAGAGGGCACTGAGTCCCCAGGTGTTTGAGTTCCAGGGATTTGTGTGCCTTTTGGGGCAGGTGTGGGCAATCAGACTCCAGTCCTCCACAGAAGCAGCACCTGCTCTTAACCGTGGGGCCATCTCTCCAGCTCCCCAGTGCATGCTGCTTGCATTGTACTAAGGACTAAGCTCAGTGCCTTGGGTGTAAGCACATGCCCTACCACTGAGTTACACCCCGGAGTCTGATAAAACGAGACATTTTACCTTCTCTCCTCATATGGCTTTTTTAGCCTGACGTGGGGTTCACACTGACGCTGCCTCCTTAATTTGGATTGCCCCAACTCAGTTGCTCACGAGCTGAATGTGGAGTGGTTCTGGAGTTGTGTCAGCCACAAACAAAGCCTGATTGCCTTGTCTGTGGCTGTGGGATAATGCCCACCTCAGGTTCCAGAAGGATAAAATGAACAGTGTGGAGGTGGGTGGTGGCTTCTGCCTTGGAGCTTTGTTAGCGCTGTGCGTTCAGGAAAGGTTGTCTGGGGACTCTGCTCTCTCAAGTCGGGCTCCTGTGGCATCATCTACATTAGGAGAAGCAAAGGAAGTCATTTAGTTACACCAAAGTGTCAGCGGGAATGGAAAGCTCTCATACTCCCAAGTGTGTGCAGAGGGTGGAAAGGAAGGAACATTGGCTGAGCTCATTTGGTTGAAGAGACTTTCGCTAGCCTGAATTGGATCTATGTTGTTTCAGTCATGGGGTGGCTAACTTGGTGGTGGTGGGGTGGATGTTGACGTGATCAAGCGATGCGTGAAGGTAGAGTGTACTTCACTTCTAGGCATGTCCGTGAGTGTGTTTCCAGAGAGAGGGCCAACTGAGTGGAAAAGAACTGGTCCTTGTGTGGGCAGGGCTGGACCGGGAAGAAGAAGAAGTCAGCCATCTTCTGCTGAGTTAGTCAGCTGCTGCTGCTCTCTTCGGTCTCCAGATTGCTTGGTCTTTAGGCTCTGGGATCCCCACCAGTGCCCATTAATGCTTTAGTTCTTTGGCTTCTGCCTGGGGGCTTCCTCATTGCCTCGTTGGTTGAAGCTTTTCGCTTAGGTTGAATGACATGACTGGCTTGTAGAGTGGAACTTTTCACGTCTGTGGTCTTGCAAGCCATTCCATTAAGTCCAAACACATATGTAAGTATATACATAAACATGTATGTAAGTATATACACACATCACTCCTAGGTTCAGACTGTCACAAAGAAGCCCACAGGAGATATCGTAAGCACAGGGTCTCATGTCTCAGGTTGACCTCTAAAGGAGTAAGTCACAAAACAAAACAATCCCACACAAATTTGGAATTATGATTAATAAAAGGGTTATTTATTTAAAGGGAAAAAACTTACAGATCACCGTCCTAGACAACAGCCTCCTGCATTACCAGGAAAAGCGTCTGATAGCCAGAAGCGGAATCCGAAGCAAGCAAGAGAGCGAGAGGGCTGCCACCGCTTACTTTTAAAGCGAAAGATACCACACCCCAGTGGGCTGGTATCTCAAAGGCTATTGGCTGAAGGAGCAAAGGTAGCTCCCACAGCAGGCCTCAAATTCCTTGTCCTTCTGCCTCAGCCTCCAGAGGGCCAAGATTACAGATGTGTACTGCCACAGCCAGTGCCCAGGATGACAGATGTGTACTGCCACAGCCAGTGCCCAGTATTCAAATTTGCCTGAGGTTCGACCCATTTTTAGGAGTGTCAAAGTTCTAGAAGTTTTTTTTTTTTAATTTCAATTTCTGTATGGCTGTGGATTTGGACTAGGGTTTCAGTCTATCAACAGCCACGGAGTCAGAGCACTCTAAGAAAAACTGCTAGGAGTCCTAAGTCTTAGCTGGGCTTTAGCTAAGGCACAAGCCCCTCTGATTGTCCCTTTCTAGGTCTTTCTTTACTTCTGAGTCTTCTCTGGGGATGCAAAAGTAAACTCCTCTCGCTTTGGCTCTTTATGAGTTTTGGTTTTGGGTTTATTCGTTTACTTTGAGGCAGTCTTTCTGTGTAGCTCAGGCTGGCCTGGAGCTCCCGATTCTGCCTCTGCTGCATGGTGGCCGGGATTACAGCTGTGGCCCATGCACCGCTATTAATCTTGTTTGTAGGAGCTTTCCTGTTGCTGCCTGCCCCCTTAGTCTGTACAGAGTGCAGATGCTCTCTGCCCCTGCTTGCCCCAGTACCTCAAAAGGCAGGGGAAGGGTGGGACAGATGATTCACACTGGCCTCTTCAAACTGGGGAATTCAGGTTGGGCCTAGGGCCACTCTGGAAGGAAGAACCACACACAGACCTTCCTCTTCCGGTTTCCATAGCAACCCCAGCCCACTGGATGGTGCTGCCCACAGTGGGGCAGTTCTCTATGCCCACGGCATGTCATCTCGCTCCCACCCACCCATGGCACAGGTGTACACTGCCTTCCTTGGGCTTGCAGGCTGCTGGGATTGCACGATCATCCCCTCTTGAGTTCTCTCTGTAAAAGGCTGTGCTGACTAGAAATCATTTATCATAAAATTCGCCTCCATGATGTTTCTTTATCATATTTAGGGGTCCCAGATTTTTATACCTCTTTCCCTGCACTATGTTAGTGAGGACACTTTGTGGAATCAAACTGAAGTATGTAGGTTTCTCAGAGGCTATGACCTGGGCTTTGTAAAGAGCGTGGAGACTTTTAATCGTCCTTTCACCAGTGAGAGGATCTGGCCCAGAGATCTGAAGGAGCTTGTTGTTACATTAACTCTGTTTACTTGAAGACGATCATAGAAGCAGTGGTTTTCTTCCACCCAGCCTGCCTTTGAAGAAATAGTCTCTCTCTTCACTCTGCTTGATGACTCTAGATGTCCCTGAGTTGAAGTACCAGCTCTGCAAGAGACCTGGGGGCTGGGGGTGGGTGGGAGACCTGCTATGAGGAACACACACAAGGTGCATCCCGTCGCTGGACAGACCCTGACAGAGACTGACTGATTGGATGTTTCTTTCTAGTGTTCATCCCTTATTTACCTTTCCAGTTGTAGTCTCTGTCTGCAGGGATGTTTCTGGGGGTTTAGGACATGGAGTGGTTTGATTTAGAGATTTGGTTCTTTTAAATAGAAAATGAGGTAGGAAGGGCAGGCATGGTGCACGCCTTTATTCACAGCACTCAGGAAGCAGAGGCAGGTGGAGCTCTGTGAGTTCAGGGCCAGCCTGGTCTACATAGACAGCTACATAGTAAGACCCTGTCTTGAAAATTAATAAATAAAAATAAATAAATAGAGAGAAGAGATAGCTTGGTTGTAATATCCAAATCTTACTATCTGTAAATATATTAATATCTCAATGTAAATCATTCTTCAAAATGAGTCTGATTATGCAACCCCAAACATGCCACTTTGGCAAAGACAACTGAGACTCAACAGACCTGTCAGCTTGACTTCCCCTTTGGGATGGTATTCAACAGTAACTTCACATCTATCTGCTGAACCATCTCTCTAGCCTACTATCCACCATTTTAAACACCATCTGTCACTTCCCAAGGACTCCAAATCCATCAAGGAATTTTCCTCCAGTGCCGCCGCCTTCTCTAAGCCCTGGCAGCCACCAATCTGCCCAAAGCCCGCGTCAGGTTACCATTTTGGAAATCGCCCATGAGTAGAACCATATACTAAATGGCATGCTGTGTCTTTCACTTAGCCTAATGTTCATTTTGCTGTAACAGGTATCAGAACTTCTTTAGTCTGCATGGGCAGATTAATGTTCACAAACACCACACACACCACACACACACATACCACACACACAAACACCACACATAAACACACATGCAAACGTACATACCACACATGCAAACATACACACACCACATACACACTCACACACAAACACTACACACCATACAAACACAGATACCACACACACAAACACACACACCACACACACCACATACACACTCACACACCCACCACATACACACTCACACACAAACACTACACACCATACAAACACAGATACCACACACAAATACACACACCACACACACCACATATACACTCACACACCCACCACATACACACTCACACACACAAACAACACATACCACGCACATACACAGATACCATACACAAACACACATACACACACACCACAATACAAACATACACACATACACACACATACAGAAACAACACACACACACACCACACATGCAAACACACAAACACACATGCACATGCACTCAAGCAGCGTTGGGAGCACATGACAGTTGCTGTATCTGTTCATGTGCTGATGAACATTGACTTTTCTCACATCCTGTGTTTATGTGGCCTAAGCCGCTGGGTGAGCTCTAGCTGCTGCACTGCCCTTGCATTCCAGGGTAAAGTCCTATCAATCGCGATATGCCGTCCTTTCACAGGTGGTGGGATAGAGCTTGCTACTTTTTTGCTGAGGGATTAGTATTTTATTATAATTATTATTTTACAAGCCAGTTTGAACTTATTGCTTTTTCTTGTGTTCTGAGTTATACAGGATCGGACACGAGGGAACAGCATATGGCAGGGGATAGATGTTCTGCATGGAACCTGGTGATTCTGGCCCACACTGGCACAATTCTGCTACCACAGATAGTAATCTGAATGTCCTTATTGCTACAAAATGCTATCTAAATCATATAATCTTTTAAAAATTTTTAAGGGTTTAGAGAGATGGCTCATTGGTTAAGAGTGCTCACTGTTGTTGCGGAAACCCAGGTTCAGTCCGCAGCACCCACATCAAAGGGCTCACAAGCACCTGTAACCCCAGCTCCAGGGGATATGGTGCCACACACACACAGGGGTCACATAAACTCACACAGACACACACATGCACATACATTTAAATAAGTAAAATATTTTAAAATTAAATATCTAAATCATTATTTAAAATTTCCCCTTTAATATACTTTTTGCATTTTTCTTTTCTCATAATAAGTAATATTACACAGTTGTCACCTTTGTAACTAACTCTCTAGTTTTCTTGAGGATTATTGAAATAAATTATGTTAACATTTTTATGACTTTTTTTTCTTTTGGTTTTTCAAGACAGGGTTTCTTTGTAGCTTTGGAGCCTGTCCTTGAACTAGCTCTGTAGACCAGCCTGGCCTTGAACTCACAGAGATTCGCCTGCCTCTGCCTCCTGAGTGCCACCACCGATTTTTATGGCTTTTAATTCCCTTCCATAAATTGTTTTCTAAAATGGACTGCCACTTTCACACTTGTGTCCGATACGTTGGATTATCACTCCACTAGACCCGTGTAAAGGCTGGGTTTTATCTCCAGGTCCATATGGATGTGTGTAGTCTGCGCTACCTCCTGAGCCCATGTTGATGCCCATGGTCTGCGCTGCCTCCGAGGGCCTTGTCTGGGTCTGTGGTCCTTCTGCAGCCAGGGACCATGCTTATGGTCTGTGCTTTGTCCAGAGACCGTGTGAAGCCCATGACCCCTGTTCCCAACGACAGTGAAGAGCAAGGGTGGTATCGATTATATTTGTATGGTATGGATGAGTGCAGATACATAGTTGAGAATGAGGGACACGGAAGGATTCTGTGACAACCCCTAGGCTATCTGCCAACCTCCGCCCCAAATAGCGACCTAAACAAGAGGCCGTCGAAGAGAAAACGTGTGGCAAGGATGCTGGAGTTAGCTTTCCACAACCGATGGCTTCTGGCGGGGGTGTGGAAGGGGAAGGGCTCAGTTTTAAGGGGCAGGCCACTGGGAGTTTGACCATGCCCTGGCGAGGGCATAACCACTATTTTTCATAAGGAAACCAAGTATAAGTTTAACTCATCCAGAGCCACACAGCAGCAAATGGTAGGTGAGGAAGGAGACCCGGGCTGGGAACTCTGGCTGCAGCTGTTATGATTTGTTTGTTTTGCTATGGTTGAGATAGATGGGGTCTCCCTATGTACCTTAGCTAGCCTAGACCTTAGTATGTAGACCAAGCTGGCCTAAAAGATATCACAGAGATTCACCTGCCTCTGCAGACACCAGGCATACATGTGATGTACATACACACAACACACATGGAGACAAAACACCCACACACATCAAATTTAAAATTTTAATTTAAAAAATGTAAGTATTTTTATTTATATTTTTGTTCTGTGTATACAGGCTCCTGTGGAGGCTGAAAGCAGATGTCGAATCCTATGGAACTGAGGCTACAAAGCCGTTGAATCCTCGGGGACAGAAGCAAGTACACTTAGCTTCTCAGTCATTTCTGTTGGCCCCAACTCGAAAAAGCTTTAGACATTGCTGGGCGGTGATGGCACACGCCTTTAATCCCAGCACTCGGGAAGCAGAGGCAGGCAGATCTCTGTGAATTTGAGGCCGGCCTGATCTACAGAGACAGTTCCAGGACAGGCTAAAAAGTTACAGAGAAACCCTGTCTCAAAAAACCAAAAAGAAAAAAAAAACCTTTAGACATTTATTTTTATGTGAGTTTATGATAAAAAAAAAGCTTCTCTATCAAGTTTCCGACTTCATACGTGTATCATCTGTTTTCATGAGAACAGTGCCTACTCTACAAGAAGACACAGTACAGGTTTTTGTTAGTTTGCTTGCTGGGTGACCTTGAACTCACTCTGTGAACCAACTTAGCCTCAGACTTGAGACTTTCCTCCTGCCTGTGCCACCACAGCTGACAAGAGGGAACGCTTTCTCTCTTGTTAGACATTTCTGTTCCATATTGAAATTATCTTCCTCTGTGAAGGCTCAACTGCAAACAAACCTCAACAACCAAAGCCCCACCTGCGCCCACCCTCTCTACTGCACAGCAACGGGCAAGGGTTTAATGCAATGAACCCTTAAACCTGGACAGGAGCCAGGCAGTAGTGGTGCACGCCTTTAATCCCAGCACTCAGGAGGCAGAGACTGGCAGATCTCAGTGAGTTCAAGGCCAGCCTGGTCTACAGAGTAAGTTCCAGGACAGGCTCCAAAGC
>LOEQ01000086.1:463576-478357 GCA_001685075.1 Bramus lutescens | reverse complement strand
GTGTGTGTGTGTGTGTGTGTGTGGCGCGTGCCTTTAATCCCAGCACTTGGAAGGCAGAGGCAGATGGATCTCTGAGTTCAAGGCTAGCCTGGTCAACAAAGCAAGTTCCAGGACTGCTGTTACACAGAGAAACTCTGTCTGCGTCTCTGCCTGTCGCTGTGTCTGCCTCTCTCTTCTCTTCTGCCGCTCCTGTCCACAGAGGCCGGTCTCCCCTCTACCACCCACCCCTTCCCATCCACTTTCCCCCATGAAAAACCTCTCCACCTGAGCTTTGTTGCATGTCTTTCTCTCACGTGCCGCTTTTTAAAATTCCAGCACCCATGATGCTGCATGATGTCCCCTGAAGTCACTTTCACATTCTGCTTTGTTTCTATAGGATACATTTTTAGTTATTTGAGACAGAATCTCATATAGCCCAGGCTAACCTCAACCTCACTGTGTTGCCAAGGACAACCTTGAACTTCCTGTTTAAACAGTTTACTTTTATGATGATGAGTGGTGTGTTTGTAGAGGGGAGAGGATGACAAACCAAAACTGAGAGAACTCATAAGTATAGGAAAACTATTAGGCAGATAGTAGGTTCCTAAGGAATATTAATTTGTGGGTCGGTGTGAAGCTTGGTGGCAGAGCATTTACTACTATGAGGCCCTAGATTCAAACACACACACGCATGCACACACACACGCACATATATATACACACACATGTATATACATACATACACAAAGACACACACACATATACACACAACACACAACACATACACACACAACACACACGCATGCACACACGTATATACACACACATGTATACATACACAACACACACAACACACGCACACACAACACACACATATATACACACAACACACATACACACACAACACACACATGTATATACACACATGTATACATACACAACACACACAACATATACACACAACACACACACATACACAGAGACACACATACACACACAACACACACACACACACACACACACTCCTTGCATCCTTTAAACCTTAGCTCTTTTTGTTGTTGTTTTGGGGGTTTTTGTTTGTTTGTTTTTTGTTTTTCATTTTTGATGACAGGGTTTCTCTGTGTAGCTCTGGCTATCCTGAAACTCACTCTATAGACCAGGCTAGCCTTGAATTCACAGAGAACCACCTGTCTCTGCCTCCTGAGTGCTGGAATTAAAGGGCCATACCGCTAAGCCTTGTTAACTTTCTTTTAAATAATTTTTTAAAGATCTGGATTATAGTAGGTATCAAAAGAGGATAAGCTTAAAGTTCAAAATGGAGAAATGACGTTTATTTAGTAGCTAAACTTAGAAGCACACACCTGTAAGCTCAGCACTTAGAGAACTGAGACAGGGGGATTGCCTACAGAGTTTGTGATCAGTCTGGGTTGTACAGTGAGTAGTAGGCCAGCCTGGACCACAATGTGAAACCCTGTCTTAAAAGAAGCCAAGCATGAACTGGGTGCACCTTTAATATCAGAACCCAGAAGATATTGTATTTAGTGATTATTCTCCTGTGACCCTATTAAAATGCTAGTGAAAAAGATTAAGAGTAAAGCCAAAGGGGCTAAGGGCAATTGAAAGACACAGAAGGAAAATCAGATATCTTAACTTGCGGGTAATTATTAGGAAATGTGCCATATGAATATTAAGCCTCTATGGGCAGGGAGGCCTCACCTGACAGGGTAGCGAAGTGGTTGTGCCATGTCATCAAATGCTTAACTCTTCTGTCTCAGTCTCGTTTATTCAAAGACCAACTTTTCCCAAAATAGCTAGTTTTCCACTGTTCTTTCAATGTTTATCTCTAACGCGACAAGATCCCAAAGAAGACCCCTGTGGTAGTTTGAATGTAATTTGGTCCCCATAAGCTCATGGAGAGTGGCACCAGTGGGAGGTGTGACTTTGTTGGAGTAGATGTGGCCTCGTTGAGGAAATGTGTCACTCTGGGGGCAGACTTTTGAAGTTTCCTTGCTCAAGATACTGCCCAGCACCACATCTGCCTGCATGCTGCCACGCACCCTACCATGGTTATTATGAACTGAATCCCTGAAACTATAAATGAGCCTCCTCAATTAAATGTTTTCCTTTAAAGAGTTGCCATGGTCATGGTGTTTCTTCACAGCAATAAAAACCTTAAGTAAGACAGAAATTGGTATCAGGGACTGGGGTATTGCTGTGATAGGCCTGACCATGCTTTTATTTGGAGTAATATGGACTTTGGGAGTTGGATTAAGAAAGCAGTAGACTATTTTAAGCACTACGTGATGGGACATACCAGTAAGAACATGGAAGACAGCGGTGCTGAATGGGATTTGAAGAACTGTGGGGGACGACATCAAGAGATTTCAGAGGAGAATAATTTTAGTATGCTGCCTAGAGATTGATCTTGAGATATTTTGGTGACCTGCTTTTGCCCTTGTCTAGAAAGTTTGCCCAAGACTAAAGTGAAGAATTTTAGATTAATTCCATTGGCAGAAGAAATCTCAAAACAGCCTAATAGAGACCCTGTTGTGTGATTTTTGGTGGTAACTCTAGTGAAGATTTATACTGAAAAGGAAATAAAGGAAAGCTTAGATGGTGTACACCTTTAATTCCAGCACTCAGGAGGCAGAGGCTAGTAGATCTGAGTTTGAGGCCAGGCTGGTCTACAGAGCAAGCTCAACAACAGCCTCGCTTAGGCAATGAAGGTGAAAAAAGCAGAAAGCCGGTGAAGATGTAATTGAACAAAGGGGCCATGTTCCAGCCCCCAGCAAACAGCAGAACTTTGCAGCTTTAGCCATGTGGTTCTTTCTGGCTTTAGAGTTAAGGATAGAAGAAACGGGTATGTAAGTTGCCTCTGTGCCTGAGGAAGCTGCTGAGGCTAGGTATGTGTCAGGGATGTCCGTGAATGGAGGCCTAGGAGAGAGGCCATTGAGTGAAGCTGTGAAGTGAAGCATAGATTTCCTTGGAGACTCCAAGATGCTAGAGATGCCAGAGTCATGGGATATCTGCCAAAGAGAGGTATCCTTGGGAGTGGAACCAGTCCAAGAGAAAGAAGTATGTTGCAATCAACAAAGCTGAACAGAATTAGAGAGCTAAAGAGTGTTTCTATGCAGAATTTGGAGTTTGCCAGCTGGCTTTTGGTGTTGCTTTGGTCCAAGTATTTCCTCACTCTTCTACATTTTGGAATAGTAATGTACATCCTGTAATTCCTTTAGCCACCCATAAGGCTGCACTTCCGGGTTTGGAGGCCAGCATACATATCCCAGGTGCACATGCATGAGTCGCCCACTACAGACAGCGTCTGTAGAAGCGCTTTGACGTAGAAACCCCCACCCCCGTGCGCAGGCGCAGGGCGTAGTGCCACCCGTCATCAGCATCTGATGTAGACACGTCTTTGCCCTCGTGCGCATGTGCTGGGAAACCTTTAAAAGCTAAAGGCGCCATTCCCACTTCCTCTTTCACCCCCTCTGTCCACCGTTTTTCCCACGGGCCCGTTCGCACAGATCTTTTAATAAACTTATACACGTGGGTTCGTTTGTGTCTCATGCTCTCTCCCCATCTCCGCGGAACATTACATCCTATGCCCTTATATGCTGGAAGTGTGTGATCTGCTTTTCAAATTGACTTTTACAGGGAATTATAGTTAAGATATTACATCAATCTCAGAAGAGACTTTGAACTTTGGACTTTTAAACATTGCTGAGGCTGTGGTAGACTATGAGAATTTTTGAAGTTGAACTAAATGCATTTTGCATTATGATATTGTTAAGGTTTATGGGGGCCAGGGAGCAGAATGTGGTAGTTTGAATCTATTTGGTCCCCATAAGCTCATAGGGAGTGGGACTATTGTTGGAGTGGATATGGCCTTGTTAGGGGAAGTGTACCACTGCAGGGGCAGACTTTGAGGTTTCCTGTGCACAGTATACCACCCAGTGAGTCAGTTGACTTCCTGTTGCCTCTGGGACTCCAGCTGCCTGCATGCTGCCACACTCCCCACTGTGATGATAATAGACTGAACTCTTTATAAGAGTTCTCATGGTCATGGTGTCTCTTCATAGCAATACAAACCTAACGAAGATAACACCATTCTGGAAACCTTCCCCAAATCCCCCAGCAGACGTCCTATCCTAACTGACCTTGAGTCCTTGGTGTGTCTAAAGCATTGCTAAAAAGGAGACTGGAGTTGCACAGAAGACGTGGGTCATTGCTCCACGTATTCATCGTTCTCTGCTGTACCATGGTAAAACTTCCTCCATTATACCTGGACCACAGCCAGCAGGATAGAAGCATCCTTTCCCAGTTTCCCCTGCACTTCGTCTTCACGCAACTAACTTCTAGCCAATAGACTGTGATTGGAAAGTTGGTAAGCAAATTGTAGATTGATTGTTTAAAATGTTTGTGCTCTCTGTTGTCTTGCTTCCTCCTTCTTGGAAGCATGAGGGTCTGGTGGGATAGGTCAGTATCAGTAACTCAGATACCTAAGTAGAAGGACCCCAGGACCCCAATCCTCCCCATCAAGAATTATCTTTACATGGCTTCCTAGTTTGAAATTCTAATTATTTTCAATCATTATTATATTAATTATACATTCATATTTAATATATTGGTATAATTATATATTAATATGCTAATATTAATATAATATCAATATATTCAGTCATATATTATTATTAGTCAGTAGCATATCCAAATTGCAGAAATGGCCAAGCTTCACTTAGGTTAATGGTTCTCAACAAGGTTCCTACTCTGGCAGTGTCTGCATCACCCGGGTGCTGGCACACCCAGATTTACCAAGTTAGAATGCCTGGCTATATAGTCTAGATACCCACATTTTTAACCTTCCAGGTCATTCTGTTGCACACTTAAGTTTAAAAAGCAGGCTACTCACAGGCCCCAGGGGTAAGCTTACTACTATTGTTGTACTAAATGGACATAGTATCAAACTACCCTCTAAATGACTATCCCTATACCGACAGATTAGCATGGCTCTCAGTCCGCACCAGAAGTTTCTTAGTGCAATGGATGGTGGTTAATACAGAAACCCACAGCTACTCAAACAAAGTGTCAGTGGTACAATCAGCTACAAATGCAACACCTGTATCAACAACCCAATAAAGCCTTAGGGACCAGTGCAGAAGAGGGGACAGGAAGGTTGTAAGGGTTGCGAGGTCAAGGAGGACCAGACTGGAACTGTACCCTCTGAACATGACAGGCCACCACACTCAGGAACTCACCGTAGCTGTGGCGGCACAAGACCAGCACTAGACCAAGCCAATCATCATTCTACCAAGGAGGAAGGTGGGGTTTGTGGGCCCACCCCTAACAGAGGAGCTGTTGGCAGTCCAGTCGATGGTTTTTTTAGACAGAGAACCAGTTTTCTCCAAGGGTGTGGCTCCTGGTAGGTTGAACATGCTCCAGTAGATGGCTCCATATCCGTGAATACTCAGGCAGGACAATTTGGGTTGTTTTTTATTTTGTATAGGGCACATATCCATATATTATATATATAATTTTTATTAATTCTTTGAGAATTTCATACAATGTATTTGGGTCATATTCATCCCATCTCCTTCCCCTAACTCCTTCTAAACCCACCACAAACACCCTTCTTCCCAATTTCTTGCCCTCAAACCAAATTAGAAAAAGCCCAGATTTAATAGATAAAATGCTCCCGGATGATTTTCCATCCCCCCGCCCCCAAGGAGACCGGAAAGGAAGGCCAGAAAATCACATGTCTGTGCTAACACAAGCCTGCTAAGGTAAATGAACAGTAGGCGGGTCATAGGGAGGGAAGGCAAACAGGCTCCCTGACCAAGTACCCAGTTCCCCAGTGTAGTGTTTGAATAACAGTCCCCATACACGCAAGTGCTGGGTCCCCAGTTGGAACAGCTGGGTGAGGATTAGGAAGGGAGGACTTGTTGGGGGGATGGATGGGGGCAGGCTTTGAAGTTTCAAAAGCCTATGCCATTCCCAGTTTCTCTCCTCTTTCCCTTTCCCTCTCCCCCTTGTTCAGGTGGAAGCTTCACCCCAGCCCCTGGCATCAATATACCCAGAGCCAGGAGCACCCCAAGCCCCCCACCCCCTCTCTCTCCAAACCCTGTTGCATCTTAGAAAGCCCACAAAATGGTGAACCCTCCCCTCAAGATGTTCAAGACCACTCCCACAGGGTGTTTAAACTGCCCCCTGGAAAACAGACTTGGTTTCCTGATCTTCCTTTCCTGCCTCCTCTTTGGGGGACCTGGAAAATCATCCTGGAGCGTTTTATCCATTCAACCTGGGCTTTTTCTAATTCGGTTTGATTTGGTTTGATTTGTGTTGCCACGCAGGCGAAGAGGCTTATGGAGTGCAGAAAGTTTTCTCCTCTCTCTCTCTCTCTCTCTCTCTCTCTCTCTCCCTTCTAGTTTGTGTCCCATGATGGAAGCTCTCAGCTACTGCTCCAGTGCTATGCTTGTCTGCTCGCTGCCATGCTCCCCATCATGATGGTCACGTGCTCATCTTTGAATCTCTAAGCCACAGGTTAAACGTTTTCTGTCATAAATCGACTCAGCCATGGTGTTTTGTCATGGTGATAGAGAATTAATGAAGATGCGCAGCGACAGGCAGAAGCTTGCTTGCAGGGCAGAGGAGGAAGAATAGGCAAACTTAGAGGATGAGGACGACGTGAACTTTAGGGGACATGAATGAGCCTGAGGAATGGACCACAGCCTGCATCTAAGTTCCTTGGGCACAGGTGCTGGTCATCCCTCCTGCCACGTGCATCGGTTTATCCCAGTTGGTGTCATTGTCTGGGGAAGGGCCACCACGAGTAAGAACAAACCGTCTGAAAGAGCCATCCTTTGGACATATATCAGAACCTCAGAGAAAGCCCTTCTTTGCTTTGTTTGATGTTTTTGTTTTCTCAGGCGCTCTGTTTGATGTTCAAAGAGACATTTGGGGGTGTTATCTGGTTCTGAACCCAACAGTACAACCTTCAAGTAGACAGGAGCAATACACTTTAGGTCCTGATTAACAGTAATGTGGCATTGCTAAGAAAAAACGACAGGTATTCTCCACACACATACACACAGTAAGGATGTGAGGAAATGTTGATGTTAACTAGTTTGCTTTAACCATTCCATATTATGTACACCCATCAGTACATCACATTGTACTCCATTAACATATTCAATCAGAATCCATCAATCAAAAGTGAACTTTTTAAAAGATATATTTATTACATATAGTGTTCTGCCTGCATTACACCTTCAGTCCAGAAGAGGGCACTAGATCTCATTACAGGTGGCTATGAGCCACCATGTGGTTGCTGGGAATTAAACTCAGGACCTTTGGAAGAACAGCCAGTGCTCTTAACCGCTGAGCCATCTCTCCAGCCCCCAAAGTGAAAATTTTAAAGTGAAAAGGAATGTGGGAGAAAGAAGGAATTCAGTAGCTGACCTAATAAGAAATGAAGTCAGTGATTGAAAATTCAAAACTCAAAATAAGAACAAGTATTAGCAGAAGGGCTGAGTGGTTATGAACTAAATTTTCTTTCTTTTTTCATATATATTTATTTATTTGCCTGTGCATTTGTGGGGGGCACCATGGACATGTGAGGGTCAAAAAATAACTTGGAGTCAGTTCTTTCCTACCGCATGAGGCCTGGGGATAGAACCCCGGGTCTTCAGGCTTGGCGGTAAGTGCCTTTTATCCACCAGGATATGTTGTCGGCCTATATGAACAAAATTTTCTTCCTTCATAGCAGGAAGTCAGTAGATAGTTTCAGAAAATGCAGTATCAAGGAGCATCATCCTTGTTAGCACAATTATTTACTAAGACAACAGCCAGAAAAATAAAACCAGGCAATTATAAATGAAACCCTGGAGACATGTAGAGATGCAGGGATGGAGGCTGCTCAGTTTCATTATGGCCCTCTTCTTGCTTGACTTTTGCTTAACTTAGGGCTGGTACCCCTCTGGCTTCTGTCCACTGGCCTGGACAACAATCTATGAGAGCTGTACTTCATTTTCAAATTAAGCACTAGCAAGGAAAACTAAAGGGACAATAGAAAGTAGCAGATAGCTAGAGGCGGCAAACGCATAACAAAGCATCACCACCCAGCAGTGGTGATTAGAGTAGCCTAATTGGGAGTAGGCCAACAAAGGTAACTCANGGGGCGTTGCTTATCATGCCCAGCAGAAACAGAATAGGAAAGAGTTTGCAAGCTGGAGCTACCCATAGGATTCTCTCCAGTGTAGGCATTTTCAGTCCCCTGAATGAACAGTAGTAACCTCTGTTGGTTCAGTTTCAGCTGTCCTCAAAGCTGCAATGTTTTTAACACTCCTAGCTGTTTTTCTTTCCTCCCGTCAGAGCTGAGGAGACAGGCTGGGCCAGAACAGGGTCTTTGGGAGGACATTTGGAAACAAACATGTTCTAAGGCGCTAAGGTGGCCAGACATGGTCAAGTCAGTTGCGCCAAGCCTGACAGCTTGTGCTCCATCCCTGGAACCCACATGGCTCCAGCAAACGGTCCTCTGATCTCCACACGGATGCCTGTGGCCCAAGCACACTTCTCTCCCAGACACACCGTCATAAACAAATTTATGTTTTAAAAGTGCTTGGAGAGGGAGGGGTGAGGGAGGAGGCTAGAGTCCGCTTCAGCTGCGCATGAAGTACTTATAATGACTGAAATTTTCCCGTCAAATATTTAAAGTTAAGCCACCAGAGAGAGGCTGCACACAATGTGGGGGGTGGAGTTTCCTACTCTAAGGTTTCTCTGTAGCGCCCCGCTTTACCCAGAAGTCGCCAGCATGTTCTCAGAGCCTCAGCTAGCCCGGTCGCTGGAAGGAGCTTTGAGGGTGGTTGAATGGGGCGGGACTTCTGACAAAGGACCCTCGTTCATTGGCGTAATCCTCTGAAGAGCTGTGCGGCAATGCATGTGGCCAAGCCATGAGAACCAGCTGGGAGCAGCCTGGAGGCAGCCTTGTGGCTGTCACCCTTTGTCGCGAGGCCTCAGTCAGCCACTTGCTCATTCAGGCGGCGAGTACACTGACTTGCAGGATAATGGAGGCTTTCAGCTGGAGAGCCCTCCCTAGCCTCTCCGCTCTGGCCCAGCAGGTGAACATTCACATTCCGGAAATCATGGTATTTAAACTACCCCGGCCCCAGCCCTTGTCCAGACAGCTACAGTAGCTTCCATGTTACGAGAGTAAGAGTTAAACCGTGGTTCTGTCTTTTAATTCAGCTCGAGTGCTTCCTTTTAACATACCATCGCTGACACTTTGTTAACTTTGTGCCCCAGGTAGATGTCGGGATCTCTGCTGTCAGGGCCGAATAATCCTGGTGGTACTGCGGGGACAGCTTTGGAGGTGTTACTAGGAGTGGCCAGGTCTGGAGTGGCACCTCACCTCACACACTCTGCTAGACAATTAGGCCCTGTTACGTAATTATATTCGGGAGGCGGGGGAGAAATCTTCTGGATCTCCTTGAAAACAACTGATACACTTAAGACGTTACACAGGGCTTGGAAAGGTTTCCCATCTGCGCTGTACTCTGCAACCGGGAGCAACTCAAATGACTCCTCTGGCTCAGTTTCTTCCGTATAAAATAGAGGTATTGGTGTCTTCTTCATTTTTACCACAAGACTAACTGTAAAGTCTTTTGTTTCCATCTTTACAGGAAGTACTTAAGTGACCCATTCGTTTTGGGGTTTGCTTCTGTGTTGGCCAATTCCTTCTTTGTCCATCAAGCTGACCTCCTGTTCACCCCATCAAAACGGTCATTCTGTCAGTCTGCTCTGGGGAATGAGCTTTGATTGATTCAGGCATTGCAAATAAGTCAATGGAGGCATTTAAACGAAATGTTTGTAATTCTAAGAAACCTTTTTCAGTCAGGTGATAGTGGCATACACCTTTAATCTCAGTATTCAGTACTCAGGAACCAGAGGCAGAGGGATCTCTGTATTTCTGAGTCCAGCCTGGTCTGCATAGTGAGTTCCAGGACAGCCAGAGCAACATAAAGAGACACTGTCTCAAAAAGACAAAACAAAAGATTGTTTTTATGTGTATGTATGAAGCATTGACCTACATGTGTTTAAATAAGTGTACCATGTGTGTCTCTAGTGCTCTCAGAGGCCAGAAGGGGGCACTGGACTTCATGATTGGAGTTACAGATGGCTCTGGACTGCCATTTGGGGCCTGGGAACAGAACCTAGGTCCTCTACAAGAGCAACCAGTGCTCTTAACCATTGAGTCATCTCGCCAGGCCCTAAATTTGATTGCTTTTTATAATATTTCCATTTCTTCCCATTAATTCAAGCTTCTTTCCGGGCAAACATTTGACCCATTCATAGTTTACTTGCTACTAGGAGCAGTTAATATCTTAATCTGGTTGAGTAAATTACCTTAGATAAATCCATACTCTGTTCCTTCTATTTACTCTCCACGTCTCCCTTGTTCCAGGAGAAAGGGCTGAACTTACTATGTCCTGGTCAGGCCTGGGATAATGCAGTGCTTGATGGTACAGTGTCTCAGGTCTCATCTGTCCGTTTCTGGTCTCAGAGGTGACTGCCTCATGTCAGCTTGACTGCTGCTTGTCCTGTGGGTGGAACTGGTCAGTGCCTTGTGGGCTGGCACCTTCAGTTTGTATGAACCATGCCACAGCCACACCCTCACACAGCAGGCCCACCCAAGTCCCTTCTCTCAAGTCTCTTACCCTTGTCTCCTTGGGACCCACAAGGTTTCAGTTCTCAAGGTAATCACTTCTGTGTCTTCTCCAGACCTATGAGAGCTTCCAGGCCTGGTGCCTTTGGGAACTGATACTGTCTGCCTTGACCATGCTTCAGAACCTCATCTCAATCTCAACCCAGAAAGAGAAGTGGGATTGGCTAATTGGTAGCCCCTCTCTTCCTTCTGTCTTCAGCAACCCTAGGTAGAAGGCCCGAAGGCCCAGGCTTCTTCCTGTCTGAACGAGCATTTCCTTTCATCAGATCCTCCTTCTTACAGAGATGATTACTGCCCTCACCCTAGGATAGAAGGACTCAGGAAACAAAAGTTAGCTTATCATAAGGAAACATAGGGATCTTTGTATCTGTTATAAGGGAAAGGGTGTGTACCACCACAATGATCTGCCTGCTTAGCAAGCCGGGGCCTTGTGGAAGAGACTAGCTAAGGTGGCAAGGAGCCAGGACATTCTCTGAGCACTGGCTGCTCTAGGAGTTGGACATTAGAATAACTTGATGGTTCAGAGAAGCTGGTGCCTGCTGTGTGTGGCATGTGGCTCTCTCTGTTCTCATCCTTACTCTCGCATGCAGAAGCACCAGGCAGCCTACTGATAAAGAATCTGGGTCCAGGAAGGAGAAGGCTGTAGCCTCACCTACCCATTCCTAGTTCCCAGCATAGCAGAGGATGAGGCTCAGAGTCACTGGGGATGTCAGCATTGGCTGAAGGAACTGATTCTGGCTCATCCTTTGACTTGTTGAGGTTTGATAAAGTCTGGGGATTTTCTCCACAAAATATGTCTGACCATAAATAAACAGATACTCAGATATTTACAGTGTGGAACAGTAGGTTCTACATTGTCTTTGGCAAGGGCGGCTGGAGGTGTGGCTAAGGCCTTGAATATGCTAAGAACTGCACCATCTTTGAACTTTAACCCTAGCTCTTGTTTTTTGAGAGTCGGTCTTGCTATGTAGGCTATTGGTTAAGAAACACAAAATACAGGGCTCCAAAAAGGCAGGAACTTCTTTTCTCTCCAGTGTTACAGTGAAGCTGAATCTAAAGTTCTCTCCTCTTGTGTTGTCGTCATCTCTAGGTTGGTGTCCAAGCCACATGATAGAAGCTGGTCAACCTCCACATTAGAGTCCAGGTGAAGCAAATTTGTCTTCACAGAAATCCCTTGAAAGTCACCCACATCATTTTCACTCACCACTGGCTTAAATAGTCACATGACCACCCTGGTCTGCAAGACAAGAAGGCTGGGGAGATGGTTCAGTTGGTTGCCATGTTTAATCCCTAAAACTCACAGAAAATGTCAAGACAGAAATGGGTGGGTCCCTACAACTTTCTGACCAGCCAGTCTAGTTCAGTGAGCCACAGATTTAGTAAGACATCCTGTCTTGAAAAAGAAGGTGAAGGGCTGGAGAGACGGTTCATTGGTCAAGAGTGAGTACCTCCTTGGCTTTCATGAAGACCAGAGATCAACCCCCAGCACAAGTAACTAACAAACAGGCCTTGTAATGTCTACTCCAAAGGATCCATTGCCCTCTTCTGGGGCACGTGTTACAGTTTAGACACATGCGAACATGCATGCACATAGACACATAAGGAAAAGAAATATTTTTTTAAAGATTTATTAATTTATTATGTATACAGTGTTCTGCCTGTATGTATGCCTGCATGACAGAAGAGGGAACCAGATCTCATTACAGATGGTTGTGAGCCACCATGTGGGTGCTTGGAATTGAACTCAGGACCTTCCAAAGAGCAGGCAGTGCTCTTAACCACTGAGCCATCTCTCCAGCCCCCAAAAGAAATATTTTTTAAAATACAAAAAATAAAGGTGAGGAGTGATTGAGGAAGGCACTGAATGTTGACCCTATACAGACATACACAGACAGATACACACTCGCGCACACACACAAGTTCTTTATATCTGTTGTCACTTTTGGGTTTTTTGGCAGTGGCCATGTCCTAGAGAAAGAACTGAATGCACACACAAGGCAAGAACTCTGAATCAAAGTTCCAACCAGCTACTGCAATGCCAAATCAAACTCCTGGAAGAGAGCCCTTCTCATTTGTGGCTCGTCATAAGACCTCTGAAAGATGAGGTACCTGTTCTCCCCACTTCTACCCACCAAAAAGAGAGTGATGACCCAGACCCAGAAACACATTACAAAGAATACTTCTAGAGCAAAGTGGAGGCAAGGTGGGGAAAGGCAGCTGTTGGTTAGCTGCAATGCTGAGATGTCTTCTCCGCTAGATTTGTACACATCAGCCTGGCCATTGCCCAGTGTGTCGGCTCTACCTCTACCAAGGATTCTCCATTGTCCTCTGTGGCATTTGTATGTGATTCTAGAAATTTCTTCCGACAGCCACATCTGAACTGGTGTTAAAGACTCTGCTGTCCTACAGTTCAGTTTGAGGCTTGCTAGATACTGCTTTAGGAGACAGAGTTTGAGTATTAAGGTTCCCCATTTTGTTCTCTCAGAGAGAGAGAGAGAGAGAGAGAGACAGTTTTTGTGAGACGGGGACTCTCTATAGCCTTGGCTGTCCAGGCACTTGCTATGTGGACCAGGCAGGCCTCAAATGCCGAGTTTCTTAAACCACTCCTGGATTCTCCCTCCTATCTTTCTCTCGCTCTCTCTTTTTTTTAAGTACAAAATCTAAAATTGATTTTTTTTTCTCCCTCCTATCTCTTAAGCATCACTTAAGCGAGCCTGCCTATCTGTGGGATGTTCTTATCTTCCTGAGGAGTGATCTCTCAGCAAATGACTGACCAGCCTAACCGGATTAACTCTTTTGTTTTAGATAGTTTAGAATGTTCAGTCTCCACCCAGGTCAGAGAAATAGCTTTCCCTAATGGGTTTCCACAGAGCCCTTACCAAGCTTTCTGTAACTGTAGACCAAAGTCTTTTTTTCTTAGACTCGCTAGCTGCCTGACCTGACCTGTGACTTAGTTCTAATTAACAAACTGTGGCAAGAACTATAAACCAGGCACAGTGGCGCACGCCTTTAATCCCAGTACTCGGGAGGCACGGCAGGCAGATCTCTGTGAGTTCGAGATCAGCCTCGTCTACAGAGTGAGTTCCAGGACAGCCAGGACTATACAGAGAAACCATGTCTCAACAAACAAACAAACAACAACAACAAAAAAGAAATCAGAAAAAAAAGCAGAAAAAGGATGTGATATACTTATATACTTAAATACTATATACTTAGGAATATAATTTTACAAGTGACTGTCATGTATGTGGCCTGGTTTCCACTGGACTGTTACTGTCTGGTACAGGAATGCTTCTTTCATTCTTATGGTGGAAAAGCTAAGGCAGTAAGAATTAAGAGCTCAGTGGTAGAGCATTTGCTTGAAGAGAATGAGGCCTAGGTTCTAGCCTAGTACTGTAAAGAAAAAGAGAGGGTGATGGGGGAATAGTAGCTGGCAAGAGAGCACCCATGCAGAGAACCCCCGAGTCTCCAACAAACGCCGCCCAACCAAGCCCAGCATGGAACACTTGCGGGTAGATGGAGACAGAAATAAAATCTTTCAAGCTGTCACCTAAATAATGTGTGCATCACATTGTAACTATCTGTTAATCATGATTCTCTTTCCTCGCCTCAGTGCTGGAGGTCAATCCAGAGCTTTGCCTATGCTGGCTAGGCAAATACTCTACCACTGAGCTATATCCAACCCATTTTAGAGTGTGTGTGTGTGTGTGTGTGTGTGTGTGTGTGCGCGCGTGCGCAGACAATGGCTGTGGAGGCCAGAAGAGGGTTTCTGTCCTTGGGGCTGGAATTACTCTTAACTGCCGAGCCATTGCTCCACTCCTGGCCCCCCATTTATTTTATTATAAGTGATCAGTAATCATAACAGCACCAGTGATTACATGTAGCAAATCTTTACTTCATGGGGGCTGGAAGTTCAGCCAGGCCTTGCAGGATCTGGGTCAGGAAATAAGGAAGTCACCAGTAAAGGAGGTGGTTTCTATGCCTGTGAGCCAGATTTCTCTAGTGTGACATTGTGAAATAGACATTTTTAAATGATTTCTTAAAAATGCTGCAAGATCCCCGGTGGCAGTAGGCAGCAGAAATGC
>LOEQ01000086.1:402206-414730 GCA_001685075.1 Bramus lutescens | reverse complement strand
GCAAAGTGGATGCTCTTGGTGGGCCCTACCAAAGGCATGCCACTGTGCAAAACACATGTAACAAGAGTCAACAAGAGGAATTTAGTGAAAATAAACAAAAAAGTAAACCAGGGAACAAGGCAGGGCATACTTCAGTAAAGATGCGAGAACTTGGTCACCTGACCTGGCTCTCAGTTAAGATGGTGATAAGATCACCCATGTAACAAAGTTAACACTGGGGAACCAGGCTGGGAATACCTCAGTAAAGATGGTGGAACCTGGTCACCTGACCTGGCTGTCAGCCAAGATGGCGGCAAAGTCACCTGACCTCAGTCAAAATGGCAGCAGCCACATGTTGTATGGAAAAGCCACTCAGTTAAGATGGTGGTGAAGTCACTTGACCTCAGTTAAGATGGTGGTAAGGTCCCATGACCTCAGGCACATGCTGCATGAGAAAAGCCACTCAGTTAAGATGGCAGTGAAGTTACTTGACCTCAGTTAAGATGGTGGTGAGGTCACACGACCTCAGTGAAAATGGCAGCAATTACATGCTGCATGAAAAAGCCACAATTTTTGAGCTGCAGGGATTTTTAAGCTTAATAAGACAGACCTAGAGGTATAATCCACCCTGTCGCTGAGCCACCATGCCACAAGCCGCAGCGGGGAGCGGGGATTGAAAAAAACTGCCTCGTGGATCCGACCAATCTTGTTGGCAGTAGTGGCAGGGACAGTTTGAGAAAACCCCTTCCATTTGCCTGTGTGCAGACAGTAGTCAGAAAGCTCCCATAAAAGTGGAGCTGGTGGGACACCAGCAAGTGAAGGGAAGAGCCAAAGAAGTAGGGCATTAAGGCCTGGGGTTTGGGGGCCTCTAAAAGGCTTCCACCTCGGGGGGACAGACACAAATGGCTTGCTACCCAAAGCTGAAATTGTGAAAACCCATGAAACGGTGACACCCAAAGGCCTATAATGGGGACGTCTCCCTATATAGGCAGGGTGCAAATTGGTGGGAACACTGCAGGACCCGTGGGCTGGGCATCCTCTGACGCTGGATGGGGTGATATGGCCTGGCTGGATCTGGTCTGGGTGACTCAGAAGCCAGAGAGGCCAGAGACCGCTCTGAGCAGCCTTTTATTGCGAGGGGAAAAGAAAAGAAAAGAAATGGAAAAAAAAGAGAAAGAAGGATCTGAGGGACCCTGGGCCGTCAGTCACGGGTGGATTGTCCCCGGGCCATTCCAAACACAATTTAAGCTGAGGGAAGCAACCATAGCAGAATGGGGAGAGTCACCAATGGAAGCCGGTGGTGGGAGTAGGAAAAAAAACCTGGTCCAGGATCCCAGTCTCTGGAGAGGAACTGGAGCGGGAGGGCCTATCCGAGTCACACAGCACCAAATGTTATGGATTTGCTGCGGGTCCCCGGCAGCTTGCTGAGGAGTTGAGACCATGCGGCAGGTCCCCAAACGAAGGTGGCTGGTCCCCAGCCATGCTCACTGTCTGGTCCCTGGTGAGCAGTGTGGGCAGGTAGCGGGTGGGAGGCACAGAGATAAGCACACCATACAGAAAGAAATTGGACATTTATTAGGTGATTAGGTGGGTTATAGAGGGGAAGGAAAAAGGGAAGGGGAGAGAGAAATAGAAGAGAAAAGAGAGACAGAAGAGAGACAGAAGCGGGGGAAGAGGAGAAGTGGGGAGAGAGGCAGAAGCTGCCTCTCTGAGAGGAAGATGGAAAAAGAGAGCAAGCTCAGGCTGGAAGCTGAAGATCTCCCTGCCTCAGCAGATGGGGGAGGGAGTGGGCGTGGCTTGTCTCTTAAAGAGACAGAACAATCATTACAGAAATAATTCGTGCTTCCGCAATAGACGTTTTCTGATTCTCTTTCCAAGAGCAGGAGGTTTCCATCTGTGAAAATGTATGGCTTAGGCAAACATTTGGATCTCAAACCCAGGCAAATGACTGAGGTACCTGTTTTACATATCAAAAGCTGGCTTGGCCTCCAAGTTCTCCCAGTAACCCTCAGACTTACCTGTTACCAGGTACATGACTGGCATACCCCACCTTCTACCCTGAACTCTCCAGCCCAGGGGTTTGTTCCATCTTGACTCAAGGTCCGAGTTCAAGCTTGTCAAGGCCAGATAACAGGATGCTGTAGGAATTACCCGCCCACTTGGGCGTGGCCTCTTATACTATTTACCCTGATGTAAAGCATGCATCCAGCCTCTTTTCCAGCTGCAGGGTTGCTGTTCTCTGTTCCAGCAGAGGATTGTGATTTATGAGTCTATCCCTAAATAAATGACCCTCTATTATTCTCAGTTCTGACCTAGTGTGGGATTTCTTTTAAGCGTCCTTCTTCATCTGGCACCCCACATGGATTGGACTCCACACCTACCAGGTGGACAGCTTAAGGGCCTAATATGTTCACAGCCCAGAAAGTTCCCCAACCCTGCCTGCTCGGCTTGCTTTTACCTAAGCGGGTTTTGTAAAACCCCTGCCACAACAAAGCTAACTGCTTGCAGCAACTTGGAAATTTCCCAAGCACCCAAACATCCCCTCCCTCACTGCCATGTTCCTTGCCGTCTGGTGTCTCTTGTACAGCGTCCAGTTTGTGCTCCCTGCCTGTGAGTTCTGGGCTTCTTGCTCAATGTATGGGATTGATTTAATTGCTTTTAATTTGTAAAGCAAAGCATGTTTCTCAGGATTTAATCAGCACCAAGGTGGGAAACTAAAGCGGCTCAGGACTGTTCCTGTCACCACGGGTTGCATTGCTGCTAGTCGCGACTCTGCAACCATGACATCTGCTGGACAATAAAGATTATTACACCTAAAACAATTTACCAGATCTCATAACAGGTAATTAATAAATCAACATGGCAGACTACATTAACACTGAAACTTTTAGTAACATTTTTGCTAATACTATGAATTGTATTCTGCAAGGTTTATATGGTTATGGTGATATATCCATTTATTGGATATTGGGACTCAGTGTTTTTCTTCATATTATATCCTTAAAGAATGAGATACATTTAGAAATGATATAGTCTTTACAGACTAATAATGAACAGCTATTTGACAGGATTAATACCATCAAAAATCAAAAGTTACCTGAAAAATTAATACTATTGAAAAGGATAACATTAATTTTGACAGACAAAACTGAATCCATGTCTATGGGTACTGAGAAATTATCTGAAAGAATTCATACTGTTGAATTTGACAATCAAAATTTGTTAAAAAGTTATGATAAGTTAGCAGACAGAGTATCTCTCCAGGATGGCAATCTGTACACTATCCAAATAATGTCCAGGGGTGAGGTGTTATCTTTAAAAGAGAAACTTCAGACATTGGAATCACATGTGCAGAATGAGGACCAGAGGCTATGTTCCTCAATGAAATCACTAGAAATATATACAGGCCAGGAGATTCAGACTTTACAAAAGACAATAGTAAAAAGATTTGAAATGATTGAGGAAATTATTGGAGCTGATGAACAGGGAAAGAAGGCACAAGGACAGGATTCAACATTGCCAGTAGCTGACAGAGATGACTTACCCAGGGTTTTAGCTTCCTACCCTGTAATCTACTCTGACAAAGCATCAAGTTCTAAAGGTCTGAAAGGATCCAAAGAAGGTAGATGGATATCTATAGGAATGAATGATCTAAAGAAATTAAGCAAGCTGTTGTAACTTATGGCTTGCATTTCGCATTTGTAAGGGAGATGATAAAGACATGGGCTTCTAGAATTAAGGCGACACCACATGACTGACTTCAGTTAGTTTCAGCAGTCCTAGATGATGGGCCTCAGTTGTTGTTTAAATGTTACTTCAGGGAAGAGGCAAAATTTTAGAACAACAGGGAAAAGCAAAAGGACTTAAGACTTCCGAAGATCAAATTCTTGGTGAGGACACTTATGCCGACCCATAGGTTCAAGCTCTTTACAGTGAACAAATCTTGTCCCTATGCTTCAAAGCAGCCTCAAATGTTTGGGGCAGGATTCAAGAACTAAGAAATCAAATTGAATCATATACCAGGGTTAAACAGGGCCAGAGAGAACCTTTTAGTGACTTTTTACAAAGATTAACTAAGGCTATACAGATAGGAATAACAGACCCAGATGCTAGATGAGTACTTATTGAATCCCTGGCTTTTGAAAATACTGACTTAGAATGCAAAAAGATACTTGGGCCTTTAAAGGTTAGATCAGCAACCATGGATGAATGGATCCAGCATACAATGAACATTGAGACATTTGACTATAATACTGAATCTTGGGTAGGAGAAGCAATTCCCAAAGGAATGAGGAACATCAAAATGCCAAATGTTTCAATTGTGGTAGAATAGAACATTTGAGAAGGAATTCCTAGGAATAATATCTCCTCTGGGAATGGCAAGAATAGGAGGACTCAGTCTTCAGGTATATGTAGAAGGTGTGGCAAAGGCTGACATTGGACCAGTGAATTCAGATCAACAAAAGACAGACAAGGCAACCTGATACCATTGGAAACTCCTTGAGGGGTCTCTCACAGGCCCCCAAGCCAAAAGGGGTCCAGCCATTTCCAGTCACTGTGGAGGACATGTCTCACCAGGAAAATTAAAAATCAGAGCATTCTGTAAAAGACCATACTATTCTGGATGATGGAATAAACAGAGAGGATAAATCAAAAATCCTGATAGGAAATAGGAAATGTATATTCTGGCAGATCTCTATAAATGATCAGAGACCAAAGCTAAGTGTGCATATAAATGGCATTGTGATTGTTGGTTTGATAGACATAGGTGTGGATGTGAGTATCATTACTCCAGAATCTTGGCATCCAAATTGGCCTCTTCAAGAGGCAGGTGTTCAATTACTAGGAATTGGAACCTTAGCTCAAATGAAACAAAGTGCGAGATGGGTTGACTGCATAGGGCTAGGAGGTCAGAGAGGGAAGCTGCCCCCACCCTAACTTTGGGAAATTCCTTCTCTGTCAGATTATATCTTTGTTAAGATAAAATGTTTTGTGGCAACAGAAAAATCATTATCTTTTACTAATAATTTTTTGAATGTTAGAAATTCTTTTTCTCATTTTTTATCGATATTTATTGAGCTCTACATTTTTCTCAGCTCCCCTCCCAACCTCTCCCCTCCCCCACTTCAACCCTCCCCCAAGGTCCCCATGCTCCCAATTTACTCAGGAGATCTTGTCTTTTCTACTTTCTACTTCCCATGTAGATCTATGTACGTCTCTCTTAGTGTCCTTGTTGTTGTCTAGGTTCTCTGGGATTGTGGTTTGTAGGCTGGCTTTCTTTGCTTTATGTTTAAAAATCAACTATGGGGCTGGCAAGAAGGCTCAGAGATTAAGAGTACTGGCTGCTCTTCCAGAGGACCTGAGTTCAATTCCCAGTAATTACATGGTGGCTCCCAACCATCTGTAGTGAGATCTGTGCCCTCTTCTGGCCTACAGGCACCAGAACACTGTATACATAGTAAATAAACAAATCTTTAAAAAAAAAACCCAAAAAACAAAACAAAAAAACCCCACCTATGAGTAAGTACATGTGATAATTGTCTTTCTGTGTCTGGGTTACCTCACTTAAAATAATGGTTTCTAGCTCCATCCATTTTCCTGCAAAATTCAAGATATTGTTATTTTTTTCTGATTTGTAGTACTCCATTGTGAAAATGTACCACATTTTCTTTATCCATTCTTTGGTCAAGGAGCATTTAGGTTGTTTCCAGTTTCTGACTATGGCAATGTTGCTATGAACATAGATGAGCACATGTCCTTGTGGCACGATTGAGCATCTTTTGGATATATACCCAAAAGTGGTATTATTGGGTCTTAAGGAAGGTTGTTTCCTACTTTTCTGAGAAATCGCCACACTGACATCCGAAGGGGTTGTACCAGCTTGCACTCCCACCAGCATTAATAATTTTTTATTACAATCAAATGAAGGACATTTGTTATTCTTAAAAGTTAGTTTAGATCGCATGACCAGACTGTTTGATAAATTATCCCCTTTCCTCATTCAGAAGGCTCTCCTGTTTGAACCTAACCTTCATCAATGTGGATGGTATCCATAGCTTTTCTTCTCCTGTGGAAACAAAAGCAAAACTTCTTCGCTAACATAAGACATTTCCTGGTTTCCATTCTAAGGTCAACACATCTTAAAAATATATAGACTGATTTAATTCAGCCATTTTATTCTATTCTCCAGTGTCGTTTTGCAACTGTTTTTCCTTTTTCATTAGTATTTAAAAAAATTTAAAGTCAACAAAACACTGTGTAATCTATCTCTGGGGGTCTTTATTACCCCTTTCTGATTATTGAGCATATCTTTTAGAGTACAATTAGATCCTTCTATAACCCCTTGCCCTGCAGGATTATGTGGCATGTCTGTAATATGATTTATGCTGTAATATGCAAAACACTGGCATTTTACTAGAAATATATTCTGGGGCATTGTCACTCTTAATTTGTACAGGTATTCCCATAATAACCATGATATCGAATAAGTATGTGATTACAGAGTTAGCCTTTTTAGAACTTAAAGCAGTATCCTATTAAAATCCTAAGTCTGTGTCTATGGTATGTTGTACATATTTTAATTTTCCAAACTGTACAAAATGAAGCGCATCCATTTACCAAGTTTTTTTTCTATTTCTTTTTTCTCTTCTCTTAGTTCTTTCTTTTCTTTTCTTTTTCTTTTTGGCTTTTTGGGACAGAGTTTCTCTGTGTAGCTTTGGAAGCTTGTCCTAGAACTTTCTCTGTAGACCAGGCTGGCCTTGAACTCACAGAGATCTACTGGCCTCTGCCTCCCCAAGTGCTGGGATTAAAGGCATGTTTTAGCACTACCCAGACAAATTTCATTTCTCTGAGTACCTTTTGGATTACTCCTGCAGGTAATGGAGTTTGATTACACAAAGAATAAGTATGACATTGCCTTATAAATTCTTTGTCTTGTTGCCAAACGATGGAAAAATCTTTCTTTAAACCCTTGCTATTACATGGTGTTTCTTATGAAATCTTAGTCTTCTAGCACATTTTCTACCAATAGCTGATCAATTTGATCATTACCTTGTACTAGAGGGCTTGGTAGGCCTGTATGGGATCTGATATGTGTTATATATAGGGATGATTTCCATTTCTGATTATTAGTTGTTGTTGAATACATAACAAAGTTTATTCTTACTCATCTGAAATAATTTTGTCAATTTCAACATGTAAAACAACTCTTTCTGCATATTGAGAGTCAGTAACTATATTAAGAGGTTCTGAAAAACTGAATAATACCATGAGAATAGCATATAATTCTGATTTCTGAACTGGATCATAATAGCTTTGAGCCTCTTTACTTATTTTTCCTGACTTATAACCTGCCTTTCCTGATTTATTTACATCAGTATAGAATGTAGGGACTCAAACAAATTGGGGTACCTTTTATTATTTGAGTGAGAACCCAATTAGTTCTTTTTATAAACGGAAGTCTTTTGCTTTGGGGATATTTGTTACTAATCTCTCCTGAAGTATTACTGCAAGCTCTTTGCCAATAATGAGGAAATCTTGGCATTAGTAAAAGGTACCACAGTTTCTGCTGGTTCTATTCCTGCTAATTGCTGAAATCCTAAGTTTCATTTCAGGATAAATTCAGAAAACTTTTCTACGTAGTTCTTTAATTTTTTACTCTGTGTGGTAAAAATATCCATTCTTATATATTATCTTCTCTCTGCACTAGAATTCCAGTAGGAGAATAATAGAAGGTAAAATAATGAGAATACAATCAAGCTGTGATCCAAATGATCCACTTGTGCATCCTATAATTCTTTCCTACCAAAGCCAATCTCCCTCATTCTCAGCTGATAATTTTCTTGGACTATTTAAGTCCTTATCACCTGTAAGGTTTGAAACAAATCACTTAGTTCTTGAGTTGTCAATCCAATTGTGGGTTGTAGTCAGTTAATATCTCCCAGCAATTTTTGAAAATCATTAATTGTTCATAATTGGTCTCTCATGATTTGTACTTTCTGTGACTGCATTTTCTGTAAACCTATTTATAATCTAAATAATCAATAGAATCTCCTTTGTCTTTGTTTCAGGAGCAATTTGTAATCCCCAACAAGGAAACATTCTCTTTATCAAACATTTTTTAATAAAATATCTGTCTGAATCAGCCAATAAGATATCATTCATGTAATGGTAAATTATAGATTGAGGAAACTGCTTATGAATTAGTCCTAATGGCTATTAGACAAAATATTGACATAATGTGAGGCTGTGTAACATTACTTGTGGAAGAATCTTCTAATGTATCTTTTAACAGGCTTGGAATTATTATAAGTAAGCCCTATGAAGGCAATTTTTTCTCTACCCTTTTCTTGTAAAGGCATAGTAAAAAATCAGTCTTTTAAATCAATCACTATAATAGACCATCCCTTAGGTAATACAGAAGGAAAGGGAATTCCAGGTTGTAAAGAGCCCATTGGCTGAATCACTTTATTTATGGCTCTTAAATCCGTTAACGTTCTCCATTTCCAGATTTCTTTTTAATGACAAATATAGGAGAATGTCAAGGACTGATCAATTCTTTAATATGTTGAGTGTTTAGTGCTTCTGTTCCAGTTGTTCTAGTGCCTGTAATTTTTCTGATACCAAACCCATTGTTCTACCCACGCAGGTTTGTCAATCATTTCAGAGGTAACTCGAACAGTCTGTGACCGTCCCTAATAATACATCTCAATATTTCTTTCAGAAGCATTCCTTATTTTTTAGTTTGTTTATGAGATTGGGGGAATATTAATCTGTGCTTTCCATTGCTGCAACAACTTCTGTCCCCATAAATTCATTGCTATGTTAGCCACATACGATTTTGATTTTCCTATGTGTCCTTCTGACCCTATACACTTGGCCTTTCCTGCACTTTGTTTTACCTGAGATAAAAGTTCCAATCTCTTGAAGCTGAATATTTACCTCCTGAAGAGGCCAACCTGGATGCTAATATTTTGGTGCTATTATTGTAACATCTGCACCTGTGTCTACCAAACCCTTAACTTCTAGGCTGTTTATTTGTAATTTTAGCTTTGGTCTTTGGTCATGGATAGAAGTTTGCCAAAATACTTGCTTCATGGTTTCTCCTGAAAATCTTGTTTTATCTACTGATATTTTCCTGGCATCCAGAGCAATATGGGTTTTAACAACAGGCATTAAATATTTTAATTGCTCCGTGGAGGGACATCCCCTATGCTGGCAGAGAATGGTTGAACCAAATTTGATGTTGGGACCTGATGTGGGAAGTGATGTATGCTATGAATATGTTTTATTGTCATTAGTTAATAAAAAGGCTGCTTTCGGCCAATGGCTTAACAGAGCAAAGCCAGGCTAAAAGATTATATNTATATATATAAATTGGCCAAACAGTGTTGCAAATAAAATGGTTTCTGTGTGATTATTTCAGGGCTGGGCAGCCGAAAATGAACTAATAGCCTTCCCCTTATAGGGACCCAAGGAGGCCCCTTCAGGCCATTCCCCTGATGACAAAGGGTTATAGTGCCTGTCCCTTGTTGATCTGCATTCATTAGTCTGATACCAGCCTTTTGTTACACCTTCTACATATTCGAGAAGGCTGGGCCTTTCGGTTGAAACATTTCTAGAATAAACCTTGTTTTTAAGAGCACTTTGCCTACAATCCCTTTTCAGATTACCTTGTTTGCTATAATTAAAACATCTAACATTTTTATTTATTTATTGGTAATTTTAGAAAGCAGTGCTCCTATCCAAGTGTCATTAGAAGTATGGGGTACAATATCAACTCTATTTCAGATCTATTCTTCTATGGGTCTTGATCTTGCCTTTAGAGGCCTAATGACCCTTTTGTATTCTGAATTAACATTTTCAAAAGCCAACGATTCTATTAATATTTGTCTAACACCTGTATCTAATATCATTCTATTTACAGTTGATGTCAATCTTTGTAAAAAAAAAATCAGTGAAGACTTTTTCTTGATTCTTAAGCCCCATCCCAAGCATTCCAAGCTGCTATACAGCAAAGAACCAAGATGATCATCAAATATAGCCTGTCTCACAAATCAGCATACTGACCCTCACTGAGAATTAGATCTTGGGAAATCTCATGACCTCTCACCCTACCTCATTGTTCCTCTCTCCACCATGTTCTCCATTGTAACTGAGGGTCAGCTTCCAGTCCACTGCTGAACTACATCCTTCCAGACTTGTGGAATAATTCTGTTTCTAGTTGCCTACGAATTTAACATTTGTTTTACAATGGGCATACCATATGAAATGTCTATTTCCTTAAATCTTTTCAAATCTACAATTTCTATGGGATTCCAATTAACTTCTGCATAACCTTGGAGCTTTTAAAAAAAGATTTATTTATTATGTATATGGTGTTCTGTCTGTGTGTATGCCTACAGTCCAGAGGAGGGTGCCAGGTCTCATTATGGATTATTGTGAGCCATCATGTGGTTGCTGGGAATTGAATTCAGGCCCTCTGGAAGAGCAGCCAGTGCTTTTAACCTCTGAGCCATTTCTTCAGCCCACCTCACCTGAGGTTTCTTAACATTTAGTGATGATTCTTATATGGTAACTGGATTTCCCCCCATTTTGGTTTTTCAAGACAGGGTTTCTCTATGTAATAGCTCTGCCCTGGAACTCACTCTGTAGACCAGGTTGACCTTGAGCTCACAGAGACCTGTCTACACCTGCCTCCTGAGTGCTGGGATTAAAGGCGTGTTCCACCACCGCTCAGTTGGTAACTGGATATTTTAAGGTTGGTGTTCTAATAACCTTAGGCTGCTCCTCTTCAGTTTCATTATGCAGTAGGTTCTATTCTAAATTCCTGTTTGTGTGTGATTATTTTTCTTATTTTCATTAATAGGTCTTTCTAAGGCTTGTATCTTATCAATCAAATTATATTCGGCCCAATTATCAGACCCCTTTGATAATAGTAATTATCAAACTGATAGTAATTACAGTCGACATTATGTCAATCCCAGTTAGGTCATTTATCCCCTCAATTAAGTTTTCCATCAAACGATCCATAGTAGCACTATACAGGGTCCTAGCACCCTGCATTGCGATGTTTCCCATTCTTAATGTGGGAAAGATCTCTCCTAGAGGATTTCTCTGGTATCTAACCAAATCTGCTGACTTTTCTGTTTGTCTGCTGTGTCAAGCCCCTCCCTCACTTTCCAAATGTAAGCCTGTTTTTTTGGAGTCCTGACAAGCATCAGCTCTCTGCCTGTAAATGCTTGGGCAGAGAGGCCCAGACCACAGCTGCAGAAGATCCGTCTGGCGTGACTCCTCTCCCCAGCCTGTCTGGTCTTACCACGCATCGGAATCCCAGAACTCTGCTTTGCCTTCACCGCAGTGGCTGTGCTTTAAACTAGTGTCCTGGTTACTGAGACTGTAACCTGGCTTGAGTTTTCTTCCCCAGACAGTGACTCTGTAGCTGTAGCTACATCTCTATTGTTCTGATTCAAAGGCTAGAAAACCTGCAAGCTCAGAGTCAGAGTAGCAACTGGCTGACTTTCTCTCTCAGCTGGCATCCCGGGAACCTCTCTCCCTCCACTCTGCCCCAACTAAAAAAACCCAAGCTAAGCTCCTCCCTGCTACCCCTGTCAACAAGTTGCTAACCCTACCTGAGTCCAGGCTAATTTATTTAATTAATTCAGATGCAACACATCTTTACATAGTTAACAAGTGCAGCAAAAACAAAGATAACACATCTTTGCCTAGTTAAACAAATATTCCACAACAGCTCTGTGTGTGTGTGTGTGTGTGTGTGTGTGTGTGTGAAATAAACCTAAAGTAAGGCTGTGAGAGTAGATTCTTCAAGTATAGAATATTCTGGTTGCGACTTGATCTTGCTCTGACACAAGTTGAAATACAGCCTGAGCAATGGGCTTGTCTTTCTAGTCAGGTCTTTTACTGGCAACTCAAATACTCAGCTCCCACCCTCTGCCACACTTTGGTCATCTTCTTTTAGGTTCAAATACTAAAATGGGAGTTCAAACCTGAGCTGATGAAAATATGCCCAGCAATACTGCTGCCTTTGCCGTCCTCCCCAAGCCCTGCCCAGCATTTAACATGACCGATCTTCCCTATTGGGCTCTTGGGCATCAAACCCAGGGCCTCATGTGTGCCAGACAAGTGCTTTTCTGCTGAGCTATAGCCGCGGTCTTGTGCTGAGCCATAGCAGCGGTCTTGTGCTGAGTTATAGCAGCGATCCTGTGCTGAGCCATAGCAGCGGTCCTGTGCTGAGCCATAGCAGCGGTCCTGTGTCAGGTTTTACAGAGCTGCCAAAGCTAAAACCCATGATGGACAGCAGTTTCTTAGGCATTCTGGGCACCAGTGGCATTTACTTCAACAAGATGTTTGTTAGACATGCAGGTGGCCACTCAGGATCTGCAAGGGGCTCCAGGGATAGCTCAAGAGGTCTTTCTTGTTTGTTTGGGCCCTCCTCCCACATCAATCTTTTATTTATTTATTTATCTAAAATTTATACAATATTCTGTCTGTCTGTATGCCTGCAGGCCAGAAGAAGGCACCAGACC
>LOEQ01000086.1:374122-384460 GCA_001685075.1 Bramus lutescens | reverse complement strand
AAAGCGAAGAAAAAGTTCTGCTGTTACGGTGTGAGAAAACAGCACACACAACGCACGCCCACACGCGCCTGGGTCCATGAAACCCGGGATACCGGGTTCAAGCATAAAGTCATCTTGGGAAACAACATGTTTGTTTATCGCTCTTGTTTCTTGGGAGAACTGAGTTTTCTGTCACAGCACTGTGCTGTACCCCAAGGAGAGGCAAATAGCGTTCCTTTTCTTGGTCCAGACAAACGTCATGTGATTTTCCCGGTGTAGTTCGGGTTTATGGAGTCAGTGATCCTGATCTGCTAGCTTGATTTTTTAATTTCAATTCAAACACAACAAAAGCAATGCAAGTTGGGGAAGGAATCTCCTAATCACCCTAACGAGTCCATAATCTAGCATTTTCCCTGGAGTTCAGCCACTGGCATTCTCTGACAAATGAATTTGCTAGGGAGTGATGGGGTTCAACCTGTCGCCTGGGGCACACCAGCATCGACCCTAACATCAGTTTTGTGTGGAGTCTTCCTCCTTGCTTTGGTACTTGAAGTGGTCTCAGTAATGGCCTTTGAGTGCCTCTGCAGGGGCCTGGGTCTCAGTGTCCCCAGGGCTCCCCCTGCACCCGCAGCCCTTGCAGCTGCCCCTGCTGGAGCTCTGCCATGTAGCAAACTGCCCTGCTGTACCGGAGTGGACAGAAACCTCCCACAATGGAAGACTAGAGAGAACCCAGACAACCTGAGGCTTGGATAGGCTAGGAATTTTGCCTGGAAGAGACAATACGGGATTCAAGCAATCTCACTGTTGGCTCCAATCTAAAAAAATTCACACTTCTTTTCTCAACCACAAGGTCAGGAGAAAACAAAGAAAGCAATGAGCATTGCCCAGGCTGGCTTTTTAGTAATCTGCTGTACTGGATTCACAATGCGAGGCCTGACCTGAACTCATGATGCTCATTCTACCTAGGAAGTTTTGGGACAGACCTACACAGAAGGCTTCTTTTCAAGGTCACTCTTGAATCCACTATTGTTCTGCAGCAAGATGGTGGTTGACCTTGAAGCAGTTAGCCTGGCCTCCAAGGCTAAAGCCAAGGCCAGAGAAGGGCAGAGGAGCCTGGGAGGACTTGTGGAATCTAGTCACGGAGCAGGGACAGGCCTTGTCAGCACTTTGTCGGCAAATATTAGTGAGGGTACAGTATGGCGGGCTTTGCACTAACCGCAAATGATGGTGGTTAGCAAGACAAAGGCCCTGCCTTCTTGGGCTTTGCATCCTAGTAGAAAGCACAAAGAAAAGGCAGGGGAGCAGCCCCCTTGAGTGGGTTCTTCCTCTGTCTCCTATGAAACGGAAAACAAATGAACAACAAATAGGCTCTGCCTTAAACAGTTTGTCTTGACAGTCACAATTTTATAATAGCACTTTTTATCTTATTTATCTCATTAAATCTATGCACACCATTTATTGTGCATATGTGCGCGCGCGCGCACACACACGCATGTACCCTGGTACATGGGTAGAGCTCAGAGGACAACTTGCAGGAGCGTGTTCTCTCTTTTGGTGTAAGAGTCCTGTGGGGGCTGAGGATTGAGTTCAGGTTATTGGGCACCATGAACTGCTGGGCCATCTCACTGGCTTCCTCTATATATTTATTTGTTTGTTTGCTTGGTTGCTTTATTTTTTTGCCACTATTTTTAAATCTGGAAACAAATTAAAATACTTTCAAGGACTTGATAATTTTCCAATCAAAGAAGGCTCTCCCCAAAGGAACCAGTTTTCTCTACTTTTTATTTTCCCCTTCAAATCTTTCTACCCCTCAGGGTCTTATAGGTCAAGTGTGATGTCTTCCTTTCTGACCCATTCTCCTTCCTCCTCAGGAAAAAGCATCGGAGCAGAGAAAACGTCGAGAGGGACTCTTTCAGCATGGCACCAATGTCACTGAGGTAAGAACTAAGAGCCTTCCTCCCCCCCTCCCCTAGACAGGGTTTCTCTGTAGCTTTGGAGCCTGTCCTGGAACTCGCTCTGTAGACCAAGCTGGCCTCGAACTCACAGAGATCCTCCTGTCTCTGCCTCCTGAATGCTGGGATTTGAGGCATGTGCCACCACCACCCTGCTGAATTAAGAGCCTTTTAAAATGCACACCAAAGGGCTAGAAATGAGCATGCTTTTGATCCCAGCACTCACAGAAGAAGCTGTGAAATGTGCATTGGTGTTTCGTCTGCATTATGTCTGTATGAGGGTGCCAGAAACCCTGGAACTCGAGTTACAGACAGTCGTAACCTGCCATGTTGGTGTTGGGCGTTGAACCGGGGTCTTCTGGAAGAACAACCAATGCTATTAACTGCTGAGTCATCTCTCCAGCCCCATAAATATATAAATGAAAACATACACACACACACACACACACACACACACACACACACAAAAGAACATTGGATTTGATCTCTCCCACTAACACAGTAGATAGACTGTGGGTTGAAGCAGCAGAGTTTCTCTGAATATTAAAGTGGGAGGTTTGAGGACTCTGGGTGGGAGATGGGTTTTGCTCCTGGGGTTCTGGGTAGTGGCCTCCTTTATGAGCAGGCTCCTGTAAACTTTCTAGTTTGTCCAATCAAATAGGGTGCTCTTCTGTACACACTGAATGCCCCCCAGAGGCCTTTGTACTAAAATGTTGTTCACTGGCCTATGGGGCTTCTGGAAGTAGAAGACACTTGGGACGTGGGGCCTTCGTGGAAGGAGGTGCCAGAGAAGGGACACTGGTACCCCAGTCATTTCCTCTTTCTCTTTTGTTTCTCAGCTGCTATGATGTACTGTGCCACCGAGGGCTCCAAGCAACAAGGTTAAGTAACCATGGACTGAACCTTTTAGTTTTGGTTTTCCCCAGACAGGGTCTCTCTATATATCCCTGACTCTCCTGGAACTCACTCTGTAGAGCAGGCTGATCGCAAACTCATGGAGATCCTCCTGCCTCTGCCTTCTGAGTACTGAGATTAAAGGCATGTGGCACCACTGCTTGATTTCTTGTTCTATTTAAAAAAATCTATTTCTTTATTATTTTATGCGTATATACGAGTGCCTAGATGTACATATGTGCATCGTGTGTGTAGAGGTCCCCGCGGAGGCCAGAACAGGGTAGTAGATCCTTTGTAGCTACAGATATAGGGGACCGTGAGCTTCCTAATGTGGGTGCTAGAAATGGAACCTGGGTCCTGTGCAAGAGCAAAAATTGCACTTAACCACTGAGCCATCTCTCCAACACTTGTTTCTTCTCTCTCTCTCTCTCTCTCTCTCTCTCTCTCTCTCATTTGTTTTGTTTTGGGAGATAGGATCTCTTTTTGTAGTCCTGGTGTCCTGAAGCTCACTCTAGACCCGGCTGGCTTTGAACTTAGAGAGATCCACCAGCCTCTGCCCCGAGTGTTAGGATTAAAGGTATGCAGCACCATGCCTGGCTCCTTGCTTAATTTTTTGATATAGGGTCTCTCCTTACACTCTACTCTTTGATCCATTCTATGAATTTGAATTTGCCTTATTTATTTTATTATTGATTTATTTAGAACCAGGACCTTACTGTATAGCCCTGATTGGTCTCAATGTCCCTGATTCAAGCAAATCTCCCTACCTTAGCCTCCAGGGCACCTGGGATCCCAGTAGTTTTTAGCTGCACCAAGGTTTGAATTTCCTTACTTTATGCCATTCACGTGAGTAGGAGCATTTAGTATAAATCTTCCAGTGACAGGCTTATTGCACTTAACATGGGTCCTCCGAGTAACCCATGATGTCACACAGGATCTTCTTCTTTTTAAGGCTCAGCAACATTCCATGCTATCCATGCACAGCATTTAAAAATCTGTGGAGTGTGATTTCTCTCGATTATCAACACTTTCTAGAACCAGGTGTGGTAGCCAGTCCTCAGGAGGCTGAGGCAGGAGGATTCTGAGTTCAAGACTATGCCAAACTACTTAGTGAGACCTTGTCTCTGAACACCAAAGCCAAGCAAAACCAAACCAAATATTTAGCTTCCAGCCAGTGCCACTGGACAGAAGGATGGGTTTAAGGGGACACCGTGGGACTCTGGAGATGAGAGAAGAACAGACCTAGTTGCAGTGGCTGAGCACAAGGTCATGTCAGCTGTGAAGAAAGTGGAGGGTCTGGGGCTCACTCCACAGACATGGTTAGAGAAAATTACAAGCCCCATGTTTTCTTTAAAGGTTACATGTTATAATGAGAAGCAGAGAAAGACTCTGTGGGGAGGGGCATCTATGCAGACTATGCTTTGAAATCCCCTGGCTATGCTGAATTAAAGACCGAGACATTTAGAGAAGAACGAATCTCCTCTTTTCCCACTTGCCTGTGTGGGGTATGGTTTTCATTTTGGGAACATAGTGATGGTAGAAAAAACACAGGGGTGAAAAGAACGAGCAATTTCTTTTAACCCTGCCAGGGGAATCTATGATTGGTACGAGGAGTTTCTGTGTGCCGGTGCCAGCGAGCCAAAACAAAGACCAGTTCCCTTGGGAATACGCCTGGCTTTTCACTGAATCAAAATTTCAGGGCTGAAGGTGCAGCTTAGCATGTGTGAATCTCGGAACTCAATCCTTAGTACGTAAAACACAAACAATTAAACAAACGCACACAACAGATGAGCCTTCCAGCAACTCTGTGATCCCCTCTGTAGACCAGAAGAACTGGTCTCTAGATGGGAAAAGTCAGAAGACTGGTTTCTCTGGCTTCTTTTAATTCCTTTCCTCCTCCTNAGTCTTGCTATACAGGCTTGGCTAGCCTGAAGCTATATAGACTGAGCTGGCTTCAAACTCTCAGATATTCACCTTCCTATGCATCCTGAATCCCAAGTGCTAGGATTAAAGCCACCATGGTTGGCTTGTGCTCAGCTATGCCTAATCCACAGCTATCATGTCTCTACTTTAGGGCCTCAGACACTAGAAAGGACATACATACAGCCTCAAACTTGTTATGCAGCCAAAGACAACCTTCAACTCCTGATTCTCCTGCCTGCATCTCCCTAGTGCTAGGATTATAGGCATGTGCCACTATGCCTGGGCTATGCAGAGCTGTGATTGAACCCAGGGCTTCACTCTTACCAACTGAGCTACATCCCCAGCTCAAACAAACATTTTTTCCCATGTCATTAGTTTATTTACAATCGTATCTAGCATAAGAATTTGAAAGTTTAAGCCATTTCTCATCAATTTCACTTCTTAAACATTCTTTATAGTTGTTAAAGGGATGAATGAAAATATCCTGGTTTCTTAAGTAGTCACTGCCTTCTTAGGAAGAAAGGAGCAACAGATCCAGATCTGTAAATTCACAGTTGTTAGAGCCAGTGACCAATGGGGATTTCCTCACAGTGGCTACAATAAGCACAGAGGTGGTGAACTCTGGACATTCTGGCCTAACATGGTGCTGTTGGAAGCTCTGTACGGTTGCAGACAGAGCGGGAATGTGGAAGTAATGGCTGCAGCACTGTTTCCGTCACAACCTTGATGTCTGACTCACCAAAGGGAAGAGGAGAATTACAGACACATTTCTTACCCCTTTTGTAGAGTCCTGGAGGACTAGAAAATACACATCACTATGCAGGAGCCCATCCAGGTGTCCACCCATGGTGAAGGGCCGTCAAGTGAACACGCCAGGGAGTCATTTTCAAACGGCTCGCCACCTCAACTGCAGTACATCTCCTGTGCTCCTTTTCCATGGAACTTTCTTTGACACCCAGGCCGTAGGTTCAAGAACAGCCAGCTTCTTCACTAAGTGACTGTCCGTCTTGGGACCATTTATCACACCTCTTCCTCCTCATTTTTCCTGAAATCCCTATACCTAGCTGCCTCTGCCATTTGCTCATTCTTTTACCTCAGGGTGGCTATGTACTTGATTTCCAACCAGCTCGCAAGCTTCTTGACTGCATAGGGGGTGTCCATGTACTCAAGCAATCCATGAGGCTGAAGGAATAAGCATGGGGATCAGCTGAATCAACTATGGACTCTATGCCACACACACACACACACACGTACACACACATACACACACATATACACACATATACACACATATACACACATATACACACATACACACACATATACACACACATACACACACATACACACACATACTCACACACACCACCACCACCACCAMCAMCAACAACAACAACAACAACTACAATAACAACAAAGTTAATAGCAACAATTGGTACTAGATTTTTGACTCCTTTCTGTCTGTCTTCCTCCACCCTTTAAGTTACTGTTGAGTAGTTAAGGAGTGCAATCTGAGCTAGGCTTATTTATTTCTGAGACAAGATCTCTCTACAGAGCTCTGGCTGTCCTGGTACTCACTACGTAGGCTGGCCTCAAACTCCCAGAGATCCATCTGCCTCTGACTCCTGAGTGCTGGGATTAAAGGTGCACCACCACCCTTGCCTTTTAATTCACTAGCTAGCTCAGGCAGCCTTTGAATTCACCATCTCTGGCTTCTCTGTCCTAAGTGCTGGGATTGCTTTCTGGTGCCTGCACACCCACCCTGCAAGTGTCAGGCCATATGGGACAGGGTGGCCCTGTCTGTGGATGAAGTAAATTGCCTCATGGGGATGTTCCTCCAGGAGCTCCCAGCAAACTCGTCAACAATGGAAAAGGCAGTTAAGTTCCTAATCTACTAAACTTTATGGATTTTAGCAAAACACCCCTGGGCAATCTCACTTGCAACCCCCCTTCCTGAAGCTCTTGGGAGCAGGTGGCTGCCACTGTTCACTTTAACCAGAGAGGGTACTATCAGAATGTGGCCAGCCTAGGAAAAGCAGCCCAGAAGCCCAAACTGGCACGGAGTGTCTGTCACCGAAACGCCTGCCAGTGTAAATTAAAGGCTATCTGCCCCCAAGTTTGGGCTCCTCCTAACCTCTTTGTGCTTTTCATTCCGGAGACTTTTGGGATGAAGGAGGAGAGAAGAGTGGGGGAGAATATGAGTCCACCTTTAAAGCCACATAGTTTCGTCAGTACAAATCTATATGAGATTGTCCAGGCATTGAAGAACGTGTCCTTGGGGCAGTTTCTCCAGTCTGTGACTCAGAAGGTTCCCTTTAAAAGGTGAGAATCAAACTGAAAGAAGCCAGGATGCATCTGCAGCTCTGCACTTAGCCACATGCCCAGGGCTGATGAACGGACGGCAGGCCCCACAGAGCGCAGCTTTATCCACCACCTACCAGGCGATGAGCTGCGCGGATGGGGCAGAGGCAACCCTGGACAGAAACCCAGTGATCACGCTGATAGCTGGTCACAACAACGACTCTGCCCAGCTTCCGTAACCAAACCGTAGGGTTTCTTCAGCAGCCTCAAGTTCCCTGGCCAAACTCACAAGCCTCCTGTGGGAGATGCTATCCATTAACCTGAATGCCACTGCCAGGTGAAATTAAACTGGAATGAATCGGCTTCTTGCACACGCTGTTTATCTGTGTCTTTCGGATAACGCCTGAAAATTCCACAATTCAGGAGGCAAAGACAGATTACCAAGTACTACAAACCCTACTTTATCCTTGAGCCAATGAAACCTGAGCCGGCTTTTCCCCCCACAGCCGGAGACTGCATTCTTGTGAGAAGGGCTCAGTTCCATCTGGTTGGTTCTTTCCCGGTTAGATAATCCCAGACGTATCCATGTAACATGCGAGCCGCTGTCAAACAGTGCTGAGCCATCTCCCCGGGACAGCTGTTTCACACAAGGGCTGCATTGTCTGAGGAGAGCGGGTGTCGTTTTCCCTTCAAGTGTTCGGGAGACTCTGTCAGCTGCCTTGGCTCAAAGAAAGCCTCACCCACTGCAGACTTCCATTATTCTGTTATCTGGCCCCAAACCACTCTAGACTGGGAGGGTCGAAGGCCTAAATCAAGAACCAGTCTTTGTTCTGCTTGGCTTTTTATCAGAGGAAGTAATAGCTCCACGCACCCAAAGAATTTATGGTGTTACTCTTCCGAAGCTAGCTGGCTTGCTTTCCCTCTTCCCTGGGCTCCAGGTAAACTGGGAATGCCAAAAACTATTCACAGGGAGGAGTCGTCAGAATCTGGAGAGCTGATGACCACAGAAACACTGAAAACGAGATGAATCTTTCCTTCTCTAATAGAGGCCACTCTAACTCCCCACACCCCCAAATCTCTGCTTTGCTTCAAGTAGTAATCCAGCAAACAGATTCCTTACCATACTCTCCCCCCTCCATCTCTCTCTCTCTCTCTCTCTCTCTCTCTCTCTCTCTCTCTGACATTTAATAAAGTATCTTACATCTTATGAACACGATGAGAGATTCAGGGGCAGTAGCCTTCTGTGCAGGTATGTGTGTTGTTAGGAACTGGATCTAAGCCTTGTACATGCCAGGCAAGCTGACAGCCACTTGCCTATTCCCCAAGAACACCTGTGGGGTTCAGAGGTCAACCTGTGGGCATGGGTTCTCCCCTTTGTCATGTGGTTTCTGGGACTGAATTTGATGGTCAGGTTTTGTGGCAAGCACCTTCAAGTGCTAAGCCATGTCATGCCCCATCCACCATTTTTAAATGTACAATGGGAGGCATTAAACATTTGAAATATTTTAAAATTGGGATAACTCTAAACCCTGTTCCTAACCCTGTCTAAAATCTAACCTGGTTGTTGTTGGCTGGTAAGATTTTAGACAAATAAGCTAACCTAAACCTAATCCTAACCCTAACTGTAACCCTAATCACAACCCCAGCCCTCATCCTGTGACTAATCCTAACCCTGACCTTAAACCTAACACTTTTTTTGCTGTTTTGTTTTGTTTTTGTTTTCCAAGACAGTGCCTCTTTGTGCAGCTCTGGCTGTCCTGGAACTCACTCTGTAGACCAGGCTAGCCTCACACTTAGAGCCTGCCTCTGCTTCCCTAACCTTGAGTGCTGGGACTGGAGGTATGTGGCACCACTACTTGGCAAACTTAACAGTTTTCATAATCCTGGACCTACTATAAATAAATAAATAAATAAATAAATAAATAAATAAATAAATAAATAAAATGCAAGCAAACAAAAAGTTGGGATGATCTGGGGACTCCAAGCGCTGTGTTCAGAACTTCCCCTGTCTTCACTCTGTACCTGTGTCCAACTGTAAACACTAGGTCCCCTCAGAAATTTTTGTTAAATTTTTTCTCTTTTTCTTTTCAGGAAAAAAGAACACATGAAATGTATACCTTAACTAAAGCATAGGGACACTGGACTCTAACCAGACACTGCCCCTGACCCCTGAAGAGATGTCTTCTTTGCATAGGACGCAAAGAACAATCACATGACCTGGATAACCCAGAAGTAACTGCTTGATTTGATTCTTTTTCTGTTATCCACAGATGAAAACAAACACGAGTTGGTTACTTAGAATTTAGCTCTTCTCTGAAAACTGGGGCTGACTTCTTTTCCTACTGCTCTTCTTTGAAAGGAGAGACAGAAAGGAAAAAGAGAGAAGAAAGGTTGAATCAGAGAATTTGGGACACTGACTGAGACAGTCATCAGAATAGAGGGACAATTGCCAAGAAGCCAGGGGCAAATACGCGTGGCAAGCTTTCCTGAGGGTCTTGCCAAGCAACACACAGTGTCATTATCTTGTCAGCTGTGGTGTCTGTCCTGTCAGACACTTCTGTGTTCTGTGACCTCAGACTAGCTAGGTATTGCTAGAGATCTGTTCGGAGGGCAAAGGAAAGGCATCTGTCAAAGGCTCCAAGCTCTCTCCTAGGCAGCAGTTTCTCTCAGGGTTTCCCCCACAGAGGGCTGGTTTCTGCTAACTTCCATTAGCCTCATCTGAAACTGGCAATGGTTTGTCTTGGGAATACCAGTTAACTTCAGAAATTGGGAATCCCAGCAGATGAAAGCATGGCTCAGGGCATGAGATAAACGAGACTCACTTCAAGTGCTTGTGTGTCAAAACTGTATCTCAGAAGCCAGGCAGGAACTATGGGGCTCACCGAGTTATCCACCTGGTTCTCTCACCCCTGACAAACCTATCCCCTAATCTGAGGAGCCCATATTGTACAAGGGATTTATTGCAAAAATAATGGCTAGTTACTTGCTGTGATCTGAATGTTTATATTCCTTCGAAACTCTATGTTGAAACTCTTCACTGAGGAAGAAGCCTAGAAGAGATGATTAACAGGTGGTGTCTCATGCCTTTGATCCCAGCATGTGAGAGGCAAAGACAGGGAGATCTCAGAATTCAAGACCAGCCTGGTCTGCGGAGTTTCAGGACAGCCAGGGCTACACAGACAAATCTCTCTCAAAAGAAAAAAGAAAGGAAGGAAGGAAGAAAACGAAAGAAAGAAAGGGAGAGAGAGAGAGAGAAAGAAAGAAAGAAAGAAAGAAAGAAAGAAAGAAA
>LOEQ01000086.1:353353-363376 GCA_001685075.1 Bramus lutescens | reverse complement strand
GCGGAACTGCCCGGGCTCGTGGCTGCTCTGTCAGGGATCTTTAAGCATTTTTAAAACCCGCTGTTCACATGAACTCTGTGGACGTCATTCTTTTGCCCAGAAATCTCTTTAAGACAAAGGACCTGGTTTCCAGCATGAAGACTCACACCAAGCTGAAAGGGGAGATGTACTGGCAGAGAAAGGCAGAGGATGGGAAGTAAGGACAGTAGGTGACACCCAACAGCTTTTGAGAGGACCTACATATTTCCGGTCTTTGAGGAGGAGCTGGGAAGCCGCTAATGTCCCTGATGGCTGTCACTATGGGAAACTTGGTTCTATCTCTTGAAAGGTCCGGAAGAAATTACTTTGCCTTCAGAACTGGGGCAGAGCCAGTTCTTGGCCACTGACACAAGGTGTGAGAAGTCTCACTAACAACAAAGAGAGTTTATGCTTATTTTATGTCTGAGTGTTTTGCTTGTTACTACCTGTATGCAGTGCCTAAGGAGGCCAGAAGAGGGCATCAGATCCCTTAGAACCGTAGTTACAGACAATGGTTAACACCCAGCTGGGTGCTGGAAACCAACCTAGGTCCTCTACAGGAACAGCAAGTGTTTTTAACTGCTGAGCCATCTGTCACTTCAGTCCCACTAATACATTTTAACACAGCTTTGGTTAAATGAAAGTCACAGTGAGTTGGTTTCTTTATCTTTCTACTAACTAAATGATCTTAAAACAACAACAACAGCAACAAACATGGGGCAGTGGTGGCACATGACTTTCATCCCAGTACTCGGGAGGCAGAGGTAGTGGATCTCTGTGAGTTCGAGGCCAGTCTGGTCAACAGAGCGAATTCCAAGACAGCTAGAAACCTTGTCTCAAAAAACCCAACCAAACCAAAACAAAAATGATGCAAAATGGAAGAAAGAGAAAGACGGAAGATAGAAGGAAAAGAAAGGAAGAGAGGAAAGGGAAGAATGAAAGAATGAAAGAAGGAGCAAAGAGGATGGGTCAAGGGTGCTGCCACATACTCTGCAGCCCAGGACTAAGAGCTATAAACTTGAGGCTGTCTTGGACTTAGGCTAAGTTTCAGACATTTGAAATTTGAAACCCCTGAAGGCCATGCCTCTAAAACTCAGGTGCATGGTTAGAAACTATTTGATTAGGTTACATCATGTTAAGCAAAGGAAAGAGATTGTGAAGGGTAGGTGCTGGTTGTGGAGTCCTTAGGGAGACAGTGAGGGGGTTGTGATGAACCCAGAATCTAGGTGAGCAAAACAGGGATGTAGATTTGAGCTTAAAGTGGCTGTCTCTCTAGGCCCCTCGATTTTGACTATTGGTTTTTTAAAAAAAATTCTTGTTTAATTGAAATCACAAAAAGCCCAAATATTTCCACAGTGAAGTCACCTGGGATCAGAGGAGGAATCTTAATAATAGCCGTCATTGTGGGCAGAGAAAACAACGTGGTTTCGCTATAGCTTGCTCTGTCCAGTTTTGAGTCTGCTGTGAGCACTTCTGTTTTGAAATGTAGGGTCTTGCGGCTGGTGAGGTGGTTTACGCACCAAACCTGATGATATAAACTGAATCTCTGGAACCCATACATGAAGGAGAGAACCAACTGACTCCCGTAAGCTCTCCTCTGACTGTTAACACGCACCTGCCCACTAAACAAACAAACATGCAGGGTCATATGTAGCCCAGGCCGACCTCAAACTCGCTATGTAGCCAAATATGAGCCTGAACTCCTGACCTCCTACCTTCACTTCCCAGATGCTAGGATTACAGGTATGTGCCACCATATCTGCCTTTGAGCTGTAAGCTTTAATAATTTGAAGGAAGGAAGAAAGGTCTTTGAAACTCAGAAGTAGGTCACTTCTGGAAATGCTCATGGAAATAGAGACAATTTTGATGGAAAAACCAAAAGTATAAGAATTCTCTTCACAAATCCAGTGGTAGTGATGCATGTCTTCAAACCCAACACTCGAGAGGCAAGGGCACATAGATCTGAGTTTAAGGCCAGCCTGGACTACAGAGTGAGTTCCAGAACAGCTAGGGTTGTTACACAGAGAAACCCTGTCTCATAAAAACAAACAAACAAACAAACAAACAACAACCAAAAAATCAAACAACACCAAAAAAGAGTTCTGTTCACTGAAGCTTTGTTTCTGGAGACGGGGAGTGGCTCTCATCACAGGTGGCTCAGTCTGTATCTGCAGATCGGCTAGAATGGCAGGAGTTATTTGCAAGACGATTTTACTTTTTTGATATAGAACCTGATGGTGTAGTTCAAGCTGCTCTCAAACTCATAGTCCCCTTGTGTAAGCTTACAACTATGATACCCAGCTCCCAAGCACATCTTAATGCCAGGACATCTTCCTTGCCTATAGTCAGTGTATGGATGAGGTCTAAGGACCAAGCACAAAGGAAGAGGCGCGGTAGGAGAAGTAGGAAGGGGTCTCCATAGTGGGAGGTCAAGCAGAGCAGAGACTTTTCTTTGCAAGTCAGAATATCTCTCTGTACCAATTCCTTTTCCACCAACATGTAGGAATGTTCCTGGCTCTCCCCTAAAGTGAGTAATCACATTCTAAATTCACAAAGCATGCATTCTTAAGCAAGGGTCATCGTTTGACCCTGTGTTGGATGCCTGATTCCTGACAGGTGGAACTACTTTGGAAAGCAGTGGAAACTCCAGGAAGTAGGGCCTTGATAGAGGAGCAAGGTCACTAGCAGCACATCACTGAAGGGAATTTTTGTTTCTTTCATTCTCTGATTCTCTGCTGTCATAAGTTGAAGAACCTCATCACATGTTCCCACTACAGTGACACTCTGCCTAAACGCATGCCTCCAAGAATCCATGAACCCATTGCCCTGAAACCATAGAACAAAATATACTTGAAGCTGTTTTTGGAGATATTTTGATCACAGCAACACAAATAAGCAAGCAGACATAAGTGATGCAGAAAGTTGGTTCCAGAAGTGGGGTCGCTGTTGTGACTAAAATCCGATCGTGTAGCTCTTAAGTCTTTGGAATTGGTTCCAGAAGTGGGGTCACTGTCGTGACTAAAATCTGACTGTGTAGTTCTTAAAAGTCTTTGAAACTGCTTTAAAGGAAGAATTTTAAGGAGCATGGTATTGCAGCTTTGAGAATCCCCACAATTATAAGAAGAAGAATCAAACAGGTGATTCTGGTAAAAATTCAGAAGACCAGAGTGTTGACAGGAATGTGGACAGTCAACATTAGGTCTTGACATTTCAGATGGGAATGAGGATTTTTTTTTTAACTTTTCAAGACAGGGTTTTTTTTCTGTGTAGCCCTGGCTGTCCTGAAACTCACTCTGCAGGTCAGGCTGGCCTCGAACTCACAGAGATCTGCCTGCCTCTGCCTCCTGAGTGCTGGGATTAAAGGTATGCCACCACCCCCTGGCAGGAACAAAGATTCTATTGGGAAATGGACTAGAATCTCTTCATATTATACTCTGGCAAAGAACGTGTCTATGTTTTGTCTTTGGGGAGGCTCAGGAGACTAGTGGCTCATGCTTGTGGTCCCAGTTCTTAGGCAGGAAGACTGTCACAAGTTCAAGGCTGTTCATAAGCCACAAGTTCAGGCCTAGAGAGCAAGATTCTGTCTCAACAAAACTAAAAGTTTTGGTTTCTCAAGTCCAGTGTCAGATGCTTTTGTATTGGGACAATAAGTGAGATTTCCTGGAGGACATTTCAGGAATCAACCAGACTTCACCCATGGCAGATTCAAGAGTAGAAAAATAAGTCATTTGAAAGTTCTTTCCCTTGAGAAGAGAGTACTTCCATCACGTCCTGTTTGCACAGGGCTGCCAAAAAAGCGATCTATTAAGGAGTTATTTCACCGTGCACAGCTACCCAGGCCACTCCAAACCCAATGGAGCCACGGTCACAGAGAAAGGCCATGTGTGCTGTAAATGAAAAGGCCACAGAGGCGAGTTTTCTCCATTACATCAACATGTTTTAGACATGGGGTTACAGGATTCAGCATTTGCCCTGTTAGGTTTTTACTTTGATTTTGTTCCTCTTTTCTATGTTTTTCCTTAGAATATTATACATTGGAGGCATATAACCTGTTTGCTTGTTTGTTTATTTTTCAAGACAGTGTAGCTTTGGCTGTCCTGGAACTTACTCTGCAGACCATGCTGGCCTCGAACTCACAGAAATCCACCTGCCTCTGCCTCCCAGTGCTGGATGAGACCCTAGCCCCCCCAAGCAAACCAACACATTTATTTATTTAATTTTAAAAATATGTATTTACTTTTATTAAATGTGTATATGCGAGTGCCTGCCTATATGTATGTGCACCGTATTTTTGCCTGGTGCCCTCAAAGACTGGAAGATGGTGTCATAATCTCCTGGAACTGGAGTCACAGCTAAAGTTGCCATGTGGGTGCTAGTGTCCTCTGCAAGAACAGCAAGTGCTCTTTATCACTGAGTTATCTCTCTCCCTCAAATCAATAAATAAGTGAATGTCAGCTAGCTGGACAGCTACACGAAAAAGAATAATTTTGCATCTTTATCTCATATATAAAAAAATTAGCTCAAAATGAGTCAAAGGTCAAATTAAGATCTAAGGCTATGATAGTATTAGAAGAATAAAATCAGCCAAATCTTGGCCTCGGATTTGGTAATGATTTCTTTTTTTAAAAAAATTATTATTAGTTTATTATTATGTGTATGGGTATTCTGTCTGCATGTATGTCTGTGCATAATATTCATGCCTGGTGCCCAACCAGAAAAGGCCATTGGATCTCCTGGGACTAGTATTACAAATGGTTCTGAGCTGCAATGTGGGTGCTAGGAATTGAGTCAGGGTTCTCTGGAAGAGCAGCCAGTGCTCATAGTCCATGGCTGCCCATCTCCCCAACCCCTTGGTAATGATTTCTTAAGCAGGATACTGAAAATATAAGCAACAAAACAAAGATAAAAACTGGACTTTTTCAAATTAAAAACTCTGGTGTATCAAATGACCCTATACAGAGAGTGGGAAGCCAGCTCACAGAATGTGGGGAAACAATACATTTTCAATTTTATAAAGATCTAGTGTATATTTGTATTTGCATATAAAATATGCAAATAATTCTTAAAATACTAACAGAAGAACAACCCAATTTATATAAGAAAAGGAAACAACTTGAATAGACACTCTCCAAAGAGACATGTGATTGTCCAACAGATTCATGATAAAACAACCAATAGAGAAACTCAAAAGAAAGCTCTAATGAGTTACCACTGCACACCCACCAAGATGACACAGAAGGAAAAAAAGGCAATAACAAGTGTTAGTATTCCTCAACCAAACATAGAACTCACGAGGTTTTCCCTGAACTCATGGTATAGACCAGAGTGGCCTCAAACTCACAGAGATGTCTCTGGAGTGCTGGGATCACAGGCATGTGCCACTAAAGCTAGCAAGTTGCTGCTTTACGCTTTTCAAACATTTGCTTACTTTGTATGTACATATGTGTAGGGGTGTGCACATGCCCTTGCATGTGTATGGAGGTCAGAGGCCAATTTATAAACCTTGGTTCTCTCTTTCTACCATACAGGTCCCAGGGATCAAACTCAGGTCTTCAGACTTAGTAGCTGGTGTGGGACTCTGGCATGGGCTTTTCATAACAATGAGAGAACTTAGGTTGTGATGTTCTTTTCTGTTTCATTTGATTATTTTATCTAACCCTAACCCTGACTCTTTATATGCATGGGTGTTTTGCCTGCAGGGATGTCTGTGTACCACAGGTATGCCTGATGTCTTTAGAGATCACAAGAAGGTGTCAGATCTCCTGGAACTGTAAAGACAGCAGTTGTGAGCTGCCATGTGGGTGCTGGGAATCAAACCCATGTTAACTGCCAGAAAGGCCAGTGCTCTTAGCAGATGAGCCATCTCTCCAGCCCCTACTTTTCTTAGTATGAACTGATTTCTTCAACAGTACACAATCCTTATTTAAAAAGACAGTATAAAGAGAAGAGCTGTGGGCACACACAGACACAGGTGATTTTTGTTTTTCCAATTACTCCGAAGCCCATCAGTTATAAATTGTTCCCACATCACTCTCTTTGCCTCTGAGTAAATCTGCATAGTCCTTTTATCAGGAGGGCAGTAATCACCTCCCTTTCTGTGTCCACTGCTGGGGTCAGAATCGCCAGTGAGCCAAGTAACAAAGGGCAGTTTAAAGTCACCAGGCGAATACAATCCTAATTAGGGAAAGGGGCCCCTGGGAGTCCCAGGCTTTCTTACCTTAGTCAACAGAAAGGATTACTGTCCTGGAGTTGCTAATTATCAGCTTGGAAGCCTAGAAGACTTCATAGGAATTCCTGAGAGCCAGCAAAAGGATGGGGCAGTAGGAGGCCTTTCACCCAGGGCTGCGGAGGAGGGATCTGTCCTTCATGTCAGCAAATATATATATACCCCTTGGGTCCTGTGGATAGAGCTGCTAGCTGGAGCTGGGGGACAGCTGATGTTGGCAAAGGTGATAAGCTTGGTTTAAGAGAACAGCCTCTTTGCAAAAAGTGACTCAGGGCATTTACACAACCAACCTTTGGACAGCATGGTCCCTACTGTGATGCTGTCCGGGAGAGGGGACTGGCACATGGGTTAACCACGATATTCTGAGGATGTCCTGGTGGCCTACAAACTGCGATGTTCCATGCCCATACCTCTTCTTGGAGTAGATCTCTGCCTAGCATATCTTGTTTATGTATTTCTTTATCCAGAGCCTATGAACTCATTTGTCTGAACTCAGAACTCTGAAGTCCCCTGCTCAGCAAACAGGCAGTCAGGTTGTTACCTAAACAACTTTCAAATTAAAGACCATTCAGAAAGGCCAGGGGTGTCCTGGCCTCTTGCATATTTCTTTCTTTCTTCTGGCTCTGTTTTCTTTCTTTTCTCACTTTTTGTGAGGTTGGCACTTCTTATCCTTCAGTCTGTTTGGGGAAGGAAGCCTGGGTTATTATCAGATGGTCAGTGTGAACACAGCTGGCTCCTCATTAACACTACATAATTGTGTGTGTGTGTGTGTGTGTGTGTATCCAGTCATCATGAAGGAATCTCAACTGCCCAATTCTGCTTTGTAAGATGGGATCTAAATGAGCTGCCACCAGCGGAATTATAAAAAGGAATTGTAGAAGATGAAAGCAACCCTTCATGTCTGACAATGGGTTTCTTTCAGTGACAGCCACTGATATCTGTGTGCAAGCCTATATACTTCACAGAAAGGCCAACTACAAAGAGGCCCGTGGAGGAACATTCTAGAAGGCTAAGCACTAAAATTACTGTCAGCCCTTCTAGGGGATTAATTAACTTGTTTATTCCTTAGTTGTTTGTGTTTTGAGACAGAGTCTCACTATACAGTCTGTCCTGGAGCTCACTATGGAGTGTAGGCTGGCCTCAATTCACCGAGATCCACCTACTCTGCCTGTAGAGTGCTGGAATTAGAGACGTACGCCATCACGCCCAGAGTTGCCAGTAATTTTTCAAGAAAGTATTATGAAGGTTCAGCAGTTGAGAGTTCACAATGCTCCTTCAGAAGACCTGAGTTCAGTTCCCAGACCCAAACCTGATGGCTCTGGTCTCTGCGGGAACTTGCATTGATGTGCACAGATTCCCATACAGATGCATACACATAATTAAAAGTAATTCCTTTAAAATGACTAATGCTTATATGTGTGTGTATGTGAATGTATGCATGTACATGTGTGAATGTATGTGCATGTGTGTATATGTGTTATGTGTGCGTGTATATGTGCATGCACGTGTGCAGGTTTGTTAGTCAGAGGAGAGAGCTCTCTCTTTTAGGTTGGTATCAGGCTTGTGTGGCAAGCGCCTTTTCCTATCAAGACAATCCAACTGCACTGTCAGCCAGCATTCTTATAGATGGGCGAGAATCAGGGCATTTCTAAGAAGACTTGCTTGACTGTGGGGGAAGTTTCTGAAAAAAAAATAAGATTAAGGTTCTCTCTCTCTCTCTCTCTCTCTCTCTTTCATTTGTTTTTCAAGACAGGGTTTCTCTGTGTAACAGCCCTGGCTGTCCTGGAACTCATTCTGTAGATGGTTCAAGGTTGGCCTTGAACTCACAGAAATCTGCCTGCCTCTGCCTCTTAAGTGCAGGAGTCCAGCCATGCAACTACCAACTAGCAACCTTTTCTGTTTAAATTATTATTTTACTTTATGTGTATGGCTGTTCTGCTTGCATGGGTGTCTGTGCACCATGTGTGTCCCTGGTGCCCATGAAGGCCAGAATAGGGCATCTGGAACTGGAGTCACAGACCACTGTGAGCTGCCATGTAGTGCTGGTAACTGAACCCGGATTCTTCGGAAGAGCAGCCCGTGTGCGCTTTACCTTCGAGCCATCTCTCCAGCCTCCTCTTGTTTTTTGAAGAAAAGGTTATACTATTGCTTTCTTTAAAATTTCTGCACACATATGAGCACGTGTGTTCCATAATCTATACCCGTGGAGGTCAGAGGACAAGGTTTGGAGTCAGCGACTTCCTTCCGTCATGTCTGCAGGCTGGGTGCTGAGCGCCTCTGTGTCCTGAGCCATCTCAGCAGCCCTGCTTATTTTTTTATTAATAGCTTTGTCTTTACAGCCATACTGTGCGGCACTATCCTGGGCAAAAGTGAGGAGAGCATGCCCGCATGCCTGGCACTGCGCTGACTGTTTCATGTGCCAAACAACACATCCCGACAACCACTGATGTTGATATTATTATCCATCCTCTCTTTCACAATTAATAAGTCTAAGTTTTTAGGAACAGTTTAGAGTTCATAGCAAAATTCTATAAAATGTAGAGTTTCCATGAACCTCCTCTTCATTTAGATATCAAAATCATTCACTAGAATGTTTTATTTGGTGCAAATGGTACCTCTACGTTACCACACGATGGTGTTCATTGGGGTTTACTTGCATTGGTTGTTTGTTTCCCACTCAGCTCCCCGCCCCCACCCCTTTTTTGAGACAGGGTCTCATTTAGCTCATCTGTGTAGCTGAGGTTGGCCTTGGGAGTTCTCTTAATCTCCCAAGTCCCGAAATTACAGGTCTGTGTGCCCACGCCCAGTCAGAGTTCAGTCTTGGTATCTGTTGTATGTTCTACGGCTTTTGATAAATTCGCTCTAACATGCAGGCATAGTTTGGTACAGAGGAGTTCACGGCCTCTAGCCATCCCTCTCCCCCCCAACCCTTGCAGCCACTAAGCATTTCTGTTTCTACTATGGCGTTCTCTTTAAGGCCAGCTAAATACAATGAAATGGTGTGCCATTTGTTTAGATTGGCTTGTTCTGGGATGTTGCTTTCCTCCATGGTTGCTTGTTTGTTTTGTTTCTGTTTGTCCTGCATGACAGCTTTTCCGGTTGCTTTTTATTTTAAGAATTTTTAAAAAAGATTTATTTATTTTATGTGTATGGGTATTTTGCCTGCATGCTTGATGCCACAAATTCCCTGGACCTGGACTTACAGAGAATCATAAGCTGCCATGTGGGTGCTGGGAATTGAACTGGGGTCCTCCGGAGGAGCAGCCAGTGCCCCGAACCACTAAGACATTGCTCAAGCCCTTGTTTTGAGAATGTTATTATATGTTTATTTATTTGTTTTGTGTGTGAGCGTACACATGTACCTGTGTGTGCGTGTGTGCAGGAAGAGGGATCTGGTGTTCTCTTCCCCTGTCACTCTCCATTTGTCCCTCTGAGGAAAGGTCTCCATGAACTTTGGGTTTGTTTTCTCAACTAGGCCAAAAGATCAATGAGCCCCTGGGATCTTTTCTCTACCCAGCCAGGGGTGGCTGGGGAGACAGGCATTTGCAGAGAAACTGGACTTGCTATGTGGGGCTGGAATCTGAACACCAGTCCTCACTGCAGAGTAAGTACTCTTAACTGCTAGGGTGACTTTTTAAAAAATTATTATTATGTATACAATATTCCTTCCATGTATCCTTGCAGGCCAGAAGAGGGCACCAGGTCTCATTATAGATGGCTGTGAGCCACCATGTGGTTGCTGGGAATTGAACTCAGGTCCTCTGGAAGAGCAGTCAGTG
>LOEQ01000086.1:282768-304051 GCA_001685075.1 Bramus lutescens | reverse complement strand
CTATCTATCTATCTATCTATCTATCTATCTATCTATCTATCTATCCATCCTATCTATGTTTTTATTATTTATTTACTTTAACTCCAGGGATTAAACCCAGAATATTAGGTAAGCATTCTACCACTGAGCTACACTCTCTGCCTCTGCGATTACTATCTTGTAGTAAAGTTTTATCAAGAGGATAATGACATGTTTCTGCAAAAATACACCTGCAAAGGAAACCCATTTGCATTTGGCGAGGTGTTCTGGCTTGCAGACTACCTTGCCAGAAGCTCGGAGCTACTTTGCAGGAACATTTTTCTTGCATATTATTTTTAGTTCCTGCAGTGTTCAATCTCCAGCCCTCAAGCCATCACCTCTCGCTCTGGTAGAAGGGTAAAGCAGAAGAGAGCCGTCCTGGGAGACAGGTCTACCCTGACTCTGCCAGTTTTCTGCCTTGAAGGTCTGAAGAGATGTGTTGATTTCCACTCAACATCCTCAGTATTTTACTACAAGTCAGTCCTCAGCCATCTGTCTAATAATGGGTTTGCCACCATTCACTGTGCCACGCTGGCTTCCCTTAAAAAGCGGACACAGTGGGAACAGCAAAGTTCATCTATGGAAGGAACGATATCATCATTTGATCATAATGCAGTGATCGATTGTTTTCCATACTGGGAACTGGATCCAAGGCCTCTCAAGTGCTGGGCAGACTCAACCCCAGAGTTATACTCTCCATCCTTTTTTTTTTTTTAATATGTTTTCATTTTGCAATAGAGTCTAGGCTGGCCTTGAACTTGCAATAGTCTCATCACAGCCTCCCCAATAGCTGAGGCTGTAGGCCTTTTAACTGAGGGCTTTTAAAACGTTACCTTTATTTGGGAAGTTCTGGACTTAATGCATGACAGGGAGCAGTGAGCTCTGTAAAGCAAGCTCTTCACAACAGACAGGAGGCTGAGAGTGTTGTCGGGTTAGAAAATGGGAGAGGGGCGCTGGAGAGATGGCTCAGTTGCTTAGAGCACTTGTCCCCTTGCAGAGGGCCCAGGTTTGATTCCCAACATCTACATGGTAGCACAGAACCCTCTGCAACTCCAGTTCCAGAGGATTCAATGCCCTCTGTGGTCCTCCACTGGCATCAGGCACACATGTGGTGCACATATTATACGCCAGTCAAACACTCATACATACAAAATAAAATAAACCTAAAAAAAAAAAAAGGAAAGAAAGAAAATGGAAGTGAAGGGTAGGCCCCGCTTTAAGTTTTGTTTATTTTGAGACAGGCCAGGTCAGCCTCAAATTCATTACGTAGCTGAGGATAATTCTTCTGCGTCCACTTGCCAGTGCTTGGGTTTCAGGAGTGCACCACCATGCCTGGTTTATATAGTATGATGTATGGAACCCAGAACTTGGTGCGTGCAAGGCAAGCGCTCTACCAACTGAGCTACATCCCTTGGTTCTAATTATCTCAGCTTTTAAACATTGCGTATTTGTTTATTTTATGGTGCTGGGCTTAAAGACAGGGGCTTGTACATGCCGGGCTCTGCTTCTCTAAACCTAGTTTTACTATTCTTCCGTTTGTCTGTCCATCCATCCATCCATCCATCCATCCATCCATCCATCCATCCATCCATCCATCCATTTATTAAGACAGGGTCTCTCTGTGTAGTTTTGGCTGTTCTGGAACTCCACTCTATAGACCAAGCTGGCCTCAGACTCAGAGGTTTGCTTGCCACTGCCTCCTATGTGGAGGGATTGAATGCAATCACTACCATACCAGGCTCTTTTACTTTTTTTTTTTTTCTAGACAGGGTTTCTCAGTGTAACAGCTCTAACTGTCCTGGAACTCACTCTGTAGACCAGGCTGGCCTCAAACTCACAGAAATCCTCCTGCCTCTGCATCCCTAGTGCTGGGATAGGTGTGTGCCACCACCACCCGGCATTGCTATTCTTTAAAACAAATATTGTGTGTGTGTGTATGTGTGTGTGTGTATGTGTGTGTGTGAGAGGGAGTGTGTGTGTGTATGTGTGTGTGTGAGAGGGAGTGTGTGTGTGTGTGTGTGTGTGTGTGCCTGTGCACATGTGCCACTACCTGGATGTGGGGGTCACAGGATGACTTTTGAGAGAGAGTTCTCTCCAGCTGTATATGTCCTGGAGATTGAACTCTAGTCAACAGGTTTAAAGGCAGTGCCTTTTACTCACTGACTCATTTCTCTGGCCTTGTTTTCAGTATTCTCGAGATGTCTTTCCATTTGGTGCTCCAGAATTCATGAACCTGCAGAAAATGTCACCTTGGATATGACAGCCCAAAGTCACCTGTTCTGGTAGGGATTGTACACATCAATCATCATTGGGAACAAAGAAGATAGTCATTGTTTTTAAAATTACTATTATTAGTAATAAGTTGTTGTTGTTTCTTGAGAAAGGGTCTTGTTATGTAGACCAGGCTTGACTCAAACTCACAGAAATCCTCCTGCCTCTCTGCCTTCTGAGTGCTGGGATTACAGGTGTGCACCACAGCATACCCAACAGCAGTAAGATATTTAATTTTAGATATCTGAATAGGAAGAAGTGGGAATAAGGAAAAGAGAGTATTTGAGAATATTCCTGTGCTCAGGGAGGGTCTGGTTAGTGGATCTATGTGGTTCCTTCATGGAGGCTTGGGTGTAAACTCTCACAGCCTTGCTCTGACTGTGCAAATGCGCACCCAACTCCAGCACCCCGTGGGAGTTACGACCAAAGAGGAGGGAGAGCCAGGACTGTCTCCTCATTTGATTTTCTCGAGCAGTTCATTTAATCATAGCTTTAAAGCCATGGGGCTTTCCCTAAACAGACTTCTCTTTATCTGGGCTTTCGAAAGGATTTCCTGTCATTTGGGTGTTTGGAATTATCACCTGTAAAGGGATCGACAAATCACCCTTGAGGGGGTCTTCTCACAGAGCATACCTAACCATCAGAAGGAGCCTGCACCAGTCTGACAATATGGCTGTCTCGCCTTGTCCTTCCACGCTGCCATCTCCAGAATACCGCAATTTGATTTAAATATAAGTTAGTGCACTAGTGCCGCAGTGGCCGGGAAAGACCTCTAGGCTGGGGCTGGAGTTGCCTGCCTGGGAGCTGAAGCTGCCTGTAGGCTGTCAGGGCTGTCCTGACTCCTGCTGCTTCAGCTCTGACTTGTCTTCAGTTCCATGATAAGGCTGGCCTTCTCTTTCTGCTTGTGGACAATGCACCTGTCTGCATCTGTCTGCTCCCATGTCAGGAGGGAGAGTCCTCTGCAAGAGGGCGTGTGTGAGATTCTAATCCGGGATTCTTGGCATGGAATGGACACCTTTTCTTTCTTCCCACAGCTCAACTTCAGTTTGACCTCAGTTCTTTCTGGACTTTTCCCTCTTAGCCCAATTTTCTTTAGTTTGGAACTAACCATTTTCTTTTCTTTTAGTTTTAAAATTAAAACACACAGCATCCACGTGGAGTCAGAGGAGCTTGTGGGTGCTGGTTTTCTCCTTCCCCCAGGGGTCCCAGCATTTGAACTCAACATCGGGCTTGGCAGGAAGGGCCTTTATGTGCTAAGCCTCCCATTTCTCAGTCTCCCTCATCTTCCTGTGTTGAGATTGAGCCTTGTACATGCCCAGGGCTTTGTACACGCTAAGCAAGTGCTCCACCGTACCAAACTCCCCAGCCCTGACTTCAGAACTATCAATCTATAATTAAAGGCAAGAATTAATTAATGTTAATGATAAAATACTGTAATAAAAAAGATTCTTTTTCTCCCCATTCAGACATTTTTCTTTATTTCTAACACTTTTTTGAAAAATAAAGTGTTAATGTGTGCTTCTGTTTAAGTCCATATTTAAAATCTTTCAAAGAACATTTCACTTTAAAGCTTGCCATTAACATGACAAATTTCCCCTTTGTGCTTACATGAAGCTACAGAATGTTGAAGGAGACAGTGTTTTAGAAAACAGAATGCACCAAACCATATGATGAAATTCTTGGCAGCAAAACGCAAGTAGAACCTCTGTAGATCTCTCTCTGGTGACTTTCCAAGTCGTCTCTCTTTTTATCTTTTGGTGATGAGAATTGAACCCAGGGCCTCAAGCACTCTAAGCAAGCCATCTACCAGTAAGTTACATCCCTGGCTCCTCCTCCCAAATGTTTTCCCTTAAAAAAACAAAGAAAATGAGAACCTACCTAGAATTTTAACTCTAGTTTCAGAGTAATAGGATAATTAAGAAGAGCCATTTTTAAAGAAAAGGAAAGAAGTTTCATTCTTTTGACAGAGGCCTCTTCTGTCTACATTCATATTCCTGGGCATGGGGAAGAGCTAAGCAGCTGCCTTGGATTCATTACATAGCCGGAAAAGAGTAAGGGTGATAATTAACTCAACAACTGACGTTTCACTGCCCCACAAGAGATTGTAATCTGACACACATTCCACTGAGCATGCTCAAAGGAGCCTCAGGAGCACGGAGAACGCATGCATTGCGCACACTCCCCTGCCCCAACAGACACAGCCCCAGACTGCATCTGAACACACAGATTTGGACACAGCTAGAGCACAGCATGCTTCCCAGCCTGCAAGCTTTTCCAGCTCTCAGCCAACAAGATGTGTAAGCACAGTAGAAGCCTGCTCCCTAGTGGCTCACACCTCTGAGAACTTCCAGTGACCCCAGGGCTTCTGGGAGGTGGGCACCGGCTGCCAGCCATGCTCTGGACAGTTATTCTGCTGGCTGCCTCACTTTCCCTCACAGCTTCACCTTTCTCTGGGGAATACAACTGTGTTTGGGGAGCTGAGAAAGGGGGAGTGCCATCCAATAGTAACCTCTAGTAGAATAAGGTTTTAAAATTCTTGGGTTTCTGACTTTATTTAAAAAAATTCTATATCCTTTGTTGTGAGTGGAATATTGTACTTAAGTCAAACAGACCATGTAAAGATCAGGCTTCAGATTTTCCTATATGTTATAATGGCTTAATGGTAGCTATCCCTTATCTGTTATTACGTGATAGTTAACTGAATCTACAGGTCCAAATTGCCGTTATCTTCTGTATTATTATTTTTTAATGTGTGTCTCTATGTGTGGGGAGTGTTTAGGTAGGCACACACTGTGTGTGTGTGTGTGTGTGTGTGTGTGTATGTGTGTGTGTAAGGGACCAGAGCAGGTCGTTGCTGTCTTCCTCTACTGTTCTCGGCCTTGTTGCCTTGAGGTAGGGTCTCTGACTGAAAAGGAAGCTCTCAGTTCTGGCTAGGGTGGCTGGCATGGAGTGCTCTGATCTGTATGCGCAGCTCTGCCCACCTTTCCATAAGTGGGTGCTGGCGGTTCATCCCCTGAGCTATCTCCCAGCTCCAATTCTTGTGCTTTGATAGGCACAGAAGAGACTGGACAGGCTTTCTATAAAATTCTTTGATGTGGCCTTGCAGAGGCCTGAAATGTGCACTCTGTTGAGCTTTGGGCTGATTAGCTTTGCTCATCTTTCTCTACTCTGGAGCACATTACCTGAATCCTCCTGTTCTTTGGTTTTAATGGTGCTGTGTGTGTGTGTGTGTGTGTGTGTGTGTGTGTGTGTATCACACTAAGTATGCACCCTGTCACTGAGCTACAACCCAGTCCTCCATGTCTTTTCTTTACTGTAACAGCATTCTTTATGTGGTCAAGGTCAAAACGCTGCCTTTGGGATTTGGTTTCGGAGTCTGTGGTGGCACTAAACCCACAAAGGGGGATGGAGCTTTCGGTCCTGGATTTCTAGGTCTCATGAATGAGTTTCTGAGCTCCTCTCTCATCTCCTAACTTTCAGACTCCAGCCCTTTGAATGCCTTGGCTCAAGTCCAGCCTCTTCACTTAGAGCCTTTCCCCATCTCCGTGCATTCCCCATTCATCAAGCTACAGCTCCCTGCAAGCTGCAAAACTCACCTGAAACCCGGCCCTCTCTTTAAGCTACCTCCCTGAAAGGATAAAGACAGCCCCAGGGCATGATTGGCACACTCCCAGCGCACAGAAACAAACCCCAAACAAACATGAGACTCACAAAAAGAAAATGCCACATTCTGCATGTTTGATCTATAAAGACCCTAAAAGGGTGAGAACACCATTAAACAAACAAACAAACCCCCCCAAACCCCCAAAACTAGTCACCATCACTTCATATAATGAGAGACATTTTGTTACTGTGGTTTTATAGGGCCTTGCTATCACAGCCCAGGCTGACCAGCAATGTAGCCCAGGCTAGCCTCCAACTCATGCTTCTCCTACCTCAGCCTTCTGAGAGCTGGGGTTGCAGGAAAGTCATGGGCTATTTGTAGAGTCCTGGGTCATTCCTCAGCAAAATGTGCTGCTGTTATCTTTGATTTTGTATTTTCTTTGTTTTATCTCCTAATTGTTCTGCTGCCAGGGAAGGGGCCCAGAGCCTTGTATAACAGAGGGAAACCACTACTGCTTAACTAGACAATGCAAAGTTGGCCCCAACAGAATCATCCGTTTTGTTTACGCCCTTTTCGAGACATATGTTTCAGGTAGGGTAGGCTGTTTTCAAATTGTCTATGGATCCTTCTCTTCATTCCCACGTGCTGGGATTACAGGCATGCACTGCCACACTGGGCTTTCACCCACAGCATCTTGAGGTAGACCGGGTCCCCAAGAACTTGCTATTAGATTGGCAAGTGCACTTACTAGCATTGGAGCCAGAATGATTCTTCATGCCTACAGGCTTCCCAGGGAAACCGGTCCACCATGTGGGCACAAAGGACCACGGCTGTGCCAGAAAAAGCCCTTGCTGAAAGTGTTTGGGTCACAGACTCCTGACAGGCCTTTACATCCACTCAGGCTCTGAAGCCGGTGCCTCTTAAGAAGCTCTGGATCTGAGGCGACCACACAAGGAAATACAGACACACATATGCTCTCGCGGTGCCGTCCGCATAGGACTGCTAAGGCACACAGGGAGGCCGAGAGACTTGTGGTACAACATGACCAGAACAAGGAGAAACACGAGACGCAATGGCAACAGCTGGCAACTGGAACATGGCGTCAAACACCACGGCCACAGAAGCTTGCTAGCTATGGGCCACGCTGTGCAGCCTTCAAGCAAAACTATTGATTTTTGTGGCTGAAAAAAAATCAACAAAACCACCCCCCAAAAGCCCCAAAACGTACCTTCAACGGCAGAACTCAGTTTTATGACACCTTGAATAAAGACAAAAGATGGTAGTTATAGAGTGGACCTGGGTCGCCTTTCCCGTTTTCACATAACATACGTACATTTCAGCTTTGGATATTTGTTGTTGCTGTTGAGAAATTGTTAATTAAACAATTTCAAAAATGAAACACAGACGCTATCATTACTTCCTCATTTTCCTGGGTCTGGGGATCATTTTACACATGTTGGGACAGCGTTCGTGTTGAAATATATAATAGGCAGTTGCAAAGCAAGGCATATCTCTTAGCGTCCTTCCCTGAACTGGTTGTGCAAGAAGCTGTTTTCTCAGTCTTCAGGCTTGACTTTTGCCTTTGCACGTGAAACAATGAAATGGTTACCTGGGTATGTCAAGTTGGTCGTGGAGAAAATAGATAATACCCATGTGACTGGACTGTTTTTTGTTTTCCCCTAAATTTAAAGGTGAAAATACTAAAATAGAGTAAAGTAGACCTGGTTCAGCAGTTTGACTTAAAACATAAGCTTTGTAAGGCATAGCTATAAATAGATAACATTCTCCGGTTTCTTTCTGAAATCTTGGTGTGTATGACACATATGTACGTGACTACAGGTGCATGCACTGGCCAGGGGACAAGCCTCATGTGCTGACCCCTCCTTCTACCTAGCTTTAGGTGGTGTCTGACAGGCCTGCTGGTCTGTGCTTTCGGTTGGGATGTTCCTGTTCCCTTCCTGCCAGGAGCTTTGGGATTACAACACATTGTATGTACTCGTAAACTTTCTGTGGATTATAGGGATCCCAAGTCAGGTCCTCTGGCTTGTACTGGAATCTCTTTTACCCCCAGGCCATCTCAGCAGCCTGTTTTCTATTTTTTTGTGCCATAGCTGTGGTCTTTTACAGGGTGCCAAAGTGTCTATAGCATCATTTGGTTGACGATACACCTTGTCTTTTAAACTGGAAAGATTTCTAATTTGAATGGAAACAAAAGTCTTTTCAATACCACCAAGCTTAGCTGGTATCGGGCAGCTTGCACACGGCTTTCACGGAGTGCCGGTAAGTAAATATGCTCGCTGCAGATGCTGCTGACATGGGTACTGTGTGGCAACTGATCTACAAACGGTAACAAAGGCACAGTGATCCTAAGGCAACTCCCATATAGCAACCGATCTTGTTAATAAATGAAGTCTTCTATTAGCCCAGCAGTTCAAGCCACATCTAGTGTCCCCTCCTAACAGATCACAACCAATCTGACCTTTCTCCAAACAATTTATTGTCATTACCTCTTTTTATGACCTTAACCCAGTCCACATATAAACTGTTTTCATTAGGTTAAAGCCCTGTTCAGTTTCAGTAACTGTGAACACTCCCATTGTGAGGAGCCCATTGTGGGTCTGGGAAGAGGTGTGCAGTAGGCACAGCACACAGCAGTAAATAGCTCCAGGAATAGGGGATAACGAGCTCTTGTTAGGAATTATAGGATTTTAGTAATCTGTGGCCGTTGTCCAACAGGGCTGAGCATTGACTAAAACACACAGTGAAGCCAGGGGGTGCAGGTCAGTGGTCCCGTCAGGAGACCCTGGGTTCAATCCTTGGTAGCATTAAACCCAGTGTATTGTCTGCCTCTGAACTATCTAGTCCTTACTTTTGTTTTTAATGTAAATTTATCGAATTATGCATTTATATAATTTAAATTGTAACAACAAGTTCACAAGCTTCCTGGAAATGCAAGAGACTGGAAACGCTGGGCTCTGCAGGCTGCAAGGAGCCAGACTTTGGACACCACCATCAAAACTGCTGTTCCTACTACTCCGGTTCAGAGAAGAAAGCTTGCTTCTATTTACGGGCATGGTTTTAATTGAACCAAGCAAGCCAGTTGTAAACCACTACAATTCTGAGAGTCTCAAAGGCTCTCAAAACTGTCAGATGCAAGAAATACCTTTACATCCATTCTACTGGAAGCACCAGTCATTGACGTCCGTAAGAGCAAAAACTAAGTGGGTTTGCCCCTTTTGTGGTCAGACGATTAAACCAAGAGGTAAGTCAGGCCTGAGCACTAGAGATTTTAATGATCTACCATTTTTGAACAGTAGGAATTTTACATAGGTTAAAAATGAGCTTTTCTCCCAGTCCTATATATCCATTCCAAATTTTTAGATTATTATTCTTGTGTGCATACATGATGTGTGAGGGTGTGAGCATGTGTGTCAGAGTGCGTGTGCCGGTCAGAGGACAACTCTGAATTCGCTTCTTTCCTACCTTAGGTGGGTTCCTGGAAGCAAACTCAGGTTGCCAGGAGTGTACTGCAAGCACCTTTGCCCACTGAGCCATTTGCCTGTCCTTCAACCATATTCCTTTTTGTATGTAACTGTGGTGTCAACAAATGCAGCTCTTTAAAATAATGTGCACTACATATGTGCAGAGGCAGCCTTGATGAAGAACACCTACATAAATTCTAGGGCTGTAAGTGGCCTTGGAGGGGAGCCCAAAACTGCACTTACCGAGTGAGAGAAAAAACATTAAAAAGTTAAAAAGCAAACAATAGTATGACTTTAGAACTTTCATTATGAACATTATTTTCACAGAGGCATTAATGAGCTATTAGCTTCAAAAGGGTGTTTCTTATTTTTTAACAACAAATTAGATTTTTCTCTATATTAGGGTAGATATCTCTATTTTGAAGAAATTATAGGGAAAGTCTAACTTAACTAAAGTGCAATATATGGCTATTAACATCTATGATTATAGAATGACAGAGGAAGCATCTTTTATCTTCAAATGTGCATATTTGGAAGTCTCAGAATATTTAAGAAGTGACTGATATTGATGGTTTAAAGTACACACAGTGTTGCTGACTTGCAGACACAAGCTAGACATGAGCTGTAAGCGGCCAACACTGACGTTGCCTGGAATTCAGGGTTAGTCACAGCACGTACATGTATGCAGATACACAGAATGGGGCCCACCACTCCCCACTAGGTTCACTTCTTCACAGGTTGCAGGAGGTTTAGAAAATTAAAAACAAACATAAAAAAGATGAAGAGAAGAGAAAGCCCATAGTTTTCCTCTGAACTGGTTATCTGAGCAAGGCAAACTCCTAATAGGGTGTAGATCTGTGTGGAACCCACCCCATCCTTGTCCTGAGGTTGGGAGCCAATGGGCAGCCAGATGTGTTTCCTTTTCCTCAGCCGACCACTTCCAAAAGCAGTTTGCTCTCTCCCGTGCGCCTTTATTTAGCTGTGTTTGCTCACTTGCAGTCCTAGGGGTTGAACTAGACATGTATGTGATTCTTTGGCTATGTGCCGTGGACAATGGTCTGTACCATCACCTGTAGTTTAATAAAGTGCTGATTGGCCAGAAGCCAGGCAGGAAGTAGAGGGGGCGATGAGAACAGGAGAATTTTGGGAAGAGGAAAGGCCAGTCTGCAGTTGACATAGAGGAAGCAAGATGAGAATGCCTCACTGATATAAGGTACCAAGCCATGTGGCTAACCTAGATAAGAATAATGGGCTAATTTAAGATGTAAGAATTAGTTAATAAGAAAAGCCTGAGCTACTAGGCCAACCAGTTTATAATTAATGTGAGTCTCTGTGTGTTTCTTTGGGACTAAATGGCTGCGGGATTGGGCAGAACAGAAATCTCTGTCCACAGCTATGTTTGCTCACTGCAGTCCTCTAGGGGTAAACTAGACATCATGCGTGCGATTCTTTGACTATGTTTGCTGCAGTCCTAGGGGCAAACTAGACATCATGCATGCGATTCTTTGACTGTGTTTGCTCACTGCAGTCCTAGGGGTAAACTAGATATCATGCACGCAATTCTTTGACTGTATTTGCTCACTGCAGTTCTAGGGGTTGACATCATGCATGCGATTCTTTAACTGTGTTTGCTGCAGTCCTAGGGGTAAACTAGACATAATACATGCGATTCTTTGACTGTGTTTGCTCACTGCAGTCCTAGGGGTAAACCAGACATCATGCATGCGATTCTTTGACTGTGTTTGCTCACTGCAGTCCTAGGGGTAAACTAGACATCATGCACACGATTCTTTGACTGTGTTTGCTGCAGTCCTAGGGGTAAACTAGACATCATGCATGCGATTCTTTGACTGTATTTGCTTGCGGCAGTCCTGGGGGTGAACTAGACGTCATGCATGTGATTCTTTGTGTTTGCTCGCTGCAGTCCTAGGGAGGGGGTGAAGCATGTGAGGCAATAATCAAGCAGAACACTAGGACCTTAGCTGGTTTTTTTTTTTTTGCTTTTTACTTTGGGTATTGGGATAGAGTTTTATAGGATGACCAGGCTGGCGTTGAACCCATTTGGTAGCTCATAGAGTCCTTGAATATAATCCTCCTGCCTCAGTTTCTAGGACAGTTAAGGTTATAGGTTCCACTGCGAGGCCCATCTCCCTTATTATATACGTTGATTCCCCCTACTTTCTTTGGTGCTGAAGATTAAACCCAGGAGCTTCAGTATACCAAGTTTGCTCTACCGTTGATCTGCAATCCTGACCCCCATCCGAAATGATTGATCTTAGCTGTTCTAAAAGGGTTCATAGGAGATAGGATCAGGTGAAATCATGCTAAATGTGAATGACCAGAGCTCACTAGGACCCTGCAATGGCATCTCACTGCTGGTGAAAGGCTGAGCCAGTTTCAGGTGCAGAAACCTCCCTACCTCCTACTACAGCTACTCCCAGAGACACCCCTACCTCTCCTTACAGCTACTCCCAGAGACACCCCTACCTCTCCTTACAGATACTCCCAGAGACACCCCTACCTCTCCCTACAGCTACTCCCAGAGACACCCCTACCTCTCCCTACAGATACTCACAGTTCTTGCTCCTTTCTGCCCTTAGCTGGCCTAGCTGCTGCTCCACTGAGCTGTGAAACCCTCCCAGACTTCGTTCTCTTCATTCAGACTCTGCTCCACGGCCTCTTCGTCAGAGTCCTCCTGATGACTGAATTCAGAGAAGCCCACAAGCCACCTTCAGTGCTAGGCTTTGGGTTGACTTCTCTATCTGAAATGCTCTCGTGGGGTCCCTGGTTCACGCCTGCCTTCCTCAGCGGGGCGCAGTACAGTGAGATCTGTCTCTCTTGTTTGTTTCTGGAACCTATTGCCCAGTGGAATTCCTCACATAAAATGAGCATCCAGTAAATACCTTTAAAATATTTTATTTTTTTGAGGTAGAAACTCATGCAGCCCAGTCGGGCCATGAACTCAATGCGTGCTGAGGATGCCCTTGACCTTGTGATCCTCATGCCTGTTTCCTGAGTGCTGGGATTACAGGCATGTACTACTGTGCCTGCCTACTAAATACTCACGGAATAAATTAACTGAATGATCATTGCCAGGTTCCACGTTACGAAGCTTCGCAGTTCCAGCAAGTGTATTTCTAGCTTATTATTTAATTGTGAATACTCTGAGTAGGGCACTCAGAGTTCATTACTCTGATTACTGTCTGTCCATTTCTACTCAAACACTGGTTTTTGGGTGGGGAAAGAGTTGTTAGGGGAGACTGAGGAATAGAGAGGATATATATAAGTCTTGGTATAGATATAAGGTACTTTTGCCTGTTGTAACGGTAACAAGATCTCAAAGAAATCTGGATGGCTACTTGTAGAAAGAATGTGCCCTAATTAGATGATAAGAAACATTAATGGGGGTGATGGCTCAGAGGTGAAGAGCACTGGTTGCTCTTCCAGAGGTCCCGAGTTCAATTCCCAGCAATCTCATGATGGCTCACAACCACCTGTAATGAGATCTGGTGCCCTCTTCTGGTGTGCAGGCATACATGCAGGCAGAATACTGTATACATAATAAATAAATAAATCCTTAACAATAAGTAAATATTTTTTAAAAAAGAAAATATTGACAAATTAGTTTTACATCCAAGTGTCTCAAGAATCTATTCTCTATGACACCACCACCCTGCTCCCATTGGAGCTGAGTTTGTATGATAAGAAACAGAGAAAAAAGGGCTCAAAAGAGTGGCCGGGGTCTCCCGAGGGCCTGGATCACAGGTGTGTGTCGCCATGCCTGGCTGAGGACTGTCCAGTTTTCAATACCCTGATTCTTATTAGTTGCTGTACTGCAGCTGGCAGGGCCCCTCAGAAGGTCCTCACCCCTTTAGACTCCTTCAGTAGTGATTTATTATTTTTAAGATAAAGACAAAAAGCCTTAACCCAGGCTGCAGAGCCTTTCAGGATATCACCGCTAGCACAACAAAAGACAGCTCTATGTCCTTCCACACTCATCTCAGGGACTGTTAGGAACTATGGGCCTATCCCCCGCCCTTGATTTTCAGGTACAGCCTCTTCAGACCCTGAATAACTGGACCTGCTGGACGGGTCAAGGGACAGGAGACTCTCCTGGCCCCTGAAGCTACCTGAAGCTCCAAGTCCTCTGACTATCAGAAGACAGAGCAAGGGTCCTTTTCCCACCCCGTGTCCAGCTTAATGAAGCCGCTGTACCCTTTTCCTGTCTCTTAGGGGTTAGAAGAACTGAGCATGCTCGGATGGCTGGCGAGGCCTCCTGGAGGTTCTGATGCAGGTGACTTGGAGGCAAGTCTTCACATGAGCCTGAGAGCAGAGGCTGGGGGACCCTGTTGGTGAGGGGTAGGAGAATGGGGAGAAACCATCACTTTAACAGGAGAGACACTGATCCTTTTATGTGGTGGGAAGGATTTCCATCACATTACCCCTCTAGTAGAGGGGAAAATAGACCTAACAAATGCATGGTTTCACTTGGTTTTGTGGGGATTGAGCCCAGGGCTTCAGATATACTAGAGAAGGGCTCTCCCTCTGAGCTACCCTCAGCCCATAACATTTCCAAGTTCAGGGCTTAAAATGCCTCTCCCTCCCTGTTAGAACAGAGCTACACACAATGAGTTCCAGGCAAAGAAAGAAGAGTTTAAAAAACAAATGAACAGCTGTATTTTAGGAAACACTTAGAGGGAAGACAAGAGGCAAGACTTGCAAAGCCAAAACACAAGAGCAAAGTAAAAATATAAAAAAAACCAAACCATTGTTCCTGTATTTCAAGAGATGGCGATTATGATTATTTTTTTTTTTAAGAAATCAGAAGTATTTAAGCATGCATCCTCTGGAGTTCCTAAAACTGAGAAAAATANCAAAGCTGTTCCCCAGCTCCCAGCTCCATTTTGAAGATACCTGTAGACATACATGTCTTGTTTAGCAGACAGATGTCTATGAAGACCCAGTGGAAGGCCAGGAAGATTGCAAGAAAATCGAATCAGGAGCCGCACCACCAGATGGGCAAAGTGAACAGGGGTTCCATGTGCACAGCTATGAGATGGCCTGAGAAGACTATTCAGCTCCAGGCTCTATTTCCTATGAAAAAGGATAATTCAGAGTATGTGCCAGGAGTCTGGTAACTGGACCCAAGAGCCCTGAAGAACCATTCCCCGGAGGCAGGACTGGGCTCATGAGTTGAGGAATGGGTTTCAGAACTGCTGAGGCTGCTGGTTACCATGGGAACTCTTCTTCCACATTGAGTAGAAGTGTTTGCAGTAATCGGCTAGGAAAGCTCTCCAAAGGCACATGTGCTGAAGGCTTGGTCCCCAGTGCAATGTTCAGTGGGATTTCAGGAGTGATTGGATCACAGGGACACTAGGCTAATCAATAAACAGATGAAGTCACTGCGCGATTCATAATTGAAAGGATTCTTGGGTGGTGGTAGATGCTGTGGAAAGAGGAGCCTGGTTTCAGGAAGTGGATTTATGGGGTGTAACTTTGAAAGGTGTGGTGGTGGGGGTTGGAGTGGAGGCTCAGTGGTTAAGAGCTCTGGCTGCTCTTCCAGAGGCCATGAGTTCAATTCCCAGCAACCACATGGTGGCTCAAAACCATCTGTAATGAAATCTGGCGCCCTCTTCCGGTGTGTGGGCAGAATGTTGTATACACAATAAATAAATCTTTTTGAAAAAAGAAAGGTGTGGTGGTTTGGATGAAAATGGCCCCCCTAGGTTCATAGGGAGTGGCCCTATTAGGAGGTATGGCTTTGTTGGAGGATGTGTATCACTGGGGATGGGCTTTGAGGACTCAGATACTCAAGCCAGGCCCAGTGTCACTCTCTTCCTGCTGCTTGCTGATCAGGATGTAGAACTCTCAGCTCCTTCTCCAGCACCATGTCTGTCTGCACACTGCCATGCTTCCTGCCATGATGACAATGGCCCTCTGAACTGTAAGCCAGCCCAACGAAATGTTTTCCTTTATAAGAATTGCTGTGGTCATGGTGTCTTGTCACAGCAATAGAAACCCTAACTAAGACAAGGGGCATATCTTGTCTCCAACTTCTTCCTCTGTCTGGTTGTTTTCCAAGCTGCAATGAGGCGAGCTTGCCATGATGCTCTGTCTTAACACAAACCTACAGTAATGAAGCCAGTTGACCACAGACTGACCCCCCTGTCACCTCAAGCCAAACCGTGTCTTCCTTCCAGGGGGTTTGTGCAGTGATAAGATGACTAACAGCACTCAATGGATTCTTTTCTTCCCGCATCATCAAGATCTCTTCGACATACACAGCTCATATACTTTTGGTTCACAAATTTATGTATCTAAATTATACTAGACAGCAGCTTCAGGGGACTGCCTTCAGCACCTCAACCTTATTTGGATAGCAAAGATCTCAAACTTGAGCTTGGGGCAGAAGTTATGACATCCTTGAAGGTGTCCATCGCTTTACAGAGGATGTGAATACTTCATGGGCGAGGGATGAACTGCAGCTGCCTTCCCGTAGGGAAATGGAATCTTGGCCATTCCTCTCGATGTATGTGGGCTCTGTGATGTGACCGTAGATGTGACACTGAGCATTTGAACTCAGACCTTAGGACTTCCTGTCACAAACACACTCTTTGTGAGTCCTGACCTGTCAGAGGTCTAGAAACCACAAGGCTAGAGGTCAGTCAGTGTTAAGTCTATGTTCTAGTCATCCAAACCAAGAAGCCAGGCACATGAGTGATGCCATCAAGGACCCTCTTGTCTAGGCCATCTATGATGGCTAGCCTTCGTCTCAAGCTGACTGGGCCTTGCGGAGAGTGACACATTTGATCAAGCGCTATTTTGGGTGTATATGTGAGGGCTTTTCTGGATGAGATTTAATACTTGAGTCAGTGACTGGATGAAGCAAACTGCTCACCCAGAAGTAGCTGAGTCTCATTCAGTCTGCAGAAGGCCTGACTAGAACTCGGGGTGAACTCCTCTTCCCTCTGCTGAGACACTGGTCCCCTGACTTGGAGTGGAATTCACATTAGTTGTCCCCCTGGTTACCAGGTTCTGGACTACACTATAGCACAGATCTGCCTCTGATTGCCAACCTTGGGACTTCCCAGTCTTCCTAATCAGTCAGTCAGCTCTGAAGCGCCTTAGCCCCCAGCTTCCAGATGCACATCATTGCTGAACTTGGCCTAAACCCTTCAGGCAAAACTGTACATTAGGTCAGGTTTCCATCTTTGTGACAAAATACCTCAGAAGACCAACGTAAAAGATGGAAGAATTTCTTCTGGCTCTTAGTCTGAATTCCTAGCCGCTTTGCTATATTGCTTTGGACCTGTGTCAGCATGCTATAGCATGGTGGGGACACAGTAGAGGAGGACTGCTCACCTTTGAGCAGGTGAAGAAGAAGGAGGAGGGAGGGAGGGAGGAGCGAGAGACAGAGAGAACAAAAGGTAGTGGGGAATGGCGCCCCAGGGTCACTTCAGGAGCATGCCCCCAATAATGTCCTAAAGGTCCCCTGCCTTCTAGTCGAGTCACGGGCTGATGACTATCTTCACGTGTGAGGCTCTGGGGGACATTTCAGATCCACTCTACAATGTAGAGTCTGATTTAACAAAAAGGCTGTTAAGGAGCGACTACGCATTGCGAGACCATAAGGTTCACAGTAACAGTCGGTGCTCCGCCCATGCACCCTTTCCTTTCCCCAGTGCTAGCTGGAGCTTCCTCTCCTTTCGTCACCGTCACTGCCTGTTTAGTACGTGAGGGTTTTCTGCGGCGGTTCCTCCCTTCCTGCTCCCTCACTTGCTCCCTTGCCATGATTCTCCTACCAGCACTGAGTTCTTTCCCTTCCAAGCTATCATCTTTGATGATTTGATTTATGCTGGTCCTCACCTCTAGACTGTGAGAACAGAGAGCGAGACTCCCTTTGATCATGGTGGAATTCCTGGCTTCGGCACAGTGGCTGGACACAGCAAGTGCTGGATAAATATTTGTTAAGTAGATGAATGAAATATTTGATGCTGCTGATAAGGACTCGGTCCTCACCGCACCCTCAATAAGGCACCACTATTCTTCTTGCTCATGTGCTGTGCAAACCTGGAAACCCAGCCACAGGAACGGGGCAAGACCGTGTGACTTATTCATCGCTGGGCTGTGGTCTCTGAGGGTAGCTGAGCACTCTGATGACTCTACAAGCCCAGGAAAAAGAGCGTTTGGCCATGTGTGGGTTTGGGATGCAAGAGTGGGTGGGGGTGGGGGTGGTGATTTGTGCTCTAAGGGGAAATGGGGGCTGGGACTTTACTTGAGAGCCTTGAGAAGTTAGTGGCATTCAGACTGTTTGAAGACTTCTAGGCTGAAGTTAGAAAGCATTCCTTGCTGTTTGCCACCCTATATCTACAACAGAAGGAAGCTATTGTTTCAGGCCAGGCAAATCTGCCACTTTCCACAGCAACTGCTCCCAGAATTTGAATCACCCCGTCCTGGGAATGTGCCTAATTTATGGGTCCTATAGATACTGAGAGCAGTGGCGTCATTGGAAAGTGGCTCTCCTACAGTTTTTCTGCATGGCTTAATCGCCATGGCTTCCGTTAGTGGAATATGTACAAGTTTTTTATCAGTGTCCTTATAACTTCCATTTTATAACTGAAAAGTACCCCCCTCACCGCCTCTGTAAGTGGTATCCCTTCCTTTACACCCTAGAGTGTGTGTGTGTGTGTGCGTGCGCATGTGCACACACCCAGAACTTTGACACAAAAACACTGCTCTCACCTCAAAGGGATTAAGAGTTAGATTAAGTTTCTATAGTTACAGAACAAAGAAAGCCATAAATCAAGACACTTTAAAAATAGATTGGTGAGAACATTAGAAATGACTTCCAAGGTATGATTCTGTTATTGGACACAGCCCACTATTTGATGACATTCTTAGCCTCTGGGTTGGAGGAGGCTAGTGGTCCGTTAGTACATTTTAAAAGGATTTACCTAAATAGTCACAGGGTGTTAGGTCAAACTCTGATGGCAATGATGGCTACTAAGAAGCTAACGATAGCCCAAGGTAATTGGGCTCCAGATTGGAAGCATTACAAATCCCACAATCCCAAATTCTAATTAGTCAATCAGCCTTATAGGTCTGTCTGTCTTTCCATCCTCCTTCCATCCCTCCCTCCCATAATTCCTTTCTTCCTTTTCTTTGTCTTTTTTAAAAGCAGGGTTTCACTGCATAGTCCTGACTGGTTTGGAACTCAGGGCTCAGAGAGATCTGCCTGCCTCTGTGTCCCTTAGGCGCTTGCAAAGCAGGCTTCTAGCCTTTTGTATACTTTAACTTGGTGAAGCAGATTTACTTAGGTTTCCCAGGCACCCAGTTCACATAAGCAGGCTCTCTACCATTGAGTCACACTTCCCACGACCTGATTTCATGAAGTGGGTTTAGCGTGGCTCTAAATGGAGACAGGAGGATTACCATCTACCCATATAAATCCTGATCTTTAAACAAGAGCACACCTCACCGTGTCCAGGTTGCTGAACAAGCATGTGCGCAGAGAACGCGCGCCTCATTTTCTAACAGTCATTTTGCTCTCTCTGGTTGGTGCCCCACCACTCCCTTGGGGTGCACAATGCCGTATTTGTCCTCTTTGAATGTATAACATTTGAAAGCGCAGGGACAGATGTAGGCACACCTTTGATCTTTCATCCTTGCGGGCGGGTTAAGGGAGGACAGACACCTGGCGGTTGCTGTGAACTGGAAACAAAATGCTGGCGGAGACAGGAATGACCTGAAATGCTGCTGCTGCCGNNNGGCAGCCGGAGCTGATTGCCGGGCAGCACCCCTAACGACGAACAACAACGGGGCTGGGGCGTCAAGGACAGACACTTCCTAGGCAAGAGGCCAGGAAAGATCTGGCAGCTGCGCTGAGCAAAGTCAACAACGATGCAAAGATTGCAGCTGTGCACCAATGCCGAAGGGCGCCTCAGGGAGCTTCTAGAAAGGTATTTAGAGAGCTCTCTTCGTGAAATTAAGGATTCCACCCTGCACCAATAAGTCACGAATGCGTCTTCAAGTTCCCGAGTCTTCGGCGGAATTATACTGCCCCCTGCCGTTTATGTACTGTCATTACGCCGTTGCCCGGGAAACCAAGGTGTCACTCACACCGATCAATGGCTCAGCAGCTTCTGGTTTACCCCACTCCGTGGGAGGTGGTTTGCCAGTGCAGTTTTAAACCCCAAGTCAGACCTGGGAGGGAACTTGGGAATTAAAGTGCTTCCCTCCCCACTCTGAGTCGGGTCTTCTGAGATGTTCCAGAAGCTTCGAAGAAAAAAAAATCTGTCGGCTTTGAATCTGTTAGTTTTTTAATGTGGTTACTGCACTATGACTCTTTTCAGGATCAACTCAAATGTAGCCTGGGCTGGAAAAATTTTCCTGACATCACTTCAGCAATTGGCATGTGACAGGTGACAGATGCCCCTTTGCTGCCCCTTCCCCATCAGTGTGGAAAGGCAAGGGTGAGGGTAAGGGATAGTCCTGATCTGCAGTTGCAGCCAGTGTGGCGAAGCTCTCTGTTCAGTCAAAATGTATCCACTGAAAAACGGCCACGTATTGTCCACAGGGTTCACAAAAGCGTGTATCAGCCACAATACAGCAAGCAACCTGACCTAAGCGAGAAGGCAGGTTCTGGGACGAGGCAGAGGGTGTGCACAGATGTGTGCACGCACAGGTGTTTGTCTGCGAAGGCCAGAGGACAACGTCCGACTTTGCTCTCCTGCACTTTCTTCTTACTCTGTGACAAGGTCTTTCATTGGCCCTGAGCTTCCATAGGTAGGCTAGTTGTCCAGCAAGCTCCAGGGACTTGGTGGTCCATCTTGCTATTACGGGATGACAAGTGCCCAGATAGTTACAGGCATTCTGGGATCGAATTTGAGGCAAGCATCTACTAAATGAAACATCTTGCCAGTTAGTATTTTTTTTTTGTGTGTGTGGAATATATATAATAACATAAAGTAGAAAATATCTAACTGCAATAGCTGGATATTCACGAAGCTCTTTCGACTTTTGCTTGCAGCATTCACTAGTAAGATCGCAGATGTCATTTGGCCAGGTATTTCTAGGAGTTAGTGTTGTTTCTTAGACGATGTTATTGAATGTACTCTGGCACCTGGATGGGGCCCAGAACACACTCTGCCACTGAGCGGACTGTTGGTTGGCATTAATACTACTCATAAAAGCTGCTTGGGCAGTCCATTTTTGGGACCTTATCCTTCTTCCTGCAGGGACCTGTTACTCTTCCATAAAACAATGCTTGCACTTAGGCTCCCCCTCCGTGCCCCTCCCCCCAGGACAGGCTCTTAGGTAGCCCAGTCTTGCCTCCAGGTCTGCCCAAGGATGACTTTGAATTTCTGATCCTCTTGCCTCTATTGCCCACGTGCTGGGCATTTGTCATTGTGTCCTCCCTGCTGGCTTGTTACATGTTGATTTAATAACAGTTTTAAGGTGGAAGGTTAATACAGTACAGGCATCGTTCATGACCACCGAACCACATCTTGGCTATTGTGTGGCACCTCTATGCAAAGGCTGACTAACAGAAGTGTCAGATAACTTCTAAATAAAGTATTGTATTGTATAATCTCAGTTTTAAAGCAGCATGGTTTAGGGTTCTAAACTTTCTAGATGCTTTTTTCTCTCTTACTAAAAATATATATGAATTATATACAATAATGGATTCTGTCTTAGTCACTGTTCTATTTCTGAGAAGAGACACCATGATTAAGGCAATTATTAGAAGACAAAGTATTTAATTGGGGGCTTGCTTATAGTTTCAGAGGTTTAGTTTATTATCATAGCCTGGAGTATGGCAGCAGGCAGGCAGGTGCTGAGAGCTCTACATATTGATCAGGAGAGAGAGAGAGAGAGAGAGAGAGAGAGAGAGAGAGAGAGAGAGAGA
>LOEQ01000086.1:262825-275465 GCA_001685075.1 Bramus lutescens | reverse complement strand
TCTCTGTCTCTCTCTGTCTCTCTCTCTCTGTCTCTCTCTATGTCTCTCTCTCTGTCTCTCTCTCTCTCTGTGTCTGTCTCTCTCTCTGTGTCTGTCTCTCTGTCTGTCTCTCTGTCTCTCTCTGTCTCTCTGTCTCTGTCTCTGTCTCTCTCTCTCTCTCTCTCTCTCTCCTGTGTTTAGGGATTGATGCCAGGGCTTTGGGAATGGTAAGCCCACATTCTTCTGATGAGCTACACAATCATTCCTATGAACATTATTTGGTTAAAGACTAGAATCTAAGCCTTTGAGGGAAGGAGTACATCGAGAGTGCTCCATTTCTGAGTGCTTTAACAGAGGTATTAGGTGAAGCAGTTGAGAAAAGAAGTCAGGCGCAGGAAGGTCAACTATATATAAAACATCACGTCAACTAGTTTTCCTTATAACAAACAGCCCCAACTGAAAATACCAGCACTACATTAGCAAAACTGTCCTGGTACCAACCTATAAAAAGAAATAACTGAAATCCAGCCTGAGTTTTTATGGAGTAAAAAAAAAAGATTAAGCTCAAGATACTCTCCTAATCTGTCAGAAAAGAAACTATTCTTTTCTTCTTCCGTATCTGGGATGATAAATGATAGATTTTAGTTTCAGAGACTCTACAAGACCAAGGGTGAAACAGTAGGGTCTTAAGTGGGCTGGAAATGAACAGAGTTATTGTTTCCTCCATAGGAGGCAGGTACACCAATAACGAGACCCAAGAAAGGGCCACCATGGAGAGGGAATGAGGCATCCAGCAAACAATTTCAGGTCATTGGATCATCTCGGAGGTGTCTGTAAGGCAAAGAGACACAAACTTTGTGGCTATACAGTTGAGAAAGGAGAGTAAAGACCAGGTGGTGAGGTGGCTCAGCAGGTGAGTGTCTGTGTGTATGTGGGTGTGTGAGCGTGTGAGTGTGTGTGTGAGGGTGTATGTATGTATGTGTGAGTGTGTGTGTGAGAGAGTGTGTGTGGTATAAGGGTATGAGTACGTGTGTGTGTGTGATGGTGTGTATGTAAGGATCTATGGTGTGTGCCTTACAAGTCCGAGGATCTGGGTTTGATGCTAGAACTAAAGGTTCTATAGAGAACCAACTCCTGTAAAGTTGCTGTCTGACTTCCCCACTTTCAAGTTCGGCACATGTGCACTAACAAACATAAAATTCTTAAAAAAAAAGTTAGGTGAAATAAAATTAGCAGTTGGGAGTGAGTGTGATCTCTTACCTGGTATGTGTTTTTTGTTAAACAGCTTACTTTCCAGATTTTTTTTTTTGAGACAGGGTCTTATAGTATAGCCCAGACTGGCCTCAAATTTATGGCAACTCTCCTGCCTCAGCCTCCTGAGTGCTGGAATTAGCAGGCATGAACCATTCATTTGAGTCCCCAAGATTTATGAATTTTCACTTTCAATGAAGTAAGCAATATCACCCACCCAGGAAGAACAGTCAATCCTAACAACCCGTATCAGCTCCAGGACCCCACCCTGCTGACTTATATAAAAATCCCTTGCTCTTCTGCCAGCCTGCTCTTCTCTTTGTCCTCGGAGAGATAGCCTTGGCATTTTGACTCCGCCCCCCCAATAAACCTTTCTTTCTACCCATGGAATGATCTAGAAAGTGGCTTCACTGTGCCAGGCTTATACTATGAGCAGTGGAAGAAGGAACAGCCCTGGAGTTTGGGGACATCCTTCCCCGAGAAAGACTAGGGAGAGCCTAGAGGGACAGGGTTTCTTTTTAGGAGAAAAATGGCTGTGCTTCTGATAGAAGAGAACCTTACTTGGGCTGTGTCTATATGAAAGGTTTCTATTCACTGTCAGTGTCTTAGCCAACCTCCAAAGGAAGAAAGACAACCGAATTTGCCACTACATAAAACCATGCAAGAACCTGAATGCAATGGAAATTCTCAAAGGATTAATCAGGCAAGGACACTGCAATCACACAGTATTCTCATGGTGAGTGTTCTGGTAGCCATAGTATGAGGTCTGGCATTATTTCTAAAGCATTGATTTTCCCTCTGAGCATTTGAAACAAAAGACAACACTGCTCAGAAGCCTACGTAACTTGTAAATATTAACTGTCTTCCTTGATCTTTAATTTAGTTATTATCTTAACAAGGTCTCTTTGTAGATTTAACACATAGAGAAACATTGAATTACAGCAGGATGCATCAGGAAACTAAAAGGAGGTGGGAACACAACAAAGTGTGTTTCTTTCTTCTTCAGTCTCATGCTGCAAATACCTCCAATGTTAGATGAACACAAAGCAAGCAAGTAAAAGCTCTTTGTATAATGTAAAGAATTGCTTCAAGCTCCCTGTCGCTATCTGATGGCATGGAACAACAAGTCTAACACGGAGAAGCTGTGTGAGGGTGCTTCTTGGAAGCCTCATCATGTTGGTAAGTATGCACCAGGAAGTCCTAACAGTGATCAAGGAAGTGTAGAGAAAGACAGCTCACACAATTATTTTTAAAACTGTAACAAAGCACATTGTCCATATCTTTTTATTTTATTTTATTTATTTATTGCTTTTGGTGTTTGTGATTGCATGTGTGCAAGTGTAAGTGGCCCCTAGGAGGGCCCTAGGTGTCTTGCATGTTTCACAGTGTGTAAGTGGTATGGACTGCAGGAGGAAGACACTTGTCTTCCTCAATTGCACTCCACCTTATACTCAGAGATAGAATCTCTCACTCAACATGAAGCTCACTGTTCGGCCCGATTGTTTGGCTACAGAGCTCTTAGAATATGCCGACCTCTCTCTAACACTGGGGTTACAGGCACACATGGTCGGGCTTGTGCAGATTCAAACTCAGGTCCTCTAGATTACATGGCAAGTGCATTTATCCAATGAGTCATCTCCCCAGCCCCTTGTAGTATTATATAAGATTATGTTAATGTTGGTAATAGTATTCCATCTTTCTGTTCATTTTAGTAGATTATGGAGCAAATGCAGTATCTCTTTATGTCAATGCTGGATAGCCCTGAGGGTTTTTAAGTGAAAATGTTTCTTCCCTGCTATTTTTTTGTCCCTTACAGGCCTTCACCAAGGAACCAGAGATTAATTATCTTAGAAGGAACAGACAGAAGGGCAAGAAAATCAACAGTCAAATCTAATTTGGCTTACCTTCTCCCCTGTGCTCAGGGGCTGGGATCCTCACAGAGGACATGCACCAGAAGTTCTATGGAAATCAGAGTAAAGGCTCCAGAGATGTTAAAGTCTTATCCCCAGAACTGTAAATGCCATCTTATGTAGTGAAAGGGACATTGCAGAAGCAATTAAAGATCTTGAGATGGGAGAAGATCCTGGATTATAGGGGTGGACCTAATTTCAATTCAGAGATCCTGAGATATGAAAGGAGTGAGGTCAGAGAGCTGGCTCAAGCCTCATCTGGCTGTGGGTGGCTTGGAAGACGGAAAGAGGTCATGAGTCTAGGAACTCAACAGCCTTCAGAAGGTGGGGAAGGCCTTGAGAGGGATTCTCCCGAGAGCCTCTAGTAGGAATGTAGCCTGGTTGCTATCATGATTTCGGTTTACTAGGACTACTATATGTGACAACTGTCAGCCACCACTTCGGGAAAATATAGTCACAGTGGAAAAGCAGCATAGGCCCCACCTTCAAATGCATTCTCGGTTCACTATGGTGTGCTTCAGATTGCGGATGCCTGGCCAGCAACATTTTTCTCTTGATTATTAGAGTTTTCTCTACATCAGTTAAGGGGCAGGAGGTTTAAGAAGATAATGATATGATGGGGGCTATAGTGCAGTTGCTAGAGTATCTTGCCTTGTAAGCATAAGGCTGGGGGTTTGATATAAGCCCCATAAGACTCCTCTCTAGAACACACACATACACGCACACCTAGAATGAAAGGAAAGGAGTAGCAATGCCAATAATGCAAGCATACGTAAGGAACATAGCAGCAAAACTAACTGGCTTTGATATAATTCTTCATTCATTCATCAGACTCAACATGGTGCTAACGGGATCAGAGATGACAATAGATTAAAATGATCAAGAATAAAGAAGAATATTTACTTTTTAAAATGAGGAACTGGGTTTTTTTTATCTCATATGAGTACTATTATTACTGATTAATTCTTTTTTTCAGACAGGGTCTCACTCCTTAGCTGGCTGGGAATAGGCTGGCCTCAAACGTAGAGATCTGCCTGTCTCAGCCTCCTGAGTGTTGGGATTAAAGCTGTGTGCCACTATTCCTGGATTTTATCTTATTTTTATTTAGTTTAACTTTTTTTTTTTTCCAACAGGGTCTCAGATAGTCCAGGCTGGGCTTGAAGTTGCTACATAGCTGAAAGCGACTTTAAATTTCTGATCTTCCATCCGTGAAGTGCTGAGGTCACAGGCCCGTGACATTCTACCTGTAGGGATGGAACCCAGGGCTCTGTATATGCTAGGCACATGCTCTACTAACTGAGACACACATCTGGTCCTTTGAATAGTTCCTAGACTTTGAGCATGTCAATCCTTGTTAGAAAATGGCATAAAATTACCACAATGAAAAAGTACTTTTAAAAACACAGAGTATTTACACTGTAGCTAGGAATTAACAATGAGTGGTGAGATTAACAGAGGAAAAAACTGAGAAGTCAATGCCCCAAATATAAGCAAAATACACGATCAGTTTAGAAAGTGAAGTATAGTTGTATATTATAAGACTAAGGAAAACCAGTGGCCAACAGAATAGTCAAAGAGATTTGTGACAATGCAATGGTGGTCACATCCCACGAGGCCTTTAAAATGTAGTCGTATTGTTAGACAGAATTATTTCCCTTCGAAAATGACTGGTTAGTAGTTACCTAATGTAAATTCCTTGCTTCATACAGAAGAAGCTCCAAGACCTAAAATCAGACATGGTTTTGAGATGCAAAGTAGAAATCCAGCGTCATGAGGGGAAGCAGAGAGAGGGAGGCCTGGGAACAGATGTGCCTCAATCATCTAAGGAAAAGGAAAGGATGGATATGATGCTGAAGAGCTATAAAAAAAGCAGAGCAGAGAAGAGCATTCCCTGGTTCATGGGGAGCTGTGGAAAGTGTCTCAGAGGAAAGTTCTGCATGTCATTGCTGATCACATTTGCATTTCTTTCATCAAATAAAAGTCTTAGATTGTAGATATGAAAGAAAGACAAAATGTCTTCAGGAAGATGCCATATGTCTACAGAATGGGCAAAAGGGCAGAGTGGGAGGCATCTGGCATCGGTTGTGTTCCCTCCCCCACAGATTCTTCACGTGCTTGCAGAGGCTTCAAGGAAGACAGGCAGGAGGCTGACTCTTTCTTGAAACCTTTCCCTGGTGCCTCGAGCCTTCCAAGGTCCTTTCCTGCTGAGAATTCCTGTTCACTGCTGGGACATGCTAATAACAAACAGACTATATCACATTTAGGCCTTGGGTTTGTTCGGGAGCTTCCTCCTTTCTCCTATACGCTGTGCTCAATTTCTGCTATGAATGAAGTTTTCAAAGGCATCTATGAAAAATTAAATTAAGAAAAAGCATCTCTGAAGCAGATCCTTTGTGTTGACCATTACCGTACAAGCTACAGTCAGCTCTGGAGTCCTAGGAAGAATTTAAATGTATTTTTCTCTCTGCTCACATTCAAACCAAATTAGTCCCAAACCCCAGGCTATAAGTGATATCCTTGAACAACAAACCTTTCCATCGGCCAGAGCAACAAAGTTAAAAACCTAGGTGATGAATTTGACCTTCTCTGCCCTGGACTGTTGTTGGAGCTGGGAAATGTAATTTTAGATTTACCAGCACCAGGGTCAGCTCACCGTGGCGCTGGTGGTACTCTCAATCATCTTTGTCCTTGTGAGTATCAGACAACATGTATCGAGTGTCCTTTGGAGGGATCTTTTACCTTCTCTAAATGGCATGACTAAGAAGAAAGGTGACCACCGTTTCAACGGAAAGCTGATATATGCTGAGAATTGCTACCATCCTCAGCAAACCAAAACACGGGTGATGGACAGAAAGGACTACTTTCTTGGGCTCATGCAAACACACCAGGCCACTGTGGTATATGATGGATGCTCAACTATGCCCCCCTCTTTTTTCCTCCTTGGAATCATGTTCTGAGAAACAGAAAAGAATGTCTTGGGTGGGGATGTAGAAAAAAAGAAAGGAAGGGAGGAAAATCATTTTATAGCTAAAGTAACTTGGAAAATTCCGGAAGAATTAAAGACAGTTAGTTCTTAGAACCTCTAGTCAGGCAATAAGCTCCATGACTCCCTAAGAGGTTTACAGAATGGGGTGACCACGAGATTTGTTGTTGCTGTTTTTAGGTTTTGTGTCTGGAACATGTCGTGACATCCTGGGGCACGGTTTGGGAGATCCTCACTCCCAGTTTTTGGGGCGGAGAGTGAAATTTCAGTTCTTTAAACTCAGGGAGGACTTGGGGAAACGCTGTCTGGCCGAGGGCCTGAGTGAAGCAGCCCCCGAAAGAGCCACGCACGCTGACCTTGGGAGGTTGTGCGGGCAGAGAAGGTCAGGGTGTGGTTTGGCTAAGCCACCCCCACAGAGAGGCCCTCTGATGATGAGCTAAAGATTTTTTCATTTCTTTGATTTAATAAAGTTTTATTTTTCCAAATGTACAGCTGCTTGAACCTGTTTATGCATCTTCACCAGCAGCCGGGGAAGCTCCGCCCTTTGCGTTTCTGGTGGAAATTACTTGGGCTCTATGCTTTGAAACCAGCTCAATAAACCCCTTTACTAAGTAGCTCCTGTAGGGATTTATTAATTTTTATTTTACACCTGTGAGAGCCTGCATGTATGGCTGTGAATCATATGTGCCTGATGCCTTTGAAGGTCAGAAGAGGGCATGGGATGCTCTGGAACTGGAGTTACAGGTGATTGTGAGTTGTCATGTATGAGCTGGGAGCCAAACCTGAGTCCTCTGTAGGGTAGCTGGTATGCTTAATCACTGAGCCATCTCTCTAGCTCCATTTAAAATGACATCTGTGTATATGTGTGTGTGTACATGTATGTGTGTGTGTATGTCATACACACATGTAGAGGTCAGAGAACAACTTGCAGAAGTCAGTTCTCTCCTTTAAACATATGGTTCCCAGAAATAGAACTGGGTCATCAGGCTCAGTGGCAAGCAGCTTGATCCGCTGAGCTGTTTGGTGGGCTCACCATTTGATGAGGTAGTGGGAGAAAACATGAATGGGATGAAACTAAGTGACTCAGCTTCGCTGAATGAACGTGATTATGACTTCCGGCATGCAAGCTTTTGGGTTTAGGAATGTGCATTTGCATTTATGATTGCAGAAATGTAAAGATGAACACGGGTTTTCTAAGAAAAAGAGTCATTCATAATTTCCCCATGCAACATTTTAAAAAGTCACTGAAGAATTAGTTCCTATCACATCTCCTGTGAGGAAGGATAAATAGCAAATGAAAACCAAGCAAATGGTGGTTTATAGTTTCTAGTCTTTGCCAAAGTTAATTCCCACCCCAACCCCCATTTTGCCTTGATCTGTAAGAAGCTGTCCTTAGGAGAACTTGGAAAATTTTACTAATTATTTTATCGTATTATTAAAACAACACCCAAGGAAACAAGTTCTTGGCTGTGTGCATGCTGCCTCTGGGTAATGTAATTTAGCTAGAGATCAAAGGTTAAGTGCCTCTTAGCAGAGGCGAGAGGTAATCATTTCCATTATGTGTATTTTTGGAAGTGTTTTTATTGTTAATACAAAACGAAATGGACATTCCCCCTCCTACGAACCATTAATAGTTTTGAATCTTCATCTTAGAACACATTAGAAAAGGCAATTAGGAAGTTCTCATGGTCTCCAGAGTTCATATGCAATTTTGTCATTTTAATTAGGAGTTTATTCTTTTACCAGGCATTAGAGTATCTTGTACCAAGGTACAGTGAAGTAAAGAGCCATTAGCTTTTCAAGGTCGCACAGTACTGTTTCCCACTCATTTACCAAGCAGAGATTCCGCTTGGTAAGTCAGTCCTATTTCTGTAATCAAGGGCTCCATGGTTAGACCGTGGTGCACACATGTGGAGCTGCTTGTTCACCACTCAGCAGGTTAAAGTCTCAATTCACTCTCCTGTTCCCGAGTTCTGTGTTCGTAGGGAGATGGGCATTATTCCTAAGCTACTCTCTCCTCCGACTTCCTTCACTGACCTCTCCTTCTCCATTGGGAAATGAAGAAGTAGTTTCCCCGGCATTCCAACCAATTTCTCCAGTATTGGAGAGAAGTGGATGAAGTGGGGTAGGGGGATGGGCGGGACTAGGATCCAGCCCGATAGCTTTGTATGTGGAACCTCAAGACTCTGGTCATGGTAACGAAAGCCACACAGTCTGGCTGTCATGGAGACAGCATCTGGGATGGCTGTTAAAAACCCTTCAGCTCTTTGCTTGAGGTATTTTTGGTTCTTCAGTATCAAAGCCACTATATAACCTTGCACTGCTAATGTCAAGGAATAAATGTGAACCATTGTGTAGTGCCTAACACTTGGTTTTCCTCTTTCAATGTTGGAAAGTGAAAAACATTGAATTACACAGTCCATTACAGAAGCTAGTTAGGAAATGGGTTTTAGTGTGAGAGCAATCACAGCATAGATCTATGCCAGTCAGATTAGTGGAACAGATTTCTGCTCAAGAGAAAAGGGAAACCCAGATAGCCCAGGGCAAGCAACTCATTACAACTTGGTATATAATTATTCACAAGACTGCGATTCCTCTGTGGCCTTACAGCTCAGATCATGGGGCCCCAACACATTCAAAGTGGGAGGATTTTCATCCATGGGAAATGTGTTTATTGAAGATGACAATAGGGAACACATACTGAGTGAGGAGGTTGCTGGGCTCTCAGTGTTATGGGCACCCAATACCCAGTAACGGTATCGCCTACACCAGCCGGACGTGAGAGGACAATGTCTGTCTTTATCTCTCTCAACCTTATTTTACCACAACCTCATGCTTACCAATTTGGCTAGACTGACTTGCCAGCAACCACCAGGGATCATTCTGTTTCTCCCCACTGAACACTGGGATGCCAGGTGTGCATGATCACGCCTGGTTCTTTATGTGGACTGTCATTGTGCCACATGGCCAGCTTCTTGTTTTCACGGCAGGCATGCTTTATAGTACTGGGTTGTACACACCTTACTGGAACAGAGAAGGCTGGGAGAAGCCAATACTGAGGTCTTCATATTACTACACTCTTTGGATTTGTATTGCATGGCAAAGTCATTTCCAGCATAGGAAAGAATGGATCCCTTCTTCATTTAGGTCAGAGCATGGTAAGACATGACTCTTTGTTGTTGTTGTTGTTGTTGTTGTTGTTGTTACTATTGTTACTGTTTTGAGATAGGGTCATGCTATGGAGCCCAAAGCTGGCCTTCAATTGTGATCGTCTTGTCTTCTGATTCCGGACATGCATCACCATGTCCAGCTAGGGGTCTGAACTTCTCATACAGCGTAAGTCAATAGAGTGAAGCAGGCTGTGGGAACCAATGCATCATCCAAGAAGCAACCAGCACAACCACCTAGCTGGTATGTAGCAGCCATTAGGGTTTGTGTAAAGCCCCTGGGTGGCAAGAGGGTCCAGACTTGAAGGATATATCCGCTGGACTAGGAGCAGGGACAAATTGGAATCTCTGGGAAGCCAGAGGGGCTGCTGGCTGGGCCACTGCTGCCAGGATTGAGGAGATGGATGGGAAAAGGAAAAGTTGGCTCTGGCTTCTGTGGCTGCTGAGTAGCAGGCAGCAGCCCACTCAGGAAGCAAGAACACAGGATAGGGAGGCAGAGGCTAGCTAGCAATCCAAGTCCTAAGAACACAAGTTGGGAACTTGTCCTTACAAATGGTCATGTTGCCTGCCAGGACAAACAGAAGCAAGGGCTATTGGGAGGGTACTTTTGGTTTTGTGATAGTGGAACACCCCGGGACTTGAGAAGGTGAGGACCTAATGGTGATGGCTGCTTACAATACCATTTAAGAAAAGGATCAGGAGGGAGGATGGGGACCCAGGCACCAGATGGTGGACCCAGGCACCATGCATGGCACCATAGATCCTTAGCTCCAGACTGCAGAATCTTCAACGTGCTGGGAAGGCTGTGGCTTGGGAACACTTTGGGAAGGGAGTTTGGTAGTGATCCTGGTAAGGGGTCAAACTCCCTGACAGCTGGCAGGCATTCCTTAACAATTTTTGAATTTGATTGTATTGACTTGAAACGTAATTGAACAGTATAGGTCAGTATAGGAGAAAGATTGAAGAACCTGATCATAATAGCAAGAAAACACGAGAACTACAGATATGTGTGGACAGCACCAGTAACCAAAAGCAAAATAAGACATACAAATCGTCAGAGTTGATTAGAGACGGGACGGGGAGGCAGATCTGATGGCTCAAGGGGAGCGTCAGGATGACGTCGCTCATTGTGAGTGACTTTTCCTTTAGAAGGAAGCTCACCAGCTATGGACATATTCCTCATTTTCTGGGCCTCCCTTAATTGCACGAACAAACTCTACAGACTGTCTCATGGCCGGCGTTCGCTCTTTCCCCATGCACATACACATAGTGAACACCAGAGGGCGGCATTGCACGCAAGTAAGCTCTTAGCAGAGCGCATCCCCAGTGATTGCAGAGCCTACATTACACAAATTCCTCCCCAGGGTTCCCTTCATGCCTGGCCTCCAATCTGACAGTTCCTCCGAGTACCAGGCACCGATCTCTGTGGGCAATGGTACAGCCGGGAACATTCTGGCTGCTTTGTAAAACTGTAAGCACCTAGGGACAGACGCTTTTGAAATATAAAAGCCGGATGCCAAGCTCACAGGGAAGGTGGTGGCAGCTGATCCGTCCTACTACCTTTCTCCCCTTCTCGTTTTTCTGTTCCCAGAGGCAAGTCCGCAGAGCTCCCTGGAGGGGTTGCCTGGACATACGGCTTCCTGTGGGTGTGTGCATTCTCTTTCTTACTATGGTAAACATGTTAGTTTCGTAACTCAGAGTGAAGTGGCCAGTTTGGGAATCCATGGCTAGATTGTCTTTTAATTTCCTCTACAGAACTCTAAATTGAAAGATCAGAGAGAACAGTAGGATTTATAAAGTCAGCTGAGCAGCCTGGGGTCACAAGGACCTTCAGGAAGGGATGGTATCCAGGGTTTACCTGGACTGTTACTGAGTTGCTGTCATGAGACCTGGTGGGATGCCTGCAACTAGACAAACATCTCTAGGATTTATTAATATCGTTCTCGAATGCCTTTTGTAGAGATATTTCGGGTAGTCAACTTGGGTAAAGATAGAAGACACGAATACATGTGAATGGGAATAATCAGCATTTACAGTATTACATTTGGGCTTCTAGAATGAGGCAATAGAGGACAGAGGAGTGACTCTGACTAAAGAGTTGTTTCTGGTAGTGCAGTTCAAAAAATACAGGATGAAATGTGATTAATAAATAGGAAAAAGAAAGTCAGATAAAAATTATTACATCCTTCCATTCATTTAGCATCTGTATACGTGGCCACCACGGTGTATTTATATAGAATCCAAGGAACTTTTAAGAGTCAGTGTTCTCACAGCATGGGTCCTGGGGATGGAACCAGGTCCTCCGGCCTGGCTGCAAGTGCCTTCATCCACTGACTCATCTCATGAGCCCCAGTTTTTTTCTTCTTCTTTTTTCTTTCCATGATGGTTAATGTGGTCCCCATGTAGCTCAGGCTAGCCTTAAACCATTCTATCCCTCAAGTGCTGGGGACTACAGGCATGTATCACCACACCCAACAAAGAAATCCAGATATTCATTAGAAGAGAAAGACACATAAATACGGTAGAGTTCTTTAATTTTTTTGAGCCAAAGAGATTTGTTGGCATGGTGACTTCAGCAATCCATCTGTGGGATTATCTGAAGAGAATCTAAGATAATTGAAGGGATTAGTCCTATTTATTTTGGGGAGAGAAACATTTCCAACGTTTCAGACTGCTTTGCTCGCTGGGAAACTTCTGGGGGTTTAAACGCAGTCCAGCTTTTCTTTGGCCATGGTTAAGCAATATTATCTGCTAGAAGGAGTTACAGACTGTGTCTTGACAGGATGCCAAAAACATGGTGCTGAATGTGTCATCTTTCTAATCACGGAGCAGTTCCTTAGCAAGAGACTGTTCAGCCAGAACATCGGGACACAGTTTCATGGAGGGACTTCAACGTTAATACAATTCTACACTCAAAATGACCTTTACCCCAGTATAGTCATTAGTGGTTTCCTTCCCACACCCCTACTTTGAAAAATGTCCTGGTTTGGATGATACACTAAATGGCCACTGTGCCATTATCACCAGTCTCAGAGCCTACAAGAAGATGTGAACAGATGTGGCCTTCTGCTCCCAGCCTCAGGAGACTGATGTGCCTCGTACACACAGGCTGGACCCTTCCCTTTGGCCTGTCCAGAGAGTTCACATACCTACAGTGCCAGAGCAAAGGCAATATGGAGATGGTGAAAGACAGGATGAAATGTCTCTGACCCAAAGTACTTAAAGATATGTATCATATTCTGCATTATGAATGTCCCCAAAGGTCCCCTAAACAAGAAGGTGAACCCAAAGAAAAACATATAGTTATCCTCCTGGATATTGGAAGTAGACAAGATTACCAGGCAAAAGTT
>LOEQ01000086.1:241190-262316 GCA_001685075.1 Bramus lutescens | reverse complement strand
TCCCACAGGGCAGGGAACCCTGACTGCTCTTTGGACTGGAGAGGGAAGGGGAGGCAGAGTGGGGGGAGAGGGAGGGAAATGGGAGGAGGGGAGGAGGTTGAAATTTTTAATAAAAATAAAAAATATGAAAAAAATGAATAAAGAAACTGCCTTGGCCTAGTTGATAGGGCAGAACTTAGGTAGGCGGGGAGGACAGAACAATTGAATGCTGGGAGGAAGAAGGGCAGAGTAGGAGAGAGACACCATGGAGCCACCAGAGACAGACTTGCTGAATCTTTCCCGGTAAGCCACTGCCGTGTGCCAATACATAGATTAATAGAAATGGGTTAAATTAATATGAAAGAGTTAGCCAATAAGAAGTTTGAGCTAATGGGCCAAGCAGTGTTTTAATTAATACAGTTTTCTGTGTGATTATTTCAGGGCTAAGCTAGCCAGGCGGCCGGAATGAACAAGCAGGCCCTCCTCTGCAACACATTGGGACATTCTAGAATCAAAACATTTTACACACGCATGCACGGATGCACACATGCACATACACACACAGATGTGTGGGTTTGGTCATATGTGGATTCTGACATCTATCATGGGTCTCATCCCATATAGAAAAAAGGGGGAGGGACTGACATATATCATGGTTAGGAAAAAAAAGTTCCTAAATGGGAACTTGGTAGAGATTTCCATTAAGAAGAATGCCAACATTGTTAATACCAATGAGTTGAGGAATGTGGGCAAAAAGGAATTTTGCTATGAAATTCAGGAGGAGAACTGAATTCAAACAGAGAACTGAATGCCACCAGGGCGTGACAGAGGAAGTTGGATATTCTGTGGAAATATAACTGTGAAGAGCCTAGCATTTGTTTGCCTATTTCCCTTTAAAATTGATTTCACTGTCTGTCTAATCTATCATTTGTCTATCATTGTGTGTGTGTGTGTGTGCGTGCATGCATGTGTATATATGTGTTTATACCATGTAGAGTTCCAGGCACTTGTGAGCTGACTGATGCGGATTCTGAGAACCAAACTCAGGTCTTCCCAAAGGGCAGGAAATGTCCTTAACTGCAGAGCCATCTCCAGTCCGTGCTGACCCAGTTACCCACGTCTACCTGCCAGTATGAGCATGCTTTACAACTGAATGGTTCATTAGTTCCTCATTTTATTTGGAATCTAACTGTAGCCCAGGCTGGCTTTGAACTTGATGCAGTTCTCTCTCTTTAGCCTCCCAAGTTCTGGAATCAAAATCATGACCTACCAAGCCTGGCTTCTCATGAGTATGTATTTCTTTTTCTAAGAACCCATTACTGTACACCAGTAATCAGTTAGCAATACCGAGTCAGGTCCTTTGATCTGTTAAACTGGAGTTGAATTCCAACAAAATGCCAATGGAGCTGAAAATAACTGCAAAAGTCAACAGTGTAAAATCCTGTCATTATTCAGGGAGCCGGGTAATACATGGGCTCTGGTCCCCATTCATTATACAGAGAAAATGTCTATCTGTACTGGGTCCTGCAGGACTCTGCCATGATAAAGCAGCAGTGCAGAAACTGAGGACTTCGGACACAGCATAGATATGAAGAGTGGGATTCCCTGTGTGTGATATAGACATGAAGAGTGGGATTCCCTGCACATGGTACAGATATGAAGAGTGGGATTCCCTGCACATGGTACAGATATGAAGAGTGGGATTCCCTGTGTGTGATATAGATATGAAGAGTGGGATTCCCTGCACATGGTACAGATATGAAGAGTGGGATTCCCTGTGTGTGATATAGATATGAAAAGTGGGATTCCCTGTGTGTGATATAGATATGAAGAGTGGGATTTCCTGCACATGGCATAGATATGAAGAGTGGGATTCCATGCACATGGCATAGATATGAAGAGTGGGATTTCCTTGTACATGGTATAAATATGAAGAGTGGGATTTCCTTGTACATGGTATAGATATGAAGAGTGGGATTCCCTGTGTGTGATATAGATATGAAGAGTGGGATTCCCTGCATATGGTGTAGATATGAAGAGTGGGATTTCCTGTACATGGCATAGATATGAAGAGTGGGATTTCCTGCACATGGCATAGATATGAAAAGGTGGGATTCCCTGTGTGTGATATAGATATGAAGAGGTGGGATTTCCTGTGTGTGATATAGATATGAAGAGTGGGATTTCCTGTACATGGCACAGATATGAAAAGGTGGGATTCCCTGCGTGTGATATAGATATGAAGAGGTGGGATTTCCTGTGTGTGATATAGATATGAAGAGTGCGATTTCCTGTACATGGCACAGATATGAAATCCACCCTAAGGGACACACACTATATCTATACTTCTCCACCCTAAACCTGCACATGGTATAGATATGAAGAGTAGGATTTCCTGTGTGTGATACAGATATGAAGAGTGGGATTCCCTGCACATGGTATAGATATGAAGAGTGGGATTCCCTGCACATGGTATAGATATGAAGAGTGGGATTCCCTGCACATGGCATAGATATGAAGAGTGGGATTCCCTGCACATGGTATAGATATGAAGAGTGGGATTCCCTGCACATGGCATGGATATGAAGAGTGGGATTCCCTGCACATGGTATAGATATGAAGAGTGGGATTCCCTGCACATGACATAGATATGAAGAGGTGCAATTCCCTGTATGTGGTATAGATATGAACACGTGGGATTCCCCGTCAGGATGCTCACACTTGCAGTCATGATGCTTACCATGGTGGGCATCTTAGTCTTGAACTTGAAGTTTGGTACAAAGCAATGCTCAGTGGTTTCTAGTCTGAGGGATTAAACAGTATAGTCAACCTTCTGCAGCAAGGGTTCTGTATCCTTTCAACTAATTAGAATTGAATTAAAATTATTTGGGAAAAGATAATGTTTGTGTTGAACAAGGACAGAAATTTCCTTGTCATTATTTTTGTATTAATTATGTGTCTGTGTGCAGATATGTATATGTTTGTGAGTGCAGATGTCTCCAGAGGCTACAAGGTGCAGATCCTTTGAAGCTGGAGGTACTGGGAATAGAACTTAAGTCCCCTTTAGGAGCAGTACGCACTCTTAATCACTGAGTCATAACTCCAGCTATTGTCTTATTGCCTAAGCATTCGTACAGCAACTGCTTACAGAACATTTGTTTTATTTTATTTGTGGTGCTGGGGTTTGAACCCAGGGCCTTACGAATGCTATGCCTCTAGCTGTCTTACACACACACACACACACACACACACACACACACATTGTATTAGGTACTGTTTTGCATTCTAACCATCTAGAGAAGATGGAAAAAGCATGTAGATTATATGGTAATGACCACCATTTTATAGAAGGAATTTGGACCTCTGTGGGTTTGGTAGGGAGGTGTGTTTGTGTGTCTTGAAAACAGATGGATAACATGACTTGGTATTCCTCTTTTCCTCTTATTTCTGTATCTGCCAGGCCTGGTTAACACTGGACTAAGAAGCAGTGTGGGGATAGAGGTGCACTCTCCTGGGCCTGCATTCTAAAGGGTCAGTGCAGGTCAGAATTCGGTTTCCTCTCTAAATCATCACTCAGGCAAAGCATAGATCCACTAAGACAGGGGAGTGGGTTATCGTCGCCAGCTACAGAGAAGCTCAGATTACCCGCTGGACTGTGGTGGGGGGCAGTGGTCCTTCCTGTGTCATCGAGTTTGGGACACACAGCTGAGAATGTGCTTATCTGTGAATAAATATCCATGGCCCTTCATTTACAGCAGGAGAGATAAACTACCATGACCTGAGACTGCTCACATGCTCTCTCATTTCCCATTTACAGGAAAGAGAAGACACTTAGAAAAGATGCTACGAAGACTTGTGGCCCATGCCTCCTTGAGGAAGTCACAAGTTTCACCTTCCCTGGTGGATTTCCAGAGGGCTCACTTCTCTCCTTTCATTTCTTCCACTCTAATCCAAGCTCCACCCACAGCAGAAGGAATGTGGGTGTCTCACCCCCGCCTCTTTTTTGAGACAGAGTCTCACTTCTGGTTTTTTTAGAACTCACTATGCTGACCAAGCAGACCTCCAACTCACAGAAATCCTCCTGCTTCAGCTGGAGGATTACAAAATAAAGGTATAAACCACCATGCCCTGGCTCCATGCAGATGTTTTAAAGTATCTGATGTCAAGGTTCTAAGATCTGAGAATACAGCAGTAAGAGAAGCTCTCTGGATAGATGGATAGATCTCACTATGTCAGATGCACGAGTTGTCAATTCCGGTAGCAGCAAGTGCCCTGAAGGTAAAGAAAGCATCTGAAGGGACAGGAGGCCATGTGGGCGCGACTCTAAATGGGCATGGGTGTGTTGGGAGCTGGAAGGAGTGCAGATTAAGGAGGCAGCATTGTTAGAGCCTGGGGCAGGACGGGAGCAAGCTTGCTGGGCTCACAAAGGGCAGAACTGCAGCTCTGTAGGTGTGCTGCCCAGGTGAGTGGGTACCTGTCATAGGTGTCCTGGGGGGGAAACACACTCGAGATGGGCACGACAGCAGCACAGCTGCGGAAGCAGACAGGGTGAGGGCAAAAAGAGGCCAGCAGAGGCCAATGGAAGGAGAGGGGCACGAGGAATCTGGCCTGGCAAGGGCTCGGTTACAGACACGATTCCCTCGGCTCCACGAAAGGAGGTAGTGCCTGGTTTGCTTAAATCTGATAAGAGCTGCCAACTGGGGACAATAAAGCCAGAAGAAAACCTGGAGCTGATGCCTCTCATACAATGAGCCCTGTGATTGCTTGCTTTCATCAGAGACATGATTCAGCTCCCGTGAATGATAAGAATCATGTTTTAAGAATAACTAGGTGAACTGGCCTGCTCATGCAATGTTTATGCAGAGTGGATCCATGGGAACAAAGAGAAAATGTAGACAAAAGTAAAACACCTACCCACATGAGGCCAGGTGAGACTATTTATACATTAACTATCTGAAAGTGACCCCAGTGACATGCCCACACAATAGGCTATGTTGACTGTGGCTGGGAATAAGATATAAATCTGTCTAATTGTGATCATGGTATTTTAGGATGATGGGGTATTGGGAAGGAAGCGGTAAAGGTCAGGCCAGAAACCTCCTTCTTCTCCCCCCACACCAAGTCCATACAGTGAAGGCTTAGCCCCAGCCTGAGAGGCGGTTAGAGCCCTTAAGAGCAGGGGCCTAGTTAGAGGATGCTAGGTACTGGTGATGTGGGATTGGGATGTCCCCTTCTTCCCGAGTCTCTTTTTATTTTCCAGTTGCAACACAGTGAACAGGAGCCCTTCAAATTTTTGTCACAATGTACTGTGCTGTTGTAGGCCCAAAGGCAACAGGGCCATGTGAGTATACATGGAAACAGTCAACTGAAGTAAACCTTTCCAGCGATGAAGCTGGTTGCCTCAGGCATTTTGGTATAGTGGGGGGAAGATGCTACTATAGGAATAAACACAAAGGAAAATATATAAAACAATATAGATTCTGCTGCCTCCGTCTGCAGAGTCAACCAAGTACAGATAAAAAAAATGGAAAAAGAATCCCCTTGCATCTGTCCTAAACGTGCACTGCTTGGCTAACACTTGCATCACTTTAGGAATCATAAGTAATTCAGACTTAAATGAGAGTATGTGGGAAGGTGTGCGCAGCTTATATTTGAATATGACACCATGTTAGGTAAGGGACTTGAGCATACTCCCTGAGCAGGTGACTACGGGGGTAGACTTGGCACTTGAATCAGCCCCCTATAACAACTAAAGCCAATGTATGTGATATGGACTTGAAGAATCTATGGCTCATTGGTTCTGAGCGAAGGGCATAGCCAGTCAAGGGACAGAAGTTTGATTCTAAGAGGCTCTTCTCTAACTACCGAGGCAGCAAAGCCAGGATGAACATTTACCAAATGGCTTTCTAGCACTTCACACACCCTCAGATCCTCTTGAAAAGGGGCTTTTTTTGTTTCTGGATTTTTTAGGACCCCTAGTCCACAGCAAGGTTCATGCTAGAAGACATTGTGGTTGGGGATAAGCCTGGACTAGTAGAGCCTGGGACTAAGTTGGTTGCAGGACCTACGCTCTCAGCAGCTCAGCATCCAATAGTCTGATCCGTCCTTCTAGAAAGGCTATCAGAATCTGTTGTACCAGGGATAAGTCCTTAAGCTCCTGGCCACCTAGGGCTCCTGCTGCAAAGTCTTACCAGGGTCCCTAGTTCTCCTGGTCTTCCTGTTAGCGTCTTTAGAGCTCTCCTGAGGTATCTGATGGTTCCATTAAACCTTCATACTAAGAAGTATCTGATGGTGCCATTAAACCTTCATACTAAGAGCTGATATCTGCATGATGTGATTTTTCTCCAACTAGCCAATGGGCTCTGATTGAAGCAGGCTTCATAAGGGAACTGAAAAGGTCAGATGGGGCACAGGAAGCAGAATCTGTGAGTACAGTCAGGCTTACTTTCGAATCAAGACAATTCTACTGAACCTTGGTCTCCTTTCCCTTCCTTCCAACCCACAACTCTAGCAGCTGGTCTGGTGCTCTCCAACTATAACAACCTTCTGCAGGACCCGAAGAAAGGTAAGGAACGGGAGGGCCGAGGACAGGTCCGATGGAGATGGATGGAGCTGAGGCCTGTGAACATGGTACTCAGGCAGCTGGAAAGACGTGGAAAGCCAGAGGAGGATTTGGCTTGAAAGGGGAAGTGAGTAAATGTTACGGTAGCTCAGTAGCTCACTACCAGTAAGAAACCGTGAGCTTGTGTAATTGCCTCACAGGGTGAAACCAGGTGTGTGGTGTTGGGCAGTGGATTTGGAGGGAGCCGTAGTAATCAGCAAGTCATTGATGTATAATTTGCTTACACTTCTGTTCATAGAATGAGGACCTTGCTTGAAGATGCTCCCCCATTACAGCCTGTGCTACATACTAAGTATCTGATGGTCCACCATCTGCTGTGGTGTGTGACGTTTGTATGACGTTAAGCCATGCTATCTGTGGGAAGCCTGGTGTGTGGCAGCTGTTCAGTGGGTGTGCTATGATTTGAATACCTTGCAGAAGGCCCAGATAGTTGAAATCAATCTTCAGTTCCTTGTCTGGACCTATCTTTTAATCTATGACACGTGTGGAAAGAGAAAATGAACGTATGAGAAAACCGAAGATAAAGGTGACTTTGAAGGTGACTGTTCATTTTGAATCTTATGGGAAAACCCAGGTCACTGAGAGAGCATAGCATCTGGTTCTCCGTGGAAGTATCCAGTTCCTGATGATGGGAATGTTTCTCTGGGGAGAAGCTGATCTGGGTCCTACAGGTATGTCAGAGCCCCCTTTCTATAGAAAGGTTTATTTTAGTTTTAAGTATGTGTCTGTATGTGAGTACACATGTGAGAATGTGTATGTGAGTTCAGTGGCCTGTGAGGACACTGGTGTTGGATTCTACTGAAGCTGGAGTCACAGGCAGCTATGAGCCATCTCTCCAGCGTCTTCACCCCTTTGTAAAGATACACAATCTTTTTTTTTTTTTAGTGGAAAGAGCTTTGTGTGTCAGTAATAAATATAATTTGAGTACATCATTTCAGGCCTACACTTTCCTTGAAGGCCCTTGCCCCTTGAAGAGATGGCTCAGCAGTTAGAAGACTGTACTGTTCTTGCAAAGAACTGAAATTCAGTTCCCGGCACCCATGTTGGGCAGCACACAACTTTGTGCTTAGTGATGCTGGGTAGCGGAATCCATAAGATGTGTAGCTTATTGGGAGAGTAAACTTTAGTTCACTGACAGCTTGGTCTCAAGGGAGACTGTGGACCTTAATCTGTTTTCCTCTCCTCTTTTACTTCCTGCCCATGAAATGAGGGCTTTTGCGTTGCCATATGATCCCGCCTTGCCACAGGTGGCCACGAGCCAAAATAACCCCTCTCTTGTAGGCTGGTTATCTCAGAAAGCTGACAGAAGGAGGATGGAGGTCAGTGCTTGTAATGGATGGAGGCACGACCCCTAAAGGTGGCTCTGGATGAGATACAAAGCTAACGGCAAGGCCACGAAGCTCAGGGGGAATAGACTGGTGTGCTCATCATTAGTAAGGGAAATGGCTCTTTTTGATGCACTCAACAGGAGCATGCGTGGTAGACATGCTCACAGGTTTAAAGGCATCCACGGATATACTGTTTTAAACATTGTGGGCTTTAAAATTACACTCACAGGGCTGGGGAGATGGCTTTGCAGGTAGAGTGCCTGCTGGACGAGCGAGAGGACCAGAGCTTGGATCCTTTGACTCCATGTGAAAGTTTGGTGTGCTGTGCATGTCTGCAACCCCGGAGTTGGAGGGCAGAAACATCTGAACACTGGGCCAGCCAGCTTAGCTGAAATGCTGAGTTATGGCTTCAGTGAGAGACCATATCTCACAACATAAAGTGGAGAAATGAGTAAGGAGACACCCATATGTTGACCTATGACATCCATATATGCTTGCATGGACCACTGCACAGATGCACAGACCAGCCCCACCCACCAAATAAAATAATATTAAATTCAGTACATAACGCTGCAGATTTACATTCTCTTTGCTTGGATGAAGGCTTCACAGTGCCACTGAAGTGACTTATCTTACAAGATTTGGCTGAGAAGCATCAGCCATCTGTGTCCTTTTCTGGTGAAATGTGAGACTGTGATTTCTGGGGTCTTATCCATGTCATATTATCTCACATAGAGACAGATTTCTGGAAGCACATGTATTAGAAATGGGACAACCGTTTAGCCTGGCTTTGTTTTGATTTGGCTGCTTTATTCCGATGTTTTGCTGGAGCTGTTAGAATGTATGAGAAATGGCCCAATGCCCTTGAGCTACCCCTGGGACAGGAGGAAGGGAGCACGGAGGCACAGTCAAGAGAGAGGTCTGAGAGGGTGGGACAGGAGCAGCTGCGGAGGACAGGAGGACAACACTGCCGGAGGAGCCAGAGCTCTGTTCTCCCAGAGACGCAGAGCTGTGTACAAAGATGTGCAGGATCCAGGGAAGCATGAGCCTGTGTTTTCAATGCTGTGATGTGCTGCACGAAGAGACTCCGTAAATGCTGCTTAGTGTAGCTTTATCAACATCGAGTTCTCTCCTTCTGCTTCTGAGCTATGTGTCCAGCCATCGCATGAATAGCAGCGGCAATGGTTTTCCACACTCCCACTTCGTGTTTCACTTTTCCTGTTTTCTGAAAATCTCTCTGGCCTGCGCTGTTACAGTGTGGCTGTGGATCTCCGTGACTGCCCGGGGAGCATTGCTGGCTTCCTGGCACTGTCTCTGAGATCTTTACTTTCATCAGAGCAAGAATTACAAAGACATGGATTTATGTTTTCAGGACAGCGGGGCCTGGGTTGATGTAGCTTTGCCCTTTGTCCCCAGCTCTGTTCTCTGAGAGGCCACCTTCAGCTGCGGTTTGTAAATGAACTGCTAACTGACATCGAAGGGGAAATCCTTCCAAATCCACAGAACCTCAATAGCCGGCACCATGAGAGTCAAGGAGGACAAAGGAAGGATGTTTTAAAAATGACTTTTATGTACAGCAGTACTTACCTCTAACCCCAGCACTTGGGGTGCAGAAGCAGGGGGATTGTAAGTTTGAGACCAGCCTAGGCTTCCTGACAAGACCCTACCTCAAACCAACAGGATGGAGCTGCGTGTTTCAGCCTTTCCCCCCAAATCTAAAAGCCAAGAGGTAATGAGAAATGGTTCTATCCAAGGCCCCCTGCACTGATTGTGTTCCAAGCTTGGCCCTTACTTGCATTCTGTTTATTATATTGTTGCAGGTATAGACTTATTCCACCTCAAGATGGAGGTGCTAAGACAGAAAGTGGGGGATTGTAACAGGCTTGTATCTCAATTGGACTGTAGGAACAGTGAACCCCAAATAAGAAGGAATTTCCCTCCGAATGTCATGCTGGGAAAGGGTCAGCTCTGGGAAAGAGAGTCCACAGTTCAAACAACTTGTTGGACCAGCCCCCATAGGAAGAACCCGAAGCCCAGTCAATGATGAGGGAGTGGTGGACAGGACCACACGTTGACCAGGACCACTTAGATGTGTATATCCTTGACTCTATTAGTGTCACTTCTGGACCCTGAAGATGAAGACGGGACTGGGGAGTCACTGGATCTCTTTGTCCCTCTTCCCAGTGTGGCCACAGTGAAGAAAACTCTTTTTTTTCTGCTTTCCACTATTAGCTAATTTTTTGGGTTCATCTTAGAATCCTTATAATTAAAAGAAACAACAACAAAGCAAGTAGGAATGGCCTCAACTACCCTGAGAGGAACCGAACTCGAGAGACCTCAGTTAATCATGAATCATGAAAACGTTTCTTCCTCCCTTCCCCTCACCCTCCTTCTTTTCTTCTGGTGCCGTGTATTGGACCTAGCTCTGGGAGCATGTCAAACATGCGCTCTGCAAACTTCATTTAAACTGGCAGAAGGTGGACAGTGGTTGATCTTTATGATAATGAAATGAATCTTTATCTTGAGTGCATGGTGGTTATAGGAACCCACACCAGTGATAAGACATGAGTTCTTCATTCTGACTGCACCGGTATCACTGTCCTACCTTGGTGTTACAGAACCACCTGGGTTCCATGTCACTGCAGGAGGAAATGGGAACATTATAAGGATCTCTGCAGTCTTTGTAATTTCCTAAAAATTCATAGTTCTTCTTCCTCCACTCCCTTCTCTTGGGATCAAATCTAGCTGTGTGGTGTGGACTGTTCTAGAACTCCCTTGTCTCCAACTCTCAAAGGCCTGCAAGGAGTATAGGCCTGCATCAGCACATCACATCCAACCACTGTTATGCTGAAAATAAAAAGTTTAATATAAAAGGTGACAGACGGAAGCTTTATAATGAAATAACAAAAGCAAACATTTAAAGTCCCATGATCCTCTGGCCACAATTGGCACTGTAGAGAGGAGAAAAACAAAGTTCTCTTAAAACGTTTTGGGGTCGGTATGTGGGTTATACAATGGGATACAAAAAGTGGATGAAAAGATAATGATAACGGGGAAGAAGGGATATGGATACAGTGTGTACGGCAACACTGCATGATAACGGGGAAGAAGGGGTATGGATACAGTGTGTACAGCAACACTGTATGATAACCGGGAAGAAGAGTTATGGAAGCAGTGTGTACGGCAACACTGTATGATAACCGGGAAGAAGGGGTATGGAAGCGGTGTGTACGGCAACATTGCATGATAATGGGGAAGAAGGGGTATGGAAGCAGTGTGTATGGCAACACTGTATGATAAAGGGGAAGAAGGGGTATGGAAGCGGTGTGTACGGCAACACTGTATGATAACCGGGAAGAAGGGGTATGGAAGCGGTGTGTACGGCAACACTGTATCGGCAGAGAGCGAAGAAGCACCTGTGGCTGCATGGCCATTGATTTATCATGAAAATGCATGGTCATTGATTTATCATGAAAATGCATGGTCATTGATTTATCATGAAAACAAACTTAAGATGGTTTCAGTTGCCAATGGGGCAAGGTCCTGCTACTCCTTATTTTAGTTCTGTTTTCAATCAAGGACGCTGAGTATCCAAAAGGCTCGCCTAAAGCCAACAGAAAGTCACCTTGAGGGGTGTAGCAGAAATTCAAAACCTCAGGCCTTGATTTCACCACCTGGAGCTAGGGGTGAAATCGAACATCAAAGGGGCTTTAGAGAGCTGCTTAATATCAGCGTTAATTACAGGTATGGTTTCCGACTGAACTGCCATTGTGAATCTAGATTGACTGAGTAGCTACTTATGTGCTTGCCTATCTAGTATCTATCGATCTTTCAGAGGGGAAACTTACTTATTTTACAGTCATTCAAAGTTATCATACAGAGTACTGATTTTCATATGACATTCCCCATACAACATACTTCATTTTTCAACCCTTCTTCCCTGTCCCTATTCTTCTTGATGGACCCTTGTCTATTTTTTTTTAATTTTTTTAAATTTTTTTAAAAATCATTTTCTGAGGACTGATATTAACACAGTTGGTAGAGTATCTGCCCAGCATGTACAAAACCTTATGTTTGAGCCTAAGCACCCTGTAAATGGTGTGCTGTTGAATGCCTGCACCCCCAGCAATCCAGAGGTGGAATTAGCATCAGAAGTTCAAGGTCATCCTTGGCTACATAGTGCCCTGGAGGCTAGCCTCGATCAAAAAGTTTCTTTATTTTACAATGATGTCCATAGATAGAAAGGAAAATGGTAAGATTTTAAGTGCTATATTTTCAGATCTGTATTTTTATTTGGAAATTTCATCTGACAAGTCATCACATTAAAGAACCCTAATTGACTAATTTGTGTTTTCTGACCTTTGTAACTGGGTCATCTTGTGTCTTTGCTTCCCAGTTTCATAAAAAAGGCCTGTCATGTCAGGATTAAATTACCACAGGACGTTTCTTCTTACTTGGCACAAGGGCAGAGAAACCCTTGTCTTTTTCACCAGCCACAAATCAGCATTTGCCACCTGTTTGGTTTACATACGAGTTGGCAGAAATTTCTTTTTTCCAGTCAGGCTGCCTGACAGAGCTGTGGCAAACAGGGACTGGAATTTGATCTTAAAATCTATCAACACAACAAAATGTGACAGGAAATTTTAAACCCAGAGGTGCTTCCTTTTTTATGGGGTATTTCTTTATTCATTTACATTTCTCTCTATTTTGAACACCTTTAAACAGCCATTTCACTGGCAACGTAACACCAGAGACTGTGGTAATAATATGTGGGCAGAACATTTTCTTTTCTTTTTCCTTTTTTTCCTTTCTGTTTCTTTCAAGGCGGAGAGTGACTGTGTGGTCTTGGCTGTCCTGAAACTAACTCTGTAGATCAGACTGTCCTGGGACCCAGAGAGGTTCTCCTGACAATTTCTCTCTATAAAAGAAAGGTTTTCAGAAACTTTTAAGGAAGATACAGGTTTCAGCGTGGCATGAGCTAAATTAATGAGAGGAAAGAATAAGGGGAAATTTCCCGGGCTTCTCAGGATAGAAATAGACTTTGCTAAGTTACTTTAGAGTATACTCTATCTTAAAAAAATTATAGATAGTTATAGAAATAATTTGAGAGCGTTCATTGTCATGTACACCTATGAGACTTGGTCACAGTATGTAAACTTAATTTTCCTAAAATGTTAATGTTTTTATCATCATCAATCATCAATCACATCATTGTGTACATTTATGTGCGTGTGTGCACACACACACGTGTGTGCGTGTGTGTGTGTGTGTAAGTGCCCTGGGGTCTGTGTGGAGGTTAGAGGACAACGCTGTGAAGTTGCTTCTCTTGTTCCACCTTTAAGTGGGTCCCAAGGGTCTAACCCAGACCTTCAGTCATTCATGCCCTTTTAGCAAGTGGCTGCCTGCTGCGCCGTCTCTTCCACCCTTATTTTTTTTAACTGCATGATGAAGATAATATCACAAACATGTCATAGAGCATTTGTTAGGATGTCATGGGATGATCATGCAGTTGGTTCACAATGTTTGTCCAGCAGTGTGTGTGTGTGTGTGTGTGTGTGTGTAGGTCAGCTAGCTTTGAAACCCAAGCCACAGTGGCTGCGTTCGGACGTGAAACTTGAAGATTGCTTCCCCACTAATCTTTTCTGAGCTCACTGCACTTCCTGCCACTCAGAAGCCCCATGGGGTCCGTTTACTATTTGTCCATGGAAATCCTCCCTGGGCAAAGGTAGAAGGACCCTGGGCTGGCTATTAAGGTGTGAACACTCCACTCTCAAGAGATGACTTTCATACTCAGAATACCCAATGAAAACGCCTGGTGTTCTCCATATTTTAAACTGTGCTTCTGTCGGCTAGGATGTTTGCACTCTCATGATTTTTTAGTGCTTTGGAGGAATCCCATCTCAAGCGCTCCAAAGACAAAAGGGGAACCTAAAGCAAAGTCTTCTGAGTTTATCAGCCAACTTTCTCTGATAGAAAATAGACCAGGACGGGTTATATCACAGGCGAGTGAGCTGCCCCAGAAATGTTGCTCTTTTTTTCCTTTCTTTTTTGCCTAAGTTTCCCAAGGTGTGTCTAGGCAGATGCCCCCTCTTCTGTGGAGGGATTCCAAGACAGAGACATCATTAGCAGAGAGCAGGAACCCGGCCAAGCAATAGCCAGACATATATTACTTGATTTTATCTTGAACAGAACACAAAGGGGCTTTGTTCAGAAGGCTTCTGTTTGCTATCTGGCCGTGAGCTTCTGAACGTTCCCGGCTGCTTTATTGGAAGTTTATTAATTAACTTAGTGCCCGGCAGGAAGAAACGACTCTGAAATCTAAGACTTCAGTAAGTCTGGGATGAGAAGCTCCATTCTAACCTCACTTTACATACAAAGAAATCTGCTTTAAATTTATAATCATGAAGTTCGTAGAGCATCCTGTAGGTGCAAAGGGCTATTTTCAGAAGAACTGTGCCTTTAATCCTGATTTTGTGTCCACTTGGAGCCCTAATGCCTGCTGTAGCCTGCGCCTCTTCCTCCTCCTCCTTCTTTGAAATAAGGGCTGTATATCTCAGTCCAGGTTTGAACTCGTAATCCTCCTGTCTTAGCCTTTGCAGTGCTGAGATTATAGGCATGTCCTGCTATTGATTTTTCTTTTTCTTTCTACACACTTATTACTATGTTTCTGTCATTGGAATGTGACCACATACAGCTGTGATGCCATATTTCACCTGAATATGATGTCATCTTCAGGTTATTGCCATCATCAGATGTCAGTCTGGGCTCAGAGGTAGAGAGCCTGCCAAGTTGCCAGTTTGCCTAGCTAAAAAGAAAAACCTACCCTTAAATGCATATCATTGCACTGGTGTATTCTGTAAGAAGTAGGCTCAATCCATCACTGTGCGGAGACATCAGGGTTTATTTGGGTCACCAACATCTACTTTTACCAAAAATATTTACATGAATGAAGCAAGAGCGTTTTTCTCAGACATGAAGCTAAGTATTTCATTTTTTTTTCATTTTAGTTTCCTATCATAGCTCTGATCTTAGCCAGCAGTGACTTATATTAAACCTTGGACAGGTTGATCAAGCTCTGCCCACCACCTCCTCCCCTCCCCCTCTTATCCTCTCAGCCTGTGCCATTGTTCACTGTTCCGTGCTCTACTGTGAAATCCACCTTCTTCAGACGCCACATATGAGTGAGAACATGTGACGTTTGTCTTTTTATGTCTGGCTTATTTCACTTAGCACAGGAGGAGGGAAAGTTGCAAAGTCCTAGTGTCCTGCAGGCTGCTTGTAACATAACAGGTATTGCATACTTCAGAACAGGCATTCTTTGGTTTGTTTGTTTCATTTTTGTTTGGTTTAGTTTCTTCAAGACAGGATTTCTTTGTAGCCCTGGCTGTCCCTGTTCTGGGAGGGTCTCACATGCAGGAGACTTCTGTTAAAGCCCCCTGGGGTCAACTCAGAGGCTGGGTGGGATGATATGGGACACCCTTGTAGGTACCACCCATCTCCTAATAGGTATGCTGGATTCTAGCAGAGACTCCAAAGACTAGAAATATTGCCTCAATATCATTATTAGCTGAGGTAGGTAGGGATCACTGCACAGTGGGGCAAGAAATAAATACATGAAAGGCCTTTAAATGACTGTGGTCATCAAATACCAGTGAGGCCACAAGGCCAGAATGTTATGGATCAGGAGTTCCTACAACCAAGATAAACCCAGGAGGGTTTGAGATGGCTGCACAATGGTCTCTTGCTCCCCTCCCATCAGTTCAGACATTCCACAACCTGCCTAGCAGAAACCTAGCATTCATGCCTAGTAGGCCAATAGTCACTAATGTTGGAGGTCAGAGCTGAGCAACAAATTATCAGCTTCTGTCTGGGTTACCAGAGCTAATGTGTCTGGCCTGTGGGTTATGATAGCATTTTCTAGGTAACTTCTTAGAAGCTGGGAGACTGCTTTTGCTAAAAGCTATCAACTCTTTCCTAGAACCCATGGGCTCTCTAATGTATTACTAACATGGAATAAAAGGCCTGGCATCCTTGTCTCCATATCATGTGCCTTTTGTTGCTGTGACCTTTGAGTCAGACTCTATTCAGCTCTGCGTTTAGTCATATTTTGTCCAAGACCATAATACAGGGTGAAATCCTGTCCACTACCCTTTGGAGTCCACCCTTCTGCTTTCTTGCCAACTCAGGCACCTACAGTCCCTCATCCTTATTATAATGGCAAACCAAACCATGAGGTCAAGACAAAGGTGCCAGCAGCAGGTGGTACTTAACAGCCCTGAAAATCCTAATAGTTCAATGACTAGTCCCCAAGCACAGGTGGGACATTTACACTGGATGTTGGGCTCAGTAGCAGGAGGAACTCAGCAGCTGAAGTGTAAGTCACTTCCTGATAGTCTGCAAATCCTGAAGGGCAGAATGATGGCTCACAAAAAGGAAAATACCTCCTGAAACTGTGCCTATCACCAACTGATGATTACCTTAGCCCGCTCTAAAAAAAACAACCAAACAAAAAACCAACCAACCAACCAACCAACCAACCAACCAACCAACCAACCAACCAATCAACCAACCAACCAAACAAAAACCTAATGAAAGTCTGACACTTCCTTTGTCAGAAAACAGCCTGGTCACCTCTGGGCCGTCTGGCTGAAGTCAGCCAGTGAATGGAGGCCCCAAGGCAGACAGGGCCTTGCATGCTTTGTTTTTAGTGGGTGGGTGACTCTCATTCTCACTCCTTCCATGTAACAAGATCCCAGAGTCTGGTTCCTTTTCCTGTCCTATATTGGAGTTTCTTATATATTACTTACTATTCACCTGGTATTAAATGGCAAGCCTGGCTTTTACTGATTGTCTGAACTCTGCAGGTCTCCAGAGATGGGGAGTTGGCAGGGTCAGCGGAGTGTCTGCCGAGCTGAGAAGAACTGCCGTGGAGACCGCAAGTCACTGTGTGTTAGTGACAGAAGCCACAAATGTTCTGAGAGGGGACCAGGGTACAGCCAATCAGAGTCTCCATGACACTCTGTCTCCATACCTGTCCCCGACGGGGAGGAACAAGCTGGAGAGCCTCTCCTCCACAGTTCCTCCCAGGTCCAAGTGGGCCATGCTCTAAATCATTTGCATTTAAGGACTGGTTTTGTCTGACAGGCAATGTGATTGTTAGAGGAATGGGCCCAGCATTGGGAAAGTGTTTGGGGGGTGAGGGTGGGGAACGGGGAACACCAGCAGACACACACTGATAAGCTGCAGGAGAGAGCAGACCTTCAAAACCACATGTATGGCACAACATTAAACATACAGAATGTTCTGTGACTGATTTTTGAAAGACATTTTGAAGGCTTTATGAATCACCTTTATTTCATTAGCATTGTGTGACACTGTTCTCAGGGACTTCCTACCAAGAACTGAGTATCTCATCCACTGTCTGCAGTCTGGACATGACTGGTCGGGCTCACAGTGTGGAGCTGTTCATGCTAGCAGTGTTTCTCAGTTCGTCAAGGCCAAAAATCTTTGTTTAGCTCCTTTAGTTTTTTTACGAATCCTTACCTCAATTGTTTACCTCTAGTTAGTAGGGGTTTTAGAGGATTTATCACTCAAGCCGTCAAAAATTCTAGAACAAATGACAGTTATTGCAATTATGTTTTTTTTTTGAGAGGTTTTAGTATGAAGTGTTTGACTCAGACTCATGGTCCTCCTGCCTCAGCTTCCCAAGGACTGGAATTACAGGCATGTTTCACCATGCCAGGCTAATGTGGACATTGGTGCCCCTAACACTAACACAGAATAATATGATATCCTGGTACGGGCATCTCTAGTTTACTCATCATTTATTAATATGGTATCCTAGGGTAGGCGTTTCTCACTTATTCGTCACTATTTATCTTGACTCTTAAGTTTGTGGTGTTTCTGTAGAATTAATTACTCTATTGGAGTTAGGCTGAATTCAATCATAAAGTTAAACCCGGCTAAGATGGAGGGATTTTCTTGGTGCTCAATTGTTATTTAGTCACACACAGCTCAAGGCTGTGTTACTATGCAGCATCCAGTGCCATGGAGACTAGTTAAGCTTTCCCATGCCTCTGCATCGAAAATTTGCTCATAAAAATACAGTTCCCCTGCAAAATCATAGTCAAGAGGGAGGAGCTGTTTCTATATGGCAGGGTTTAAACTAATGAAATAAATCTGCTTTTTGTTGTAAAAAACTTCATAAATGCCTAGTCAATGTTACTAGTTCATCCATTTTTCTTTTCTTATTTTTTTTTAAATTTTAACAGGATATTTTAGGTTTCCTGGAAGAGTCACACCATGGCTACCTTGGAATAAAAAGGAATCAAGCTGACTCCAAGAAGCAGGTGTTTTTGGTTAGTCTCAGCCTGCTTGCTTTAGTCTCAGCCCGAGGAGGGCGGTAGTTGTCCCTGTGGAGTTTTAGCATGGTGATGGAGGGAGGGAGGAGCGTGGGAGAATGACGGGAGGCGTGGGTAGGGTCATGTGAGGAGACTGTCTTTCTATGTGGCACACAGGTGGGCCACGTGACTACAGCAAAGCCACCCACTTCCTGGGCAGCTGCGGCCAGGTTGGGGCTCCTGGCTCACTCACCGGTGCTGCTTTGGATGGTCCTCACCGTGGTGGTTGTGCGCGGAGGGGAGGACGACCTCAGTGACACACACTCGTCGTCCTGGGAGCAGCCCTTCTCGATGGCCCGCACATAGCTGTCCGAGGCGTACGCCTTCGTCGGTGGCATGGGCAGGTCCAGAGCTTCCACAGCCTGCGACTCCAGCTCGCTGAACACAGACTCACACACGGATTCGAACTGTCCGTTCACCTCCATCTCGCTCACCTGCGGGCACAAACATGATAGTAAACACCTGGCTGGCCCTTCTCCACCAACTCCTCCCTCCCACTATCTGGAAACTTCATTCCCCGCAAGAGCGGCATTATTTCCTTTATGCCACAGATTCTGAGTCAGTGGCATCTAGCTGATAGTATAATAGACGACATTTTTAAGGAAGAGAGCTTTGGGGATGGGAAGAGATCTCAGTATGCAAGACCTCTTGTTTTGTAAGCCAAAGGACCTGAGTCTGAATTCCCAGTACCTATAGTGAAAAGCGGGGATGCCTTAGGGTTTGAAGAGCCACCATGAGCATGGCAACTCTTATAAAGGAAAACATTTAATTGAGATGGCAGCTTATAGTTTCAGAGGTTCAGTCCATTATCATCAGGGTGGTGTCATCAAACAGGCAGACATAGTGCTAGAGAGAGAGCTGAGAGTTCTACATCTCGCAGGCAACAGGAAGTGAACTGAGACATTGCGTGGGGTTTGAGCATATGAAATCTCAAAGCTCATCCCCACAGTGAAACACTTCCTCCAACAAGGCCATACCCACTCTACATCTCCTAATAGTGCCACTCCCTTTGGGGGCTATTTTCTTTCAAACTACCACACAGGGCACGGCTACATGCACCTGTAACAGAAGCACTGGACAAAGCACTGGGCGGCAGAGACAGGCAAATCCTGATAGCTCATGGGCCAGCCTAGCCAACCTGGGAGCTCCAATTTCAGTGAGAGACCTTGCTTCAAAAAAATCAGTGGAGGGCAACAGAGGAAGACTCCTCCTTCTTGCTCTGGAACACACACCTGCACACTTCTGTGCATGTGTCTACCTCTCCTCTCAAAGGAGAGCAGTGAAAAAATTCAGGATGGGAAGGAAGCTTTGGCCCAACACCTTGATAATTCTATTTACTGTTTCCAGTTAGCTTACTTTTATTTTGCATTGCTGGGGATAGAAGTTGGAGATGGAAGCCAGGGCCTCTTGCTGGGTAAGCATTTCATCATTGGCTCTGTTCTTCAGCCTCTCTTTATGTGTACACGGGGGCAAGTTTATTGGCTTGTGGTCATGGTTCATGCATTTCAGTGTAACTTTTTAGCAACTACTATTTTTGTAAGCTATTTTTCTTTGCCTTTTGGAGTGACTAGCTCATCAAATAATTTCAAGGTTGACTGAAGCTCACTGAATGCAGAGTACAGAGCAAACATTTTTTAAATTTTATTTTGTTTCTGTACTAAAATAGACCAAACCTAGATATGTCAGAATCTTAAAAAGCACTATCAAGATTTCAAACTACTTACAGGTTTTAATTTTCATAAAGAATTAATAAACTTATTTTGGAGATAGGTTTTTAGGTTTTTAATGTAATCTTGGCTGTCAAGGAGCTCTCTATACAAACCAGGCTGGCATTGAACGCATAGAGATCCTCCTGCCTCTGCCTTTGGAGCCCTGGGATTGTACGCCACTAGGCTAGCCTCATTCATAAACTCTTTATAAATACATTCATGAAGATCTTGCATTCATAAAGACCTCTTTAGCAAAATCAGATAATTAAACAACAACAACAATAGATTTTAGCCTAATATTATAGTGCATGCCTTAGGTAGAGGTAGGTGAGTTCAAGGCTACATACTGAGTTCTCTGCCTACTCCTTTGAGGCAGGGTCTCTCTCTGAATCTTGTACTGTTATTTTCTTAGATAGGGTGGATGCCAGCAAGCCCTAGCTACTCTCCTATACTTTTCAGCTCAGAGCTGTGGATACAGACACATTCAGATTGCACAGCTTGTTACATGGGTATAGATACAGACACATTCAGATTACACAGCTTGTTACATGGGTGTGGATACAGACACATTCAGATTGCACAGCTTGTTACATGGGTGTTGGGATTCAAACTCTGACCCTTACAATTGAATATCAAGTACTCCTACATGCTAAGCCATCTCTTTAGCTCTCTGAATATGTGTTTTAAAAATGGCTATATACATATATAATCATTTATTATATACAGTATATATACACATATATATATATATGGTGTGTGCATGTGCACCACAGTGTGCCTTTGGAGTTCAGAGAACAACTTGTTAGACTGGATTCTCACGAGGGGCCAGGTATCAAACTCAGGTTATCAGTCTTGGTGGCAAGTACCTTTACTTGCTGGACCACCTCTCTGGCTCAGCCACTGAGTCAGAATTTGAGGCTAAGGATCTGCAAGGGTTTGTTTATTTTATATGTGACTCATTCAAGCTTGAAATAATCTCAAAGCAATTTATCCATGTATGTGCTTTGAATTATAACTTGTTTGCTTTCTTCCTTCTCGATTACTGCTGTAGCAAAAATCACACACACACACACACACACACACACACA